>OX451219.1:135430700-135829176 GCA_949628195.1 Phasia obesa | reverse complement strand
CCCACAACCCCAACTTGTAGACTAGCACACTACCTACGAGCCCACCGAGGCACCCAGCAGACATACTCTGTGTAAATTTTAAGTCTCTTTTTATTACGGCTTAGCAGATACATAAGTCAATACCCGTTAAAGTCACCAGTCTATGCGGACACCCTTTAAATGTTGGATTAAGTTTTTTATTGCTTTTTATTATAGGAAGCTATAGAGGCCACTTTAAGACCAATCTGTAAATTAATTAAAAATCGGTTATGATATTAAGGAAACTAACCTTCTCCCATTTAGAAGTTGGTTATCAAGAGGCCTATTTTGTAACTTTCTGGTTCTAGTAGATAAATTTAAAATTTTACAATTTTTGGTAGCAATTTTTTGGAATATTTTTATTTTTTAATATTTTTATTTTATTAATATTATTTTTAATTTATTTTTAATAATATTTTTTTAATACTACAAAATATGTTGTGAAACCAAAAAATTCTAAAGTTTTTCCGCTACTGACAAGGAAATATACCAAAAAAGGCAAAAAATTGAATTTTAATTTTTTTAAGTCGAACATCTCCTAAACCATAACAGATAACCCATGTTATAAGCAATTTTTTTTTTGTACTCAACTAGTGAAATCAACAGGAAATAAGAAATTAAATCAGTTTAAAAATAAGAAGGTCGTATAGGTTTATTATTTTTATTAAACTAGGGATGTCATACTCTTAGACAATGTGGACGGACCAATGTGAAATGCTTAACTTAAGCTCGATTAAACCACTTTTGCGGCCATGTGAAGTTTAATTAAATCAGACTTCCTATTAATATTACTACAGACTTTTTTTTTCCAAGTTTTTGACCAAATCTGTGAGCTGGTGCAAATGACCTTGAGTTAACAAAATTAACATTTTTATGGAAAAGTTCTAATTAAGATTCATGAATTCTGCCTACAATTTTAAACAGGAGTTAATAACACACACAAATATAGATAAAGTTCTAGTTTTATAAATCACAAAACAGAAAAATATAAAATACAAAAACTTTTTGATATTATGGGCTCACTTTTGCACCACACTGTATATTTGTAAGTATTTACATAAAAACAATGCTAGGGAGAGCAAAAAAAAAAAACAAACGTATAGATAGATAACCCTAAAGTTTAATAGTTATTTCGAATATTATGAACTAAGGAAAACATAAAATTTAAAACAACTTTAATTTCTGTGTTTTAGAAAAAGAAAAGGGATCGAAATTGTGCGGAAGCCTGAATGTTTTAAAACTTTTACAGAACTACATAAATGTGACTGTACGTTTTATTATGGCCACCGGATAAGAAGTTTTTACCTGAAACTACTATCTGTATTTTATTTATTAGCCATCTTGATTAGCTTAAAGAAGCAGTTTTATTCAAATTTCAATTGTACCTTTAAATTAACTAAAGAAGAAATAAGTATTCATAACTTAAACACAAAAAAATTATATTTTATTCAGTCCATCTTAATTAAGTGCGTTTGCATTTTTTCTAAGTTTAAAGTTAATTAAGTATAAATGAACTAATTAACGTTATAGATTTGCAATCTATTGCATAGCGTTTGTCAATAAGCCCGTTTCTGTATACTGCTCTTAAACTTATTTATGTTTATTATTCTTCTATGTGGATTTTATCGGTTAGACATCGATCAATATATGTACTATATACCCAGGTATGTGACCTCCCATACTTTATACGGGTATCTTTATATTTTTTTTGCTGCTGCTGATATGGAATACAAAAGACCAATTTTTTTGGAATTTTTGTCTGTCTGTCTGTCTGTCTGTGTTCGCATTACGAAACAACTACAGAATAAATTAAGAAAAGTTTGTGAGAAGGTACCTTAGTAATTCGGTTCAAGTAAAAATATATCGCAAATTTCGCGTAAAAAGATATCAAAACGGTGAAAGTACTCAAATTGACCGATTTAATGTTACAACAAACTTGGCAGCACATTTTATATTTTAAACGATACATTATTTACCGCACTCCACAATAATATAAATAAAACCTATGTTGCAGCTACAGTAATTACCTAGATATGGCGTGAAGATAAATAAATACGGCGATTAAAAACGTTTTTGAAAAAATGTAGCATGCGATAAAAAAGTTTGCCCATACATTTAGTACGTATTCTGTATAGATTTTCGGACCTGTTTAAGAAATATGGTTACTGTTTCTAAACCCTTCCCTCTGAGGGAATCAAACCTGGTGGAACAGGAATGCCATAGATCATTCTGAAAAAAGCATGGACACAGATTGTTGGTATCATCTATCGTCTTCCTTTACCACCAGGTTTGATTTTCTGAGATGGAAGGGTTTGGAAACAGTAACCGAATTTCTTAAAAAAGTCCGAAAACCTGTACAGAATATGTACAATATTAGGGGAAAATATAAGGAAAATATGGGGAAACTTTTTTATTGCATGTTATATTTTTTTCAAAAACGTATTTAACTCGAATTTATTGAAACGGTAAAATTGCGTAGTGCCGAATTACAACATTATGCAATTTTTGTCGCTGCAATTTTTATCGTTTTTTTTTTAAATTGCATTTGTGTTCATATCGTGCAATTTTTATTGCAGCAATTTGTATGGATGTATACATTTGTTTACATTTTAAACTTCAATATTAAAACTACGAATGAGAGGACAAAATGAATTTCAAGATTACAGGCATATGTGTACTCTTTTTAGTTCCTCTCTCTCCTCTTGCCTACTAATGAAGAATTTCAGCGACAAAAGTTGCATAATGTAACTCGGCACGTACAAAATTTTACTAAAATTCCAGTATTTTCTAGTATTTTTTACGTGATACGAACACAGACAGACAGACAGACAGACATAAAAAATTCCAAAAATTGCTGTTTTGTATTCCACTTCGAGTATTATCTGCAACAGCAAATAGATATACTCGGGATTAAACATTTTCCAAATGGCTAACAAATTGTGTTTTACTAGCATTTTTTGCCCAAACTCGATACAAAGTTTGCCTTCCTTGCTTATGACAGGTTCTTACACACTTTGACAAGTGAATCATCTGTGTTTACAGTGTGTATTATTATAGCACAGACACCCTACAGGTTTCCAAATAAAAACTAATTTTGTCATAAAGTCACTTTAAAAATAAAAACACTTTTCTGATTGCACTCGTACATTTGGCCACAACTCAATGTCTGAACGAATGTAATTTAGGAATACATATGTAATTAGTTTTTGTTTGATTATTGATTAAAAATTTAAGGACATTTGGGAAAAATCACATGTCAAAGATGATAGAAGAAAGGGTGAATGAAGTAAAAAAAGAGTAAATGGTCATAGGAGGAAACAAAATTTATTATTAAATACAAAGTCATGGTATTTCTTTTTTTTTCAAGTTATTTAGCACAAGTACAAGTATGAATGAGAAGTAATATTTTCGTTTATCTTGCAACACTTGAAAATTATCGCTATAAAAAAAGATATTAAAGTAGTTAAAGTATCTTCGATGAGTACAAGTGCTACATGTTTAATATAGAAAGTGGTCTGCCACTTAAAATCATTAATTATCTGATAAACAAGTTGTCCTTTCAATATACATATTTGTTTTTTTTGTTTTTGTTATTTTTTTTTTGTAAAAGTGGTTTATATTTGTAAATGTATGTTTGAATGTTCATGTGTGTTTGTTAAGTACGTGTGTGTGTGTGAAGTTTTCAAAACTTGATATTTTTCAATTGAATTTTAAATTCAACTTTAAATCGGGGTTTTTTTTATGGCACTTAACTATTCTTAGAGGAATTTTAAAAACTGTAGAAGAAGAAAGGAAGAAATAAAGATTTTCTGATGAATTTTAATATTTTGAAACACTCGAAGTTTTGATAAAAAAACCTACAAAAATCTACTTTAAATATTTTTATTACTTACATATATTTATAGCAAACAAGCAAAAGGTTCATAAATTTATTTAATAAGTAGCATTTCTGAAAAGTTGCCACTTCGAAAGTGTCCTGACAATATTTTGTGCGATTTTGCTTTGAAAGTAAACCAAACCAAAACTTAAGACTCTAAGGCCCATTATTATAACTGCCAATAGCTAAAGTTAGGATTTTGTTGGAGCGATAAGTAGTTTTTCGTTATAATAATGAGGATAATGCTCATTGCTATAACTTGTCCTTATAGTACGTGATAGTTAAAAGTGGTTTTTAACTTACTTTTAATAACGAAAAGCTATTTATCGCTCCAACAAAATCCTAACAATAGCCTTACTATTATAGTTATGGGTTAAGTATTTACTTTATATAGAGGTACCCATCCCTAAGTAATTACTCCGGAATATAGGCATTTTATAGTTTTTAAATTTAAAAATTATATTCGGAATTGTATTATATAACATTGTTATTTTTAAACGCGCATAATTCCTTTTAAATTTTATAAAATAAATATTTTATGAAAATAAATATTTTACGATTCTTTCATAAAATATTTATTTAATACATTTTAAAAGCAATTATGCGCGTTTAAAAATAATAATGTTGTTTTAAAATTTATATAAAATTTTAAAATTATTGCAGAATTCTGTAAATAGTGTTTAAAACTTAGCGAACGGTTTAAACAAGTTGGAGGATCGCTGAATGTAAGGATTTAACTAAAAGGCGACAATGTTGAAAAAAATAAATAATAATTAAACAAAAAATTTTTTTCTACACAGATTCAAACAATTAATTTGCATATTTATAACAGTTTTGTAAATTCAAACAATTAAATTTTAAATTAATTTATTAAATAATCTACGATTTTATTAAACAGATAGTTGTGATTTATTAAGTTTAGCTAAATCAAAAAATATTTGCTTTAAATTAATGAATTTCATTGGTGGAAAAGATATAAAATTTTTAATTTTTTTTAAAGTTTTCAGTCTTTCAAATAAGCAGTAATGACAGAATAACAATTTTATTTTTTTTTTATTTATGTAAGATCTCTCTTTTTATACCCTTCACCAAAGGTGGAAAGGGTAAATAAAGGTTTGTCATAACTTCTACAATATTCATATTCGACCCCATAAAGTATATAAATTCTGGATCCTTATAGATAGAAAAGTTGATTAAGCGATGTCCGTGTTCGAGTTGAAATGTCATTTGCCAAGGCACCAGACGGGGTACATAAGATTTAAGCCCACCAATCTGCATTGTTTCGAAAATTTAAGGTTTGCAATAGAGCAAGATCAGACGATTCTATTCGAAGCTGTGGTCAAAAAACCACGCCCACCTATATTTGTTCGTTTGTTTGTTGTTGTTGTTTTTTTTGGTTGTAATGCTTTTCTTTTACTTTTTTTTGTTAAATAAATACTAGACCGCGATAAGTAGATCGCAAGGAGTGCATACAGATCTCAGGGGATACATAACCCCCTGAAGGAAGTTCCTAAGTAAAAAAGAATTCAATAATATTTTCAAAAAATTTTGAAAAAAGCTTCAAAAAACCAAAAATTTCGAAAAAAAATTTCAAAAAATCATTGAAAAAAATTTTAAAAAATCTTCGAAAAAAATTTCAAAAACCTTTTCGATATAATTTTAACAAAGAATTTTCGATAAAATTTTTACAAAAATTTTTCAGACAAAATTTTACTAAAAATTTTCAAGAATATTATTCCAAAAAATTAAAAAAAAAATATTATAAACAAAAAATTATATTTTGAATCGGTTCTATACATTATTTATTTTTATTCACGCATGATTCCTTTTCAAATTCGATTATTATATTTTTTGAAAATAAATATTTTATACTCATAAAATATTTATTTAAATAAATTTTCAAAAGGAATCATACGTGAATAAAAATAAAATATTATAAACATTTAAAAAAAAAATTAAAAAAAAAAATTTTTTAAATTTTTACAAAAATATCTACTCAATTTTCTACGCATATTTATAATTTGAAACACAGTGCAATTATTCATTTTATTAAATAAATACAAGTATTACCTCGCTTTTTATATTTGTTAATTTGGATTAAATTTTTTAAATACGCATGATAATAAATAAATAAATAAAAAATATTGAAAAAAACTTAAACTAAGAGTTTGTAGTTTAACATTGATACTTAATGTAATTATTGAAAATATCAATGGCCTAGAAGCTTATACTACATGATGTCAGGAAAATTACATCAGTAATTGTTTAAAAAAATCAAAACAAAAAAAAAACTGACTGAAAATTACACAAACAAAACGTTTTCTTGTTTTTTACAAATTCTTTTTTTTTTGCGTTTATCCAGCACTTAAAAATCACAGTACAAATGTTTTGTTGTTGCATGTAACTTGTTGCCACATCGTGTTAAATCAAATGTACGTTAATGAATAAAACGTTGTTAAGTGCCAGCCTTGTTCGTGCATGAACTGATTGTTTAAATCCAAGTATCGCACGCCGTTTTATAGCCTTTTTACTCAAAAAAAAAATGAAAAAAAAAGAAAAACAAATTATAATGGACCCCACACTACAATCCGCTTGAAATGTCCTTTTAAATTTGACAAAACACGAGCTGACGTATTCTTCAAACTTCACTTTTCTATTAAATTAATTTTTCCATCAGATATAGGTATGTAACAATTTGTTTAATCCTTTCATAAGACATGTACTCTTCATGTAACGACAGTAAACGTATTTTTACTTAAACGGATTGCTAGAGAAAAAGAGAGTGATCCGAGGAGAACCATTACACAGCTGACTTAACCTTCCAACTTTAGTAAATGAAAACAAAAACCAAACGAAACGTAAGGAAAAAAATTATGATAATAAAACATGCATGAAACAGAAAGATACTCGTACACAACCTACAACAACACGAATATAAACAACAAATTTCAAACGTAAACGTACAAACTCATAGAATGTAATACCGCACGAACGAACGAACGTACAGAATAACAATAATACAAAGAGGCGCCAGGAGAGTCATTGCCATACACAAGTACTCGTTGTTGGTCTTCTAGCAAACAATAACAACAACAACAAAGCCTATAGAGTGGCACATAAGTGGTTTGTACTTCTGGAACTACTCCATACCAAGTAAAAACCAAGCACTGCACTGCATAAAGCTCTCAGCACCGTACCGCACACAACATAAACATCATAGCCACAGTTATGCTGTTTTAAGCAACAACTACAACAACAACCATAAAGAGTGCTGAACACTTTAGAGATACAAAAAACGCTACAAATATAAAATAGCGATTTTAAAAATTCATTTAAGATAAAAGTTATCGTTGTTACTGGTTCAATGGCTTAGTAAGATCTTTTCTGTAGCTATCCGGAATTTTCTTCGCCGACATATTGTTTATAGACTAAAAAAGAGGCTATGTATTTTTGATATTTAAAGAGGGCGTGGCATTTCTAATACAAAGTAAACACTTATCATCGTGTTAGTTGGGAACTGCAATAGGTAGAATCTTGAAATATTGGCCACTCAACTCCCTTATTAATGAGCAAAGTGTGGAAAAAACTAACTGGATTAGTATGTGGGCATGGTAGCTCATATAAAAAAAAAATATTGAAAAATGATTATCGTCTACCTGGAGAATTATAATTGTTAGATTCTTGAAATTGAGCACATATAATCCCCATGTTAATACGCATGGACAGTGGGCGTGGTACCTCCCATACAAACTGAAAAATTATTATAGTGTGAACCGAGGAACTGTAATAGCTAGAGGTTTGATATTTAGCACAAGTACACTCAAGTTAATATACATAGTTAATCCAAAAAGAGATTGAATTAGAACAGTGGGCGTGGTATCTCCCATATAAAGAAAATAAACATTACCGTGTGCCTGGGGAACTGTAACAAGTAGAATGTCCGAATTTTGCATCACTAACCCTTCATAAATAATAATGCGTTAGTTATTCAAAAAATTGGCTGGATTTAAACGTGTATATATAGAACCATAATAGGAAGAATTTTGTACTACATAATATTCGCCTGATTAAGGTACATAGTCTAGAAAAAGACTGGCTGGATTGGAACAGTGGGCGCGGCACCTTCCATACAAAGTGAAAGTTTACTATAGTGCACCTAGAGAAATATAACATAAAGAGTCTTGACATTTTGCACAACTAACTCTTTTATAATTGTACATAGGCTAACGGCAAACAGGCTTGATTGGAGAAATGGGCGTGGTAACTACCATACAAAGAGACAAATTATTTTCTTATATATATTCTGGATCCTTATAAAAGTTGATTTAGCGATTTCCGTCTGTCGTCTGTATTCGGGTTGAAATCAACTTTTCCAAGCCACCAGTTGAGATACATATAATTTAAGCCCACCAATCTGCCAGGGTTGGTTTCGAAAATTTTGCTATTGCAATTCAACATCACCAGACCATTCCATTCAAAGCTTCAGACAAAAACCACTCCCACCTATATTTTTTGACGTTGTAACGATCCTCTCTTGGTTTTTTTGTTAAATAAATATTAGACCGCGAACAGTACAGCGCATGGAGTATGTACAGATCTCGGGGGATCAATAATCCCTTGCGAGGTGCGATTTTGTTTGTTTTTGGGTTGGTAGGGTTTTTTTGCTTTGATTTTTATTAAATGAATTTACAGAAAGCAATAAATATAGACGTGCCAATAGAACCAGAGGGTGGGCACTGGGAACCAGGAGCGGTCAATATGAAAAAGGGCACATGGATTGCAGGACGGTCCCTCGGATCCCAGGGGAAGGGTGATGGGCAATTTTCGGGGGGAGGTGATTGTTTGGGGTTAAATTTGATTTCGTTTTTCTTCGGTTTTATATTTATTTTAGTTAGGTCTGACCGTTTTAGTACCCATGATTTCAGCGCGGACAAACAGACAAACAGGGATGTGGGGCGGCCAGATCCACCATCTAGTGGTAATTCAATATTAGATTCGTTTTTTTTTGTTTGCCTTGTAGGCTTCTTTATGATCACACAAAAAATACCATTCATTACGACCAATGAAAATCAGTAACGCCTAACGGTCAACAAGGCGTGGTGAAGGGTATATAATATTCGGTACAGCCGGATATAGCACTCTTACTTATTTTTAAATAAACGTAATTATTATTCTAGAATTTTTTTTTCACTTTTAAGCAAACCCAGTTTTATAATAGTAATCGTCCTCATAAAGCAACCCCAAAGCCGTCATCTTTTATGAAAAAAATCGATAAAACGGAATTTTGCAATTTGCTTGACAAAAATGGTCAAATCTGCCAGGCCAAGAAAAATTCAATTACCTACCAGTTAATGGTCATTTCATTTTCTATACATTTAAATTTTCTGTTTTGAAAGATTTTAAACTTTTTTCTTGCAGAATTTGACGATTTTTTACCCATTTTATTCGGGATCCGTGAATGCAATATTAAAATCTTTTCAAGCATGTGATTAGAAGCATACTTCAGAGAGGTTATTACGTATTTCGATTCGAAAAGCAAAACATTCGAATTTGTATGACTTTAACATTGTGTTTCGAAAAAGATTTCTTTCGAATCGAAATACGTAATAACCCACCAGGTTTTCTTTATATTTATTTTAATTTGATTTTAATAGAAGTTTAACTTTATTATATTTTATTATATATATTAATATACATACCTCGTTCACCTATTATGTTTCAAGAGAATGAAAATTGCCAAAATCTATATATATAATAAAATAGTAACTGATTTCCTGTCTGTCTGTGTTCGCATAACGTAAAAACTACTGGATGGATTTTAACAAAATTTTGTGAGTGGGTAGGTTAGTTTCCTGATTCCAATATATGATAATTTTTTTCAGAGAAAAATATCTTATTTCCAAATGAAAGTGGAGAAAAAGCAGAGAAAGTACGTAGTTATTTTAGTAAGGAATATATAAATATAAAGTTAATACATAAACCATAACTGAAGCACTAACCGATATGCATAGGTTAAGGCGGCAGTTATTTTAGTAAGGATGAGAACCTGTATATAAAGTAAAGTATGGGTCTTTGGTGTGGATTGCTTTCAAAGCAAAATCGAACAAAATATTGCAAGGACGCTGACGAAGTGGCGGGAACAGCTAGTTTATTATATATTGGTTTTCGATTTTAAATATTAAATTGAATTTTATTTTAATATCTTAAAAAAAAACGCCAAATTGTTCACACGTATCTACAAAATACATTTCAGTGGTTACATTGAATAAAACAGCAAAAATTCACACAAAAACGACAAGAAAGAAGCAGCAGATGATTATGATGATGTGTGCGTGCATAAGAGAGAGGCAAAGTAAGAGAGAGAGAGAGAATGAGTGCAAGTATTTAGGACTTTGGTTCATTTGTGCTTAAAATTGATTCCCTTATTGAAGTTTTCGACATTGCCAGTAGTCGTCCATCACCGCGGGCATGTGATTTCAAACATTTAGTTTGTTTAGATATGTCAACGTGCTTGGACGTGCGTACGAAATCTTAAACGTTTGTTTATTTATGTTTTTCAAAACACAAAAAAAACGAACGCTGCATCAAATATTTTAAAAATAAAATACTTTACTTTCGGTTCAGCGTATTTTGGTTTTAAGTTTTAAATTTCATTTCCTTTTTTATGGTAAATTGACAAACAAATAAGTGTGTTAATCTTGAAATTCGATATGAATTTAATAAAGTGAAATACAAAACTAAATTAAATCCTTGTAATAAACGTGTGCGTGTGTGAACGAAACTCAAATATAAATATTAATTAAAAATGTAAAGATGAATATGCAAAGTTTTTTTAATAATAAATAGAATATGATATGATACGTTACAATATTAAAATTGTAGGATCATGCACAGACATGCTTAAACAAGATATCACAACCATAGTCAACAGGATAAAAGCGATTAACTTGATTTTGTGCATGAGTTTGTGCAATAAAGACTCACAAATATTCGGCATACGAACACAACAATTTTATCAAATCAAAATAAAAGAAATAAAAAAAGCGGAAAATTGAATTTATTCTTTACATTTATTTGTTTTGTGTTTTTTGTTGTTTTTTTGCTGTTGCAAATATAAACCCCCTAAATTGTTGCCTTTTTCGAGTTTTTGTTTCCCTGCAAAGCAGTCGATGAATAATAGGAAATATATGCGAATGAAACTCAGCAAGGAGCAGCATAAAACACACACTTTCTTACAACATTTTCGTTCTTACAAAAAAATGCTTAATACAAAATGTATTGTTAACGTATTGTTCATGGGAATGGAAACAAACTCCTTTTTCTTCAGACCATACGTTCCGGCAAAAATAAGTTGCAGATGTTTTGTAACTCCTTGAAGACACACAATTTTATTCAAATACGAGAGCAGACTTAATAGACATTGAAATGTTAGAGATGGTTTAAGTTAAGTTTTTATTTTTGAGTAGTTCCTAACCTGTAAAAAAGGGTGCCTCAATGGACTAGAAGGTAGTGTGCTAGTCTATCAGTCCGGGGTTTTGGGTGCGGTTTCCACCAAAGACTCTAGAATTTTTCACTACAAGTTGGCAGGAAGACCAAGAAGGAGCTTGTATATAGTCTAGGTGCCTACAAATGGTTAACTGCGTTACTGACAAGTCAAAGACTGTCAAGTATTATCTCGCCAAGTTATATATCGAGGTAAGACGATTCTTGCAGACTGTACCTGGAAATAGGCTGACATAAAAAGGCTTTGGATCACGGGCAGACACATATTAAATGGAGACTCTGTGATGAGGAAGTATGTCGACATGTGTCAGTCGCCAGTCTGAATTCACTACTGTCGAGAGTAAAAGGCTAGTGACAGCATGAGACTCTATGAAAGTAATGTATTCGTAAATTTCCAGTCGTATACCAGAAATCATTGAGGATTGAAAGGGTCGAAA
Organism: Phasia obesa; assembly: GCA_949628195.1. NCBI lineage: Eukaryota > Metazoa > Arthropoda > Insecta > Diptera > Tachinidae > Phasia > Phasia obesa. The sequence continues at coordinate 135,817,341 of OX451219.1, read as the reverse complement.
AGGGACCATTTAAGTTAGTGGTCTGCTTCGGTAACTCCTGCCCTACCAAATAAATAATAATAAAAATAACCTCTAAAAATATATCGGCCTTTACCGAAAGTTTCCTGTAGCTCAGGTTGTAGAAAGATTGGTAAAATGGATGGTGAAATTAAGACAATTTTGTAATTTGGTTTTTTGAATATTTTACAGAAAAAAATATTTCCACCAATTAAAAGTTTTAATTGGTTTCAAATTAATATTTAATCAAATAATTAATTGATTCAATTTTTCAATTATATAATTAGGATTTTTAATATATTTAAATCAATTAAAAAATTAATTGAACTTTAATTTAAAACTAATTAAATCCTTTAATTGGTGCACACACCTTTTCCGTGTGCTTTGCTCCGTTTTGTATATAATTTTTGTACAAAATTTGTAATGACAATTTGAAAGAGATGTTCTAATGTTTAACTGCTTTACAAAAAACAAAGGATCCCTATGTAATGCCTCTATAACCATCTGATTTTAAGCAATAATATATTTATTTACGTTAGTGTTCGAACTAGCAACGTGGAGTGGTGTTTGGTCATTCCGATGTAATGCAAAGCAGATTTATTTGACACTGTTTTATGACAACGTAATGTGAAATAGACTAGTACATCATATATTTGGATTATAGTTGCAGTACTCTTTAGTCCATTATTTTACATTATTCATGTCGTCATTGAAAATATGTTATTTTTTCAGACAACTATGCCCCATAAATCTGGCTAAGTTTCAATGATTGCCTAAATTATGCAGCCTTCAAGGAACGTCTACTTCAGATAACCCGCAACAAAATGTCTAAATGTTCAAATCGTAATATCTTAACCGCAAACTTATAGCACTTCCGCGCCACCTTCAGAATCTCTAATAGTGAATATCCAGTTCTGTCCTGCTGAAACAACATGTCGTTCATATTGTCAATTTGGGAGAAAAGATGCGTCGCCCAAAATCCTCATCAAATATTAAGGTTTTATGAAAATCTAAATCCGTTAATCCAAAAATGCTCTCTACTTTTTTATTCCAAAATGGCTTGAAAAAATGGCTTGTGTGGCTTAAAAACAGTCCCATTAGGCTGAAGTCACCTCAACTACAAGGCAAGTTTAGAAACAATAAAAATGGCCGGTAATTCTGCGTACAAACATTGCAACTCTTGTTTTGCAACTCTTAAGTTTTTAGGAGCGAGATACAATGTCTCATGTACTACCTGAAAATCTGCTGCGACTTTCTTGTTTTTATTGTTTCCTTTTTTTGGCTTGATGACGACTGTGTAAAAGTATACAGTCGTCAGACACAAAATATATGGACTCAAATAAGCGGCAAATTTCAAAATGGCCGGTAATTTAGCGTCCAAACATTGAATCTTTTGTTTTGAAACTCTTGAGTTTGTTGGGGATAGAGGAAAGACGAACGGTAACGGATACAATGTTTCACGTAACTGCAACTCTGCTGCGACTCTCTTTTGTTATTGTTTCCTTTCACGACTTGATGACGACTGTACAAAAGTATACAGTCGCCAGAAACCAAAATTTCAATGTATGAACTCGAATGCAACTTCAAAAATGAATTTAAGAAAATTGCACATCTTGATGGGGACGATGGGGACTAACTAGACATCAGACTGGTGGCAGATATTGTTCTCTTAAACATTGTTCTTTAATATAAACTTTTCAATGTGCCCTCGTAGCACTTACATATGTGTGTTTGTGAGCATATTAAGTCAAGAACTAAAACTGTATGTATGTTTGTGTTCTAAGATTCTAAGTATGTGTGCGAATTTTAAAACTCCTTGTCCTCAATTTTTAGAAATTGAGTGTGTATGGCTTTTTTGTTTGCTTGCTGTAATCGTTATTATTGTCACTATTATAGTGGATGTCGTAGCTGTTGTGTCATTGGAAGCGTGGTTTTATGCTGTTGTCATTACTCCGTAGAGTAAAGTGCAATTTAAGGATTGTAACATGATATAAATAAGTTGAAAATGCTTCAAATTAAAAACTCTACGAAATATACCAGCAACAAACAATTCAAATATAATATACATAAAGTATCGCATATACAAAACAATCTACACACTCACACTCACACTCACTCGTTTCTTAACAAACACTATTATACTCTATTGTTAACTCGCAGCTAAACCAGAATAAAAAGGACACTACTTACAAGAAAACAAAAAGACAAAAAGACAAAAACAAAGACAAAGAAGAAAGAAAGAAAAAAAGTGCAGCAGGACTTTTTTATGATATTGTAAATGCATACAAATGTCGTCTTTGGCATAGAAAGAAAAACCTATTAAGCAAAAGGAAACTAACTACAAGGATCTTTAGAAAACCAAAAGAACATGTAAGTGAAAATGTTGCAACATTAAATTCTTTCTCTATTTTCAGTAATTTCACACAGTTAGGGGAAACTTAAGGCCCTTGTTTCTATGTTTGAGTTAAGAGCATTAAACGAGGGTTAGTTGTTACACTGTAGGGTTCTTAAGGCGGTAATTTATCGCTTTATTCTAATCTTTTTGTCTTGAAAAACTATTTACCTGATTCTTTTTTTTATCTTATTCTCACACGAATGATAAAATGATAAATGTCTATGATTTAAAAAAAGGGTAAAAGAAAATGTTGATGTCGATGTTATATTTTTTATTTTTATTTTTATTTAATCCACAAGATCTACAAGACTATTTTTTTGCTTTTGTTTTATGAAATTAAATAATTTCTTTAATTTTTCTAATAAGAAGTAATTACTCACCAATTAAATTATGTTTTGTAATTGAAAATTTAAAGCATTTGATGGGAAATAAAACTAAAAGCCCACGCAATAAAAGTTGACATGCAATTGCTATGTATCAACTTTCATTACGTAATTTACAGCTACTTAAGATCATTTATAAAGGTCGGATGTTCATCAAATCCGCTTCAGTTGAAGACTTGACAAAGTGTTCGAAAAAACATTGTTGATTTGTATTCGGCTGAAAATGCTCAACCAGGCATTGTTAATGTTTCGGCAGTTATGTGTGAACAAAATGTTAACTATCGGCCTTGTTTCTCATCACACAGTCTCTAATAATTGTTAGCATTTGTTCAAGGCTCAGGTCCGCCATGGCATCCACATTTATCAGGCTTCCACTCGTAGTCCTAAGGCTTATGCTAGCCAGTGCTGGTGCTGGACATTCACAAACAATAAGCGATGCTCTCTCAGCTTCTTCCAGGCACAGTCTACAAGTATCGTCTTCTTTAATTTTGATCTTGGCTAGATGATACTTGAAGTTTCCATGACCTGTCACTAACGCAGTTAACCAGCTTAAGGTACTTGAATGTATTTATTATATCTAAGCACCTTGCTGGCCTTCCTGCCAAGGGGCTCTTTGAGTACCCTTCGAGCCTGCCTACGTATTGTAGCCTCCCTTCACCTTATTAGGAGTTTACCCATTGTAGGACCTTTGCTCAAATTATGCCATTACCCAGATCTATTCTGGGTGCTGATAACAGAAATTCACAGCAGATCCCGCTTTTCCTTGTTGGTCTGCTGCTTCATTTCCGCTTGTGCCCATGAGTTCCTTAACATACATCAATGTTATGTTACACCCTCATTAAAGGAAACACATCTGTTCAGATTTAAAACACATTGCAGCACTAGTTTGAGGTACCTGTTCACCTGCCTCATGCATTTTATAACGGACTGGTTTTCAAGTGCTATGGAGAACCTTTCTTTCATATACCCGACTCTCCAGCAAGTGATCTAACGCATGCAGCAGCCCAAACAATTCTTTCTGGTAAACGGAGACAACAGGACAGATTCTGCTCACCTGAGTATACACCTGCTCCTGCTCTACCGTCCTGAGAGACGATGCATTAGTAAAAATGATAATGTCGTTCTCCGTCCACTCCCTGTGTATAACGAATTCCACAATGAGTTTCCGATGTAATCATGTTTCTTCTACACATGCGTTCCATCGGCATTTGAGCTTTCCTAACCTTCTTAATAACTGGTTTCAGAAAGCTCTTAGGCCTGATGTGCGGCGCAAAGCTGTGCAAAATGGCATCGCTCTTCATACACAAAGCTGAAGTTGTAGCCGTCGAGCTAATGAGTAAGTCTAACAATCGATAGCAATCCCATGCACATAGCACCACATATACTAATACAAGCAATCCTTTGAACCCCTTCCAACTTATGCTCAATTGTACTTTGAGAGACTTTTGGCCACCAAACCGCAGATGCATAAGTTATAATTATTGTGTCAATCCAGTATACACCCGTTTACCTGGATACAAGATCCTTTTTGCCGTCCGTATCTTCATTTCAATATGTTCGTTCCAGTTAAGTTCCTTACACAGAAAAAAGCTTTTTCACCAGTTAAAGGTTTTAATTGGTTTTAAATTAAAGTTCAATTAATTTTTTAATTGATTCAAATAAATATTTGTTTAAAACAGAACAATAAAATTCCTAATTAAACAATGAACTGTGTGAATTAATTATTTTAATTGTTTAAAATATATTTTTCTGTGTATGGTTAGAGTTAAATTCAAAAGACAATTTAGATCTACGAATATCTCTATAAAACATACTTTTGGTAATGATTTAATCCGCGATGGCTGCCACAGATCTCTCCTTATTTATTTTCATTGAACAGTGCAGGATTTCAAACGTAGCTTTGTTGACGTATCAATAAGAATCGGCATTATTCCACAAAGCCCATGAAACCCAACATTTTTTTTCTTACCAATGGACTTAACACCAATGTAATTTTGCATACCACCCATTCTGGAGCTAAAAGCTTTAACTAAAATTTATGGGACGATCAACGCCTTAAAGAATTATCTTTTCGCCGAATAAAGTTCGTTCAGTTACTTCGAAAATAATAGTTAAATTTTATAACATTTTTAACGACTTAAGTCGTCAGTCGCGAACTATGTAGTTGAGGTTCAAATATTGGATCAGTGTATGGAGATAAATGTCGATCATGAAAGAATTAGAAAAACCAGTTTAAAGAAATATTTGTTTTTGCATAAATTCGAAATCTCAGCAGCGTTTTTCAAAGAATTAATAAAAACAAGTGAAATCATTAGTTAGATCCAACACATCGTTTTCCGGATCTAAAGATGCCCGTATACCTAGTTTACATCTTAAAGGTTCTTGCTAAAGGTGGGTTACACCTGCTTTGTTGCTTCATTTAAAGTCCCCCTAATTGAAAATGACAAAAGGGAGTTTAATTTCTTTGAGTATTCTTCCAGCAGTAAGCTTTCGTATGTTTGTGTGAATAAACACAATTTAAAAATGGATTTTAACGTTCAAAGGAGACAAAAAAAAAATGGAAGTAAAAAACCAAGAACCAAAATAGACATATAATGTGCATTAGGGTTTCTTTTCTAACAAAAGCAACAATAACAATTGTAATAACGACACATTATGACTATTGTCTTTTGATGGTCTAGAAGTAGAAGAAGAAGAATAAGTTGTATGAATAATTCTTTAACTGTTACCGCGAGGGATACGTTAGTAAGTGTGTAATTGAATGTAACATTTGCTAACTGCAGTTACAATTACATGGATATACTTACACACATGCAGACATACATACACATGTATGTACACATTCTAATAAATAGCATTTGTTTGTGGTATGTGTGTGTGTGTGTGTGAATGTCTGCAAGTCAATTTTAATGTGAAGTTTAAATAAAACCATACAACTCATATTTATTTATCTATTCCTTGTTGTTGTTGTTTTTATAGTTTACTATTTATTCCTTGCTTTTTTTATTGTTTTGTTTTATTGTCGTCGTTGTTGTTGTTGTTGTTTTTTGTCAGCAGCAATAACAAATGAAATAATACTTTAAGTTCATTTTCCGACCAACAAAATAAAAAAAGGAAAGAAAAACTAAGATATTTTCTTTTTAAATATATTTCTACTGTGTCTCAAAATAAAGAACCCACGCATTTCCTTATAATATTTTAAGTTTTATTACATTACGTTAGGTTGTTCTTGCTGTTGTTGTTGTAGTTGTTTGTTTGTTTTTAATTCAGATATGACAGTTTCTTGTTCATTTTTTTGTAGTTGTGCTTTTCTTTTGTCAAATAATTATATTTACTCTTTACTTGATTACTTCACATACTCATACAATATATTTATGTACATACATACCTATGAGCCGTTTAATTTGAAAGTGGCATAAGTCATCTTTCAAAAATACCAAGTTAATGATAACATTGATTAAAATTTAACGGCATCTTTTAAATTTTACAAAAATTTGCAATCAAATGTTAAGCGCCACTTACCCAATGATCATGAATTTGGTGTAATAAACGGCTCATATGTATGTATGTAACGAGTGATTTTTTAAGAGCTTGAGAACTTTTTTTTTAAAAAACCCATAAAATTTGCAAAATCTCATCGGTTCTTTATTTGAAACGTTAGATTGGTCCATGTCATTTACTTTTTGAAGATAATTTCATTTAAATGTTGACCGCGGCTGCGTCTTAGGTGGTCCATTCGGAAAGTCCAATTTTGGGCAACTTTTTCGAGCATTTCGGCCGGAATAGCCCGAATTTCTTCGGAAATGTTGTCTTCCAAAGCTGGAATAGTTGCTGGCTTATTTCTGTAGACTTTAGACTTGACGTAGCCCCACAAAAAATAGTCTAAAGGCGTCAAATCGCATGATCTTGGTGGCCAACTTACCGGTCCATTTCTTGAGATGAATTGTTCTCCGAAGTTTTCCCTCAAAATGGCCATAGAATCGCGAGCTGTGTGAAATGTAGCGCCATCTTGTTGAAACCACATGTCAACCAAGTTCAGTTGTTCCATTTTTGGCAACAAAAAGTTTGTTAGCATCGAACGATAGCGATCGCCATTCACCGTAACGTTGCGTCCAACAGCATCTTTGAAAAAATACGGTCCAATGATTCCACCAGCGTACAAACCACACCAAACAGTGCATTTTTCGGGATGCATGGGCAGTTCTTGAACGGCTTCTGGTTGCTCTTCACTCCAAATGCGGCAATTTTGCTTATTTACGTAGCCATTCAACCAGAAATGAGCCTCATCGCTGAACAAAATTTGTCACATTTGAACATTTCGAACCGAACACTGATTTTGGTAATAAAATTCAATGATTTGCAAGCGTTGCTCGTTAGTAAGTCTATTCATGATGAAATGTCAAAGCATACTGAGCATCTTTCTCTTTGGCACCATGTCTGAAATCTCACGTGATCTGTCAAATACTAATGCATGAAAATCCTAACCTCAAAAAAATCACCCATTATATACTAAACATATAATAAAACTGTAACAGGACCATTTCTGTACATGAAATATTTTTTGAAAACATTGTTTGCTGGTGCAGATATTAATCGAAGTGGAATATAAAACAACAATTTTTTAAAATTTTTGTCTGTCCGTCTTTGGATAAAATTTCAGAATTTTACCCAGGCATGGGCACTTTTCTATATATAGAAAATACATAAACCATAACTTAAGCACTATTAAAGTAAAAGTCTTAAAATTTGGTGTGGATTACTTTCAAAGCAAAACACAGTGCAACACGGAAAAAAATAACCATATACGGACACCACTACGTGTTAAAAGACCAAAAAAAGGACCCCTGTCTCCCAGTTTTGCCCAAAGTCCTCCAGGTTTTTTTTTTGGAATTTTGATATACTCTTTGAGGCAAAGTTGTAGCTCTTGTCATAAAGAACAAAAATTGTTAACATATGAAATCAAAAAAACTTCATCTTTAAGGTCAAAATCGCAAAAAACTTTAAAAAATTCAATTTTTTTTAACTTTTTTTTCCCGTTTTCCAAACGGTTTGCAAAATATGAGCTTGAGTAAATTATAATTTTTTTGCAAAAATAACATCGAGGTCCCACATCTTTGAGGGCCCATAAAAAAAACCTGAAGGACTTTGGGCAAAACTGGGAGACAGGGGTCTTTTTTTTGGTCTTTTATGACGTATTGGTGTCCGTATATGGTTATTTTGCCATGACTTAAAAAATTGCACAGTGTGAAATCGAACAAAATATTGTCAGGGTGCCTACAACGTGGCGGGTACAGCTAGTATAAAAAAACTGTTACAGGACCATTTCTGTACATCAAATAGTTTTTGAAAATTTTGTTGCTGATGCAGATAGTAATCGAAATGGAATAAAAAACAACAATTTTTAAAATTTCTCTCTGTATGTTTGTTTGTCAGTCTGTCTGAATTTTAATAAAATTTTATGAGGAGGTACTTTTTTATCTCGGTTCAAATAAAAGATTATTTTCCCCCAAAAATATCACATTCCCAAGAGAAAAAGAGGTGAAAGTGCTTAATTTTATCGATTTGAAGGTACTGCAAACTTGGCAGCACCTTTTAGTTTTTTCAGCGGGAAATTTTAAACACTATCTACAAACCTGCAAAATAATTTTAGAATTTTATATAAATTTTATAATTTTATATAAACCATATATTTCTGATTAATTACCCAGGGATGGAAACCTAAATATATTTGTAAAGTAAATACGTAAATCATATCTAAAGCACTGTAAAAATAAGATTCTTAAAATTTGGTGTGGATTACTTTCAAAGCAAAATTTAACAAAATATGCTAAGGATGCTAGCGAAGTGGCGGGCACAGCAACATTAAAAAAATATAAAGATTATAATACTACTCTTTGGGCACCCCATTACTCTACTCTTTGTTGGCCATTTTATCCGAAAGTATTAAGAATTGCAGATGCTTAATAAAAATTAATCTTGTTAATAGGTGATTCGATTGAATAGTTGGTAGGGGGTGCTAGTATTTTAGTCTGGAAGTTTTGGTTTCATTTTCGTCAAAGGCTTTCGTCTGTTACATTACAACAGCTGAAAGCCTTTAATCTTAAGATCGGTGAATTACGGAGAAATTTAAAATTGCTTTGTAAAATTTAATTAAATAACAATTGGAATTTTGGTGGTGGGCATGGAAGCACCTCATTTACTGCTGTCTTTGCTATTTCCGAACACGGCCTGAATATATCGTCTTTCCAGATTATTATCTTGATCGGATGATAGTTAGTTTGAGCTTAAAATATCAGTTTAGTTTGAGCTTAAAATTTCATTAAATAAATCATTCACTCAATTATTCATTTAATTAAATTGATTAAAAAATTAATTAAACTTCAATTTAAAACTAATTAAAACCTTTAATTAGTGCAACAATTTTTTTCTATGTATAAGTATTTCATTTATTAACAAGGAGATCGAATCAAGACTTTATATTTCTTTAGATTATTTTTTCATTGAGTCATGAAACAGTATACAAGATGTGATGTATGCACGACTGGTTAATTGCCTCAACGACTTTGCTGGTGCATACGAACTCTTTTACCGAAATTTTCCATGACCATTTTGCAAAAATGCGACTAAATTTCGCATTTGAATTTCGTGATTCAACTAAGAGGTGGTTGTGGGCTTTTTGGCATAGATATTTAACTTCAAGTAAAAAGAAAAGAAATCTAATGGTGTTAAAATACGCGATTCCAATTCTCGGGACCAATTCTTATAATCGAAACATCTTTTTGTTTGGCATGTGACCCTGTCTTGTTGAAACCATATCTTATCATGCCGCCATTGACATTCACATTGACATTCACCTTCAAACAAAATCTGCATGAAACAGTGACAAGTGAATCCATTAGCTTTTCGAGAACAACATATGAGGTCCCAAATGTGTCAATTTTTGAAGGTAAACTAAGACAAACAAGACATATTTTTTATATTTTTTGCCAACGAACACATGTTGTTATATAGTGTCATCCGTCATTTACCCTAGCTGTCAAAATATTTCGGATGAATTTGGGGATCTGTTTTGAAAACTATTGCATCTTAGTTTCTACTCTTCGACTGCAATTGTGTGTTCAGACCCACAGAAATGCACAGCTGTCGCGGGCCTTCTTAATTGACCTGATGCTGGAGCCTGCAGCCTTTTTGAAGAAGAAAACTAAATTTTAACGGAAAACTTTTGCTGATGCTTGGTGAAGTGTCTTTTGAGCAGGTATTAAATCTATCACTTCTTTTATCTTTAGTGGGTTCGAGTCCCAACAAAGACTGGACTCTGGAATCTTTCACTACAAGTTCGCAGGAAGACCAAGAAGGAGCTTGGATATAAATGGTTAACTGCGTTAGTCAAGTACTATCTGGCCCAGTTAAAAATCGAGGTAAGAAAAAGGCTGACATAAAACGGATTTGGACCACGAGCAGACACATATTGAATGGGGATGCCGTGAAGACCTTAGCCTTATGCAAAGGTTAGCAATTACCATAGACTCTGTGATAAGGAAGAATGTCGACATTTATCAGCCGCCAGTCTAAAATCACTACAGTCGAGAGTAAAAGGCTAGTGCTGTCAATGAAAGTAACGTATTCGTAAATTTGCAGTCGGTTAGCAGAAATCATTGAGGAATGAGAGGGGTTTGGTTTAGTTAGCAACATCTCGTCCGCCGACTCCTGTTAACACAGCTTAATTAAGATATTTTTCTTAAAATAAAATATATGTATGTTTTACGTTTTGTGCATTATATTGCAAAAAAATCTTGTTTCGATATGAAAGCTTCGTCGATTACGAATGCGGTAATTCATTCTCTGGGTCATGGACAATAGCTTTCAGCTTCAAGAATTTTGTTTAATTTCAAACACATCTGCAACAGTGGGGGAGATAACAATTATGTCATCGAAAATTGCATTTTTTCTTTTAGAAATTTCGTTAACATAAATATTATTTATGTTAAAAAATAAAACATGTGATTAATGCAACACCGAAAATCATATTTTTTAGACGATCTCATTCATCGTTCCCCTTGAACGTTGAACGTTGTGAAATGAAAAATCAAGTTAATTAATTCTTCAATCTCAACAAGATTAAAAAAAAATATTTTTTTTTAATTCTCAATTTGATAAAGTACCAGTAAAAGCAAAACTTTTTCCTTCGCGTTTTAAATTTATCAGGAGCAGATAGTTTTTTTTTTATTTATTTTCCTTTTTGTCTTGCAGTTGTAACAATGAATTTTGCTTAATTTATTGTGAGATAATAAAAATAAAAAAGAATTATAAAAACTAAATGTGATATTGTTAAATGCAGTACGTTGGTATGGCTGCATCATTGTAGAACACAGATAAAATTATAAGATTTTTTTCCTGCTTTTTATACACTCCGTGTCAGTAAAACGAATAGAGAGGGAGAAAAAAAATACAATTAAATATAGAAGTTTGTTTTAAAAATGTCATAATATATTTTGAAAGACATTTATCATAAAGAGGGGTGCGGAAAACAGAACACAAAGTTGGGGCTTATCGTAGGGATTTCGAAAAGATTTGTAGGGAAATTTATTGTTTGTGCGGCATTAAGTGATTATAAATTGTCACATACGACTTCATTATACGTGCATGCATTTATTAACATATTTACACGAACATTTGTACACACACACACACATGCATACATATGCTCGTGATATTTTTAAAGGCATTTAAGGAATTCCAGTTGAAGATATGAAAGCAATGACACATTCATTTTAATTGTATGACAATAAGCAGCCAATCTGGCTTTACGTCTTAGAGATTATGACAAGACGGTAACGTGATCCTAAAGATCAACTTTAATCTCATAGAATTTAAGTGAAAAATTTTAGCTTTTTAACTGAATGATTTTACTGCTACTTGTATCTCCAAACTAAATTTGTTATATTTTCTGGCTCCTTTTGTAAACCGAATTTTTCAACTCTTTTGAAATAAATGGACAAAATGTCAGCCAGACTTACACAGTAAAATACAAGCACAAGACATTCATGTTTTCAGAAGAAAGTAGTTATAGACACTGAAGTCGGTAGTGGTGCTGGCAAAGTATTGAGTAGTGGGCACCGAGTACTCGATACTCGACCATTTTTCTCAATATACAGTAGTAGTAATTTTAGAAATAAATTTATAAAAATATTTGACAACTACAACGATAAATTTTCTCTGCTAGTATGTAACCGGAGGTATTGAGTACTATTGAGTACCCAATTGAAAAGTATTGAGTTGTATCGGGTAATTGAAAGTAGTAGAAATTGCCAGCACTATCTGGTAGAGTGTTATTTCTAGTGTTATGTATCGATATCTGCTCCAGTAGCTCTCATATGTGCCATTCATATGTGCTTGTAAACTTGAATGTCCTGTAAGGATACTAAAGCCAATTCTTTGTTTTAGAATGCCTTCACAAAACAATTAAGAAGGAACGGACTTGAACACACTCGAAAAAATAGCAGAGAAAATTGTATCAAGATTTAATGAATAAACTCCTAATTTCTTCTGATCCATTAATTTCATCCAATAGAAATACAATAAATACAAGTAGCACTTTCAACAATAATCTAGAAATTAGTAATTACATAATAGTAGATGAATGTATTAACACTGATTCAAACTCAGAAACTTATTTTAGTGATTAAGAAATTGTTTGCAATTGTTATGTTACTTGAATTTATTTGTAACTTTAATCTTAATCTTTATATAAATTTCGTTTTTATCTTTAATAATAATTTAATTTTAAAATATTTAGTGTTGTCAATTTGGTAATCCTATCCATATAATGTTATTTGAATACCAATGGTTGTGAGTATTTTCAAAACTTTAAAAAATAAAAATACTAAAAAGTTTAAAATGATGTTATATTCAAAAAAGGTATACGGCAACACTAAATAATTAGAGATTTTTACAAAATGCTTTATCATTTTGTATGTGAAATGATTAAAATTCAAAAAAAGTAATAATTACTGAAATGGGAGAATTTTGGATATTTAATTGTCCCCGCACCGGAAAAATAAAAGGATTTCTAAAAATGTTAATTTATTTTTGAAAATAGTAGGCCAAGAGAGATATGTGCCAAAAATTTCATGTAGCTACCATAACTCCTTCGATTTTTTTCCAGTTTTACTATGGGGACCGTTCACTGTGAGGCGGTCAAAAATCAAATTTATTATGGTTACCGATTTCAAAGCTGTATAATTCCTTTGAAAGTAACAGAGTACCTCGGGAGCCCAAATATAGTCCTGGTCTTTTTCAACATTATCACAGCAAACAGGGTGGTCCAAAATGGACTTTTTCTGCATTTTGTTAAAAATAAAATTTTTTTAGATATTTTTAATTTTTAGATGTCTATAATTTATTTTATATAATTATAATTATATAACTTATAAGCTATTAGTTCCCGAAAAATTAAGTCTTTGTGTCTTTCAGAACATTTTAAACTTTTTTTAAAAAAAAGGTCCATATTGCTTTTAAATCTGCGACTTAATAGAGCATAACTCCTTGAGGTCAAACCAGGTCAACAAAACCAGTTTGTAGTTTCCTTATAAAAATGCTAGAGCACAAAAACATTCCTCGGACGTGCTATAATTTTATATTTGCAAGAAAAAGTTTTCTAATTTGAGAGATTGTTGGTAAAAAAGTAAATAACGATTTTCACAAAAAAAAAAAAATAGTTTTGCTAAAAACCTACCATTTTTCAAAAATCCACGCTGCTTTATATTCTATTTTATCATTTTGGGTGCCCCCCCCCCCCCCCCCCCCAATCTATCAATCTAGGGGGTTGTGAGTTCGATTCCCACAAAAGACGCTGGGGGGTTTCACTACAACGAGTGAAGAAGGTTTTCGTTACTATGCGCTATAATTCAAGTTAGAATATAATTTGTAATTGTATTGTAACATTTAATAAATAAAATAAATAGTTTATTACTTCTTATCCTTAGTGGCTGACCCTCGTATTTTGAATCTTTTTTTTTACATTTTCTGAAAAATTAAAATGTTTCCATAAAAAAAATATTTTAATAATTAATTTCTACTCTTAAAAGGTCTTATTATTGCCAGTAAGTGTTAATAATACCAATAAATATAAATGTCAGTCTTTAAAAGACGTCATCAATCATTTAGGGCACCTAAATTATATTTAAAAATTTGTTTCTTATAAAATCAAATACTCATTACAACCCCTAAATTCTAGAATATTAAAGTAATTTTTCATGTTTAGAGATCGCTGCTTTATTTCTTATTTGTTTGATACCTAAACCTAAGCCCCCTAAAGAACATGAAATACAGCTTCTTTTGTAACGAAAATTATCTCACGATTTTTTTACACCAAATAAAAGAAAAAATAAACCCTATAATTATGTTAGAATTACAAGCACTTACGGGTACACAGATGCATATACAAACATTGATGTTACTGTTGCTGTTTATAGAGTAATAAAATGTATCTTTCAAATGCAAGAAAAAAAAAAACATAAATGTATCTGTAAATAATGAATGTATCTGTAATGTAATGTCTAAGAGCCGACCCGTCTATTGATTAATGATGCATTGCATATTTTTTGACACCGCGTGTATGAATGTCTATTAATTCAATTGTGCTTTTTTTGTGCGTATTTTTGTTTTTGTTTGTGTTTTTGTTTAATGTATGCTGTTTGTAGTACCTCCATAAAATTGTACACAATTTTATTAGAGACAATTCTACAGATATTAAACATTGGGACATACTTGTACTACATTGTCTGACAATGAGGCAGTAGTAAGTAGTCTGTGGAAAGACGTTTGCAGAGACCGTCAGATAAGCAGGCGGACAGACAGATAAACTTACAAACAAACATCATCTTAATTGGTCATGAGCAATTTATTAATAATTACTTTTTACATTTTATTTACTTGAGTTGTTCATGTTCTTTTTTTTTTTGATAAAAATTATTTTTTATTACTCACTCACACAAACGTACATACATACTATGTAGGAATGTGTGTGAAGATTACGAATACAAACAAGTAATATTTAAATGGGCAAAATGCCTGGTAAATTATTAATTCTATAAAGGAGGAGGAATGGTTTAATGGATGAAAAAAAAAAAACGTTGAATAGTTTCTGTGCAACAAACGAACTTTTTTATTCGTTACAAAAAAAAAAAAAAAACAAAAAGAAACTTCTCTAACTGAATTGATGTATAGAAATGAAAAGTCAGTTGGCTGACTGGTCTGATTGTTGATAATTTAACTCTTAACATACTTTACAAAGAACTATGAGAATTTTACCCATAGACACTCACACACACACACACAAGTTTTTCACTTTTCGTTTGATATAATGAATGAGTGAATGAAAGATGGAATTAATCACACGCATACACATTACTCTACCCACTGAAGCTGGAGTAGACGGATGGAAAAGCTGTTTAAAATTTTATTCAAAAAGTTGTGTGTGGCAGGAGGTAGCAGCAGCAGCCGTTTTTATGTTGACTGACTGCGTACGAACTCTTATGACGTTTATGAGAATGACAATATGATGTTAAACAATGTCACATTTTTTGAGGGTTGTTTTTGTTTTTAATTTTTTAGTAAAATGAAACACAAAACAACAACAACAACAACAAAAAAAGAAAAGAAACCCAACTACTTCTCATTTAAATGCACACAATTTTTTTACAGTGTGTTATATATTTTTTTAAGTGTAGTGTAGTGAAGTAAGAGGACCCCAGTTGTATTTGTAGCACCACTTATAAGTATTACAAATTTATTTCAAAAAATTTTAAAAATACAAAAACGACAACAACAACAATAATAAGGACAAGGACAAGTAACAACCATGTCGCCTTACATCAAAATTTTATGAGTTTTCATGCGACCATTTCAATCACATCACATCACTTCACATCCTTATGCCAAGTACGAGCACTCAATATTAAAGCCCTCTCCACATGCAGACGTAACATCATACATACTTACATACATGTTCTTACTTACTTGCATCCCAACCTTGTGTTCAACACTCCACATAATTACAAACTCATACAACAAATTTACATTTCTTTTGTTCCATAAATAAAACATTCTTTCATTCATTCCTTCATTCATTCCGTCGTTTTGCTTTTACCAAAACGCAAAGAATCTTTTATTTTTTCTTCGGGTTTTATTTTTGGGGTTTTATTTTAAACATTGGCATTTTAAAATAAAAGCCAAAAAATAATAAAAGTATTGTCAAAGTGCTAAATGAAGAGGTGGAGGAGGAGGTGTAAAAAAGTCTGTTTGGGGGTGTTGATGTTGTTAGAGATGCTTTGGAGTTGGAGTCCAACACCGTCCAAATCAGGCTGAGGGTATATGGGATGTGTTTTTAAATATGCAGGGAATTAAATGTGTAGATGGTGGTTTTTATTGTGTTTTTATGTGGAGCATATTTCACATATGAAAAAGATGAAGAATACAATAAAACGAGGATTGTCTGGAAATTTCAAGAAACAATAATACAACTATTTTTTACAAAACCTGCATTAGCTTTTGCTTAAAAACTAAAGAAAAATGATTCACATTCGATTTAACTAGCGATTTGGAGAAAAAAATTGTAGCGGGTGGAGGATTAAAATGTCTATTTCAGCTTATTACATGTCTCATCCATATAATCTTACTTTGATCGCTGCGATTATAGATATGTATTTGAGCGCAACGCGAAAATCTATGATTTCGATTATACTACAGTTTGCAGATCAGGCTTTTAGTCGATCAGACAAGTTCAGCTTTAACTTATATATTAGGCCTTATCGCATAACGGCAAACGTCAATAAAGGTCTTTTTTTAACCATTTACCAATATGTGTGTTTGTTGAATCGTGTTGTTTTCTGAAGCCTGATTTATGGTTCCGAATACATTCGATAGTAAAATTTTATCATTTAGAAGTTTGTGACGACGTTGCAAGTTTCGAAGCTCATGTACCGCTTTATATGCCAAAATTAGCTTTAACGTAATTATTTTAAAAACGAAATTAAAAACTATTTATGAAAAATCGTGAACAAGACAAAGACTGAATTGGACTTTCATTGGCTTGGTCCCTTTTATGATCCTCCTCGCTTGCTAGTGACGTGTTAGGACATCGACTGGTCATAGTCATCGGTACCACTTCGAATTTCGCATAATCTATGCGTTTGTACTCCGTTTAAGTATTTTCTGTTCGTCGACTGGTTGTTTTTTTTATCACACGTAACGCGTGCGTTTCCACATAAGCTTCACTGTCAGCCTCTAAAAGACGCAGCCAACAATCATCTACTCCAATTTTCGATTCGATTAAATGACAGTTAAAGTTATAAAGTTGTATTCTGGCAATCTGCTGCCCTAAAGCTCCTTGAGCATCATCTATATCGATTTTAGAGTTCAATCATTCCGAGATCTTAGCTCCATCTATATACTGAGTACTAGTGCTGGCAAAGTATTGAGTAGTGGGTAACGAGTATTTGATAATTTTTTGGAGTACTCAATAGACAAAAGTAGTTAATCGATACTTATGGGATAGTATTTTTAGAAATAAATACAATATACGATATATACACGAATAAGATTATACGATATGATATACGATACAATTATGACGATAAATTGCCGTTGCTATTATGTAAACGGAACAATTGAGTACTACTGAGTATCCAATTGAAAAGTATTGAGTAATTGAAAGTAGAATTGTATTGTAAATTGTGTAGGTCTGGATTTGGTCTCGCAAGAGCTCACAGCAGATTACGCAATTGTTGCCTTTCCTTCGATTGCGACGAAGTTTTAAGATTTTTCACTCTTAAACATTTTTCCTCATGCTTCTATTTCCTTAATAGACAACAAGTTCTTCATTGCCTTAGAGTTGCCACTGAGTTTGACCTTTTAACTGCTTGGAAGCTTCGCTGTTCGTCGCTTTTATTTCTCTCCAGTCAACGCGAGGATTCTTCCACTTTTGTTACTGTCGACTGGGTTGAAGTTTCTATAGTGTTTTCGCCTTAAACTTCTTTTCGCCGATCTATTCATTTCCGCAATATTTTTCTCACCTCTCCGTCTCTATGTCTCGTTCGGTTCATTCACTCATTATCTTTTGCTTTTCTTTTATCTATCTACCGTGGATTTTTAAAGAGTTTATTTTCCTTTGCCCGATCTATCAGGTTAACAGCCCTGGCGGAGCGAGTAATATAAGAAGCTTGCTTCAGGCCTCCAAAACGAAGAGTGTAAGAAGTATTTCGGACTGAACGTGCCAACTGATGGCCTGAGGAATGCTGCATTCTCTACGTTCTGCAAATTCTCTTCATTGAATATGCGCTTGTATAATCCAATGACTTCACGTTACTCCATAGAAAATAATTTAAAGGCATTAAATCGATCGATCTTGGTGGCCAATCGGCTAAATTATTTCAAGAAATAACGAGTGTTGTTTGTTGTTGTTTCTTTTTGTAAGTTGATTTTGTTTGTACGCTGTACTATCATCAATTATAATAGAGTTTTCGAAACTGGACAGTTTAATACCCCAAAACATGTGTGTGAAGATAAATATGTATGTCGAGTTAAATACGTTTTTGAAAATATATAGCATGCGTTAAAAAAGTTTTCCCATATATTTAGTACGTATTCTGCACAGAATTTCGGACTTCCTTAAGAAATATCGTTACTGTTTCCTCGACGTTTTTATCTTCAAACACGTCCTTAAAACTACCCTCCTGCAGTGCCTTTTTTGTAGAAAGTTTTAAAAAATTATTTTTCAATAAAAATTAATTTTGCCTGATTTGAACTCATAAACATCGTCACATTTTTTCGAACTTTAAACGAAAACACCTTTAAGAAATTTTAAAATTAATTTTTAAATAAATATATAATTTCAATGTTATGTTAAAAAAAAAATTCTTTGCCTTAAACCACAACCCTCGCATTTAACAAGTAAAAAGAGATTTTGATTTATATTTTCGAAATTGTTTCGTACTTCAATTTATTTATTTATTTGTAACGAAGGAAGCAAAAATTTGATTTGATTTGATTTTGTTGGGATGCCATTCAATTTAATTTCTTTTATATTTGATATTTTAAACAATCATCTCATGTTTTTAACATCAACAAAAAAAAAAAAGGAAAGAGAAGAGAAGAACTGTTGTCTGTCATTGACACGAAACTATTTTAATATAAAATGTCATGCCACTCATTGTATTATTTATATTGACATTTATATGGTACGAGTGAGTATTCAACCCAATATGTGCTACATAGTTGAGGGAAAAACTAGGGATTCCCCACTTGAAAAAGGAAAAGGAGCAAAAAGGAAAAAATTAAATCCTCAAAAATTGGTTTTAGTTCCATTTCTTTTTTTTTTCATTTTATATTTCAATAAAAAATATCTTAACAAATAAGTAGTATTAGTGAGACTTATGCTTTCCTAATTTGAAGCATCAGAAAGGTTCATAAACACAATAACAACAACAAAAACACACAAACACTGAACAGCACTTTGCAGCAGAACGTATGAGATTTTAAGGTTAAAAACCAACAAAACAAATCTGTTTATTTTGAAAGATTTTAATGTCCAAAGCAGATAAATCATAAAATATTTTATTTTGTACTTTCTTTCCCCCCGCCCTTTGCCCGTTGCTTCACGTTTTATGGGGCTATAGGAAAAGCTCTAATCATAACACCTTTTTTATTAACACTTTAATAAAGACCTAAAGTTCACTTTGTGACAAAATACGTTTTAATGGATGCTTTATCTGCACTCTGTCGTAAATCTATCTCAACACATACACATACAAATACAAACTCAAAGATACACAGCCAGTCAGTCACATTTACACACTAAGAGAGATTAAATAAATAAATAAATAAATAAATATTTTAAATGTATTTAAACAGGTGAAGTTTTTCCGAAATGTAAATTTTCGAAAAATTAAATTAAAGTTGTTGTTGCTCTTGTTTTTGTTTGTTGTTGTTTGACTCTACATTATTTAATGGCATTTTCTAATTTGTTTTCAAAATTTTAAGAAGGGCAGACAGGAAATGTATTTTATTTGTTGTCACTTAATTCCAAAAACATTATATATCAAAGTGAAACACTAACATTTTCCGCAGAATGTTCGAAAAGATTGATTTCTCTTTAAAATTCTATAGATGATGATTGTTTTCCCAGTAGAATTTTAAGAATTACAAAAAAAATATATTTGTGGTGCTCTATGTATAGGGGGGACCTTGAGCTAATGATTTCGACTCAACTCAACGAAACAGTCCAGTGTCAGACATAAATTATTTAAAATGTTTATTTAAAAAATTTATGTCATTTGACTAACAATCAAATAATATTGAAACATAAATTTGAAATAAAATTTTACAACTTAGGATCTTCGAAAAGATCATCCAAAATGAGCAAAAGTTACTTGAGTTAAATAAATTAAAACTTTTATCTTATTTCTCACACATTTTTTGTTGTTGTTAGTTTTAATTACTACTCGTAACAATAAAAAACAAATTTAAAAAATCCCATTAAATAATAAAAGTTGAAATATTTCTTTTTTTTCTGTTTTTGTTTGCAGCTTATCGAATCGATGCATTAAAATAAAATTTTACGGTTTAGTTTAGATTTGTTTGAAATTGTTGGAAAACTATTTTTCCACAAAAATAAAAAAGTAATAAAATATTTTTTATGTTCGGATTTCAATTATACTGATACATACAATAGAAACTGATTAACCCCCAACTAATTTACTAATAAAAATAAAAAAAACTTTAAAAATAAAAATTTTTTGTGGTCAGAATATTTTTGTCTTAATAATAAAAAAGTTAAAACTTAAACAAATTTAAGATGGCTAATATGGGTCGCTGATAATGTACTATGACAATTTCAACCTTAACGTTTCTGCATTAGAGCGATAGAATAACGTCATACATGGTGGGGGTGTGATGTAGTGGTTAAAATGCTTGCTTATAAAACCAAGCATTACAAGTTCGATCCCTGTCGGAGGCTGAAAAATTGTTACCATGTTTTTTTCGAGTTTTAAAATTAAGTGGCTTCAACACCCCTCCAGACAATCCGTCAAAGAAGCCCCCTGACCACTCACCCTGGAAAGAAGAGGTTAATATCAGGGCAAGAAAGGCAGACAGCCGCCACCTTCTGGAAACAAAAAAAGAAAGGCGGATATCAAAGATTATCAAGGTTTCCTACCACTACACCAAATACAAGGAGAGCGTTGTTTCTACACGCAAAGAAAAAACATGGTTGAGGCAACCATATTATATTAAATAAAATTATATGGTTGTAGTGAAACCATATTCTTATTAAACATGATAACAATATTGTTATGTTAGAACCTTATTATTATCAACCCTGTTAATCCTGATACAAATATAAAAATATAATAATAAAATAAGACCAAAATATAATAAATATTTTTTTTTTTTTTTTAAAGAGAAGTACCACTCAGGCAATTAATGCCTACATTAACTGTGGTACTTCCTTTGGAAAGGGATAGTAGAAGATAAGACAGATGGTTAGTGATAGTAAAGCTTCGATTCTGGCAACACTGCAATTGCATGATTAAATATAAAAACTATATGGTTAAATTGAACGATTATAGTATGATTAAAAGCTATGAAATATCACATATAAAAATACACAATTATTTATTATTTTATTTATTAAGAAATTTCATATAAATTACATGACGATTTCTTTATTCATAAAGTAGCAAAACATAAAATTTACTTTGTGTTTTAAATAATGATCAAAAATATATACAATTTTACATAGAAAAATTTCCAATTTTTTACAATGGTTATCGTTTGTGTTCGCATCACGTAACAACTACTGGATGGATTTTAACAAAATTTTGTGAAGAGGTACCTTTGCATCCTGATTCCTATATAGGATACTTGTTCTTCTTATTTCCAGGCAGGAGAAAGTGCAGAAAATGCAGTGAAAGTACTCAATTTCCGGTTTAAAGATACTGATATTTTCGAATTAAATCTAGAATATTTTAAACACAGTTGCGCACCTTTTATTTATGGAAGTGGGATAATTTAAACACTATTGTGCAACAGATGGCGCCAGTTGAATAAAATTTGTATTTGATTTGTATTTTTTATTTGTAGAATTACAATGTTATTAAAAAAATTTAAACACCTCTTACAGAGCTTTACAATAATTTTTAGAATTTTATATAAATTTTTATAATTTTATTCAGGGATGGGTACCTTTATAAAAAGTAAATACATAAACCATAACTGAGGCATTATAAAAGTAAGAGCCTAACAATTAGTGTGGAAAAATAACAAAAACACCTGTTGGATTAAATACAAAACGAACGTATTTTGAAATTTTAAACAAAATATTTATACCTTCTTTAATCTTTGCTTCACTAAGTTTCGGTAAAAATGACTTCAAAAAATTTAAAGCTGGCCCATTTTCGACTAAAGTTTTTAATGTGAATATTTGTTTTGGGAAGTTTTAAAACTTATTAAGAAATGAACCCCTGACCCAATGTACGAATTCCTACTCTAACGTTGTGTTTTTTTACTTTTGGGAATCTTTTATTTGCTAGCGAACAGTATGTAAAGAATAAAATGTATGTAACAAATTTATTTTATTTATATATGCAATAGATTAAATGTACCCCACAAAGAAGAAAAGAAAACTTGGATTTTATCCCAATGAGCAGAGCACTCAAATAAAAATGTTTATAAAATTTTAACAAAATATCCTGGTTACGCATACAATGCCTATGAATTCTCTACAAAACCAATTAAATATTCTGTTTCGGCTTCCATTGTATTGCTTTTAAATTGTTTCATTTTATTTGTTATGTTCGTACATTTATAAAACGATATAAAAATATAAATAAAAAATATATATATAAAAAAAAAAAATAAAAGAAAACATATGTTTCGTAAAATATTTGTAGGCAGACCTAAAAATTGAAAAAGAAGGTTGATATGAAATGAAAACAGATAATTTATTACCACAAACTGTGGGAGATCCACTTTTAACAGGCAACATATGCCTCTAAAATCCTTAAGGATTCTCACGCTATTGTTTAACAAAAGAACAAGTAGGTGTAAACTTTTACATACACACACACACACACATACACACACGCATACATATTCCTATACATATAAACTGAAATATGAGTGAAAAAATACTAAATAAATTCTGTATAAATTTCGTTTAACTAATAAATTACCAAAATGATACGAGTATTAAAAAAAAACTAACAATTTTTTAAATGTTGAAAAAAAAAAATTAAAAACAAATTCTAATAAATATTCTTGACATTAACTCCCCCATTTAAACTTTAGAATCATGTCATATTTTTTATTTAATGATAATTTTTTTCTTTCTGTTCTATTTGTATGAGAATTAAATACAAGAAATACGACTAATAAAGAATAGAAAAAAGTAGTTCATTTAATGAATTAATTATTAGAATAATTAATAAGACATGTTGTATGTTGATTCCTACAAAATACTTTAATTAATAATTTAAAATATGAAATTCATACAAACAAGCAGTTGAACGGGGGGTAGTTGGGGAAGAAAGTTGTTTTCTAATTTAATTAGACGTATTCAATCATAATTGCAAGAATCTGTTTTTCTATAGTTCATGCTGGAGTCTGAGAGTTTGTGAGTAAAGGGTGTTTTTTATAGAGGTATAGAACTTTAAGTTGCAATAAAACAACGATGGATTATTCGATTGACATGAATTTTATTTATCCGAAAGATAATCATGTGGCATTATATTTTAAATATGATTTCTGGCATATCACCGCCACGGCTGGCGCGGCTGCAGTCAAATCTGGACGTCCAATTTTCGATGACTTTTTCCAACATTTGTGGCCGTATATCGGCAATAACACGGCGAATGTTGTCTTCCAAATGGTCAATGGCCTTTGTGGCTTATCCGCATAGACCAATGACTTTACATAGCCCCACAGAAAGTAGTCTAGCGGTGTGAAATCACAAGATCTTGGAGGCCATTTCATAGGTCCAAAACGTGAAATTAGGCGGTCACCAAACGTGTCTTTCAATAAATCTATTGTGGTACGAGCTGTGTGACATGTTGCGCTGTCTTGTTGAAACCACATCTCCTGGACATTATGGTTATTCAATTCAGGAATGAAAAAGTTAGTAATTATGGCTCTATACCGATCACCAATGACTGTAACGTTCTGGCCACCATCGTTTTTGAAAAAGTACGGACCAATGATTCCACCAGCCCATAAAGCGCACCAAACAGTCAGTTTTTCTGGATGTAACAGTGTTTGGACATACACTTGAGGATTACCTTCACTCCAAATGCGGCAGTTTTGTTTGTTGACGTAGCCATTCAACCAGAAGTGCGCTTCATCGCTAAACAAAATTCGCTTATGAAAATCGGGAACAACCGTAATCTCGTTTTGAGCCCAAAATTGCACTATTTGCAAGCATTGTTCAGGCGTGAATCTATTCATGATGAATTGCCAAACCAAACTGAGAATAAATCACTTTACAGCTGTTAAATCGGTGGCCATTTTGAAAAGTAATGTCAACTTAAAGTTCTATACCTCTATAAAAAACACCCATTATAAAGAAGATTGTGGTTGATGTGAGCGAATTATTTATGACTGGCTATGCCCACCACTTCGTAGGTGTCCTGATAATATTTTGTTGCATTTTGCTTTAAAAGTAATCACACTAAATTTAAGACTCTTATTTTTATAGTGTTTTAGTTATGGTTTATGTATTTACTTTATATAGATGTACCCATCCCTGGGAACAAAAGCTTTATATACAATTCTAAAATTTATATAAAATTGTAAAATTATTACTCAGTTCTTTAAATAGTGTTTAAAATATATCGCTGATAAAAATAAAAGGTGCTGCCAAGTTTGCAATGCCCTTAAATCGGTAAATTTGCGTACTTTCACTATTTTTTCTCTATTTTCTCTTGGAAATGACATAGTTTTGCGAAAAAAAGGATCCTATATTTGAACCGAGATACTAAGGTATCTCCCCACAAAATTTTAGCATAATATATCAAACAGATTTTACGCGATGCGACCACAAACAAATAGACAAAATTTCTAAAAATTACTGTTTTGTATTCCATTTCGATTACTAACTGCAACAGCAAAAAAAAAAAATTTCAAAAAATATTTAATGTACAAAAATGGTCCTCTTACAGTTTTACTATATGTAAAGATGATAAAACGACCGACCTTATTTTACTTTAAACTGTTTTTATTTAAATTTTTCAGTTTCTGAGTTCATTGTGTGTTGACGACAATCGACAAGAAACAAACGACTTAATTTCTTTTATTTTTCTTTATTTGATAAGTTATAAACTAATAACAATAACTTTACTTTACTTTGTCCGATAAATAGTCATTTACCCTTTATGGCTTTCATAGAGACTACTACACCAAATACAGTGGGTCACGGCGGGAACACAGTTGTTGTTGATTTTGTATATTGAATAATTAAAATTATTTATTTTATAGGAAAGTCTTTTGGCGCTGATTAAATTTAAATGAAAAGAAAAGTTACAATCAAAACATGTTACACGTGACATGAATTTTTAAAAATATTTAAATATTAAAAGCGCTTTATATGTGCAATAAAAATAAAAAAAATTCCAATTCAAATTCAAATCAAATATTTTAAATTAAAATCGTTTTAATTAAAAAAATTAAATAAAAAAGTTAAATTGAAAATAAAGGGTATACCAAAATTCAATCAAAGCGTGACTTTGTGCACGTTTGTATAGTAAAGTGATATGTGTGAAGAAAAGTACGTAAAGTTAAATACGTTTAAAAAAAATATAGCATGCAATAAAAAAATTTTTTCATACATTTAGTACATAATTTGTACAGAGTTTCGGAGTTTTGGTTACTGTTTCCAAACACTTCGATCTCAGGGAATCAAACCTGGTGGAAAAGGAAGACAAGAGATCATACTAACAAACTGTGATTACATTTTGTCAAAATTGAATTTTTTAAAATGTTTACAATATTTTCAAGATGTTGTAAAAATATGACTTAATGCAATTTTTTAGTATATGAGCACAAACCCCCTATCACAGATAATCAAACCTGATAGGATAGGAAGGTAATATATGATACTGACAAACTACTTTGACACTTTTTCCAAAATGAATTAGAGAAAATTTTTATAAAATTTAAAAAATATAACGTACTGAATATTTCTGAATATTTCATATGACTTTTCTGAGGAAAATAGCCACTGTGTCCGAACCCTTCAATATCGGTTAGTAAATTATACTAACAAACTGTGTTTACAAAATGAAATTAAGAAAATTTATATAAAATTTTGAAAATGTCACTTAGTGAAAATTTATAGCATGACTTTTCTTTCAGTCAGACTTTTTCCAAAGAGAGTTTGAGAAAATTTTTATAAAATTTTAAAAATGTGACTAAGTGAAAATTTTTAGTATATCAGTTCTCTGAGAAAAATACGCACTGTGGACAAACACTTCTATCGCAGGGAATAAAAACTGATGGAATTAGAAGACAATAAATCAAACTAAGAAATTGTGTTCACACTGTTTCTATATTGAATTTGTAAAAATTCTTTTAAAATTTTCAAATTGTGACTTGGCGAAAATTTCTAGCATGTGACTTTTCTGAGGGAAATACGCACTGTGTCCAAACCCTTCTATATGAGGAAATCAAACCTAGTGTAAAAAAAGGACAATACAGCACACTAACCAGCTGTGGTCACACTTTTTCAAAATTAATTTGACAAAATTTTTATAAAATTTTCAAAACCCTGATGCCAATTTTTATCTTGATTGCTATTTTATCACCAAATCTGCTTTACTTGGGTGCCACTGATCCAAAAAGAGGATAAAAAGAGCGTTTAAAATAAGCCTTGATAACTTGAAATTATTGGGTGCGGATTTTGGGCTGGAGGCTTTAGTGGATCATACTGCTTTTGGCTTCTGTTTAATTCAATCTTTATTGATGTGGGCGATATGTGGCTTCAGCAGAACGGTGTCATAAGTAATTTTACCCAGAATAGAAGAAAATTCTCACACAGTTCTATTGAACAAAAACACAGATAAAAAAATCTTTTGGGAATAGAAATATTGCTTTCGCTTTAAAAAACAAGTTGAAGAAAAATCGGACAAAAAATTCTCTATACATATAATAACACTGTAACTGGGCCATTTCTGTACATAAAATATTTTTTGAAAATTTTGTTGCTGGTGCAATCGAAATGGAATACGAAGCACCAATTTTTAGAATTTTTGTCTGTCGCTTTACATAAAAATAATTTTCTGATTATCGCGGTTCAAAAATAAGATATTTTTTTCCCATAGAAATATCTCATTTCCAAGAGAAAATAGAGGAAAAATAGTGAAAGACGCAATTTTACTGATTCAGTGGTACTGCAAACTTGGCGGCACCTTTTTTCTTCATCGCAACATTTTAAACACTGTTTACAGAAGTCGACAATAATTTTAGTATTTAATAAAATGCCTATGTTGCTGAGTAATAGCCCAGGGATGGGTATCGTTATAGAAAGTAAAGACATAAACCATATCTGAAGCACACTAAAAAATTAAGTCTTAAAAAAGAAAATCGAACAAAATATTGTTAGAACAAGCACGACATAAAGGACACTGCTAGTATATAGTATTATTTATTTATCTTGTAGAAAGATTCTACTAAACAAAGAAGGAGATATAAGCTCGCCTCACCCTATTGAAGGTTCAGTTCCCAAAAGAATTTTGTAGTGCCTCAATAGACTGATTGGTAGTGTGCTGGTCTATCAGTATGGGGTTTGTGGCTTCGATTCCCACCTTAAACTCTTAAGGAAACTATATTAAGGACTTATTTTTATAGTTTGGTGAAGCTTCTGTGAAATTAAGCAATTAAAAAAAAAATACAAATTTATATCCATTTTTTTCCAAATCTCCCACTTAATGCTATTGAGCAGGATCAAAGGCTTTTCTTTTCACTTTTGATGTAAAGTAAAAAAGTTAGATAGGGTTTTCAGGGTGGGGTATAAGAAACATCATAAAATTAATTTTCAAGCATTTAAACAAATATCCGAACTTTTCTGAATCTTGTAGATGATTCCAGTACAGAAATCTCCATATGAAAAAAACTCTTTTTAATTTAATCGTAATTTTTTATACACACATACATACATATCGTACACTAAAACATAAACAGTCACGACTTGAAATTTATTCAAATAGTCTTGTTTCATAAACCTGTTTAAAGATCAAATCTCTACCGACCACGAAATTTCGATTGCATCGCTGTAGTCTTCAACTGGAGAAATACCCTTATGTCTGCTTTTAGCCTTCCGTGCCCAAAGGGAAAAAACGTAACCCTATTGTTTTTGCTACAATGTCTGCCCGTCTGTCCTTTTTTTTTTGTTGCTGTTTTTAAAAACAGTTTTTACACTCTCCTGTGAGTTTTGGAAATTTTGAGTTGTGAATGTTTACGATTTAGTGGACGATATGTGTGTATTTGAAATAAGGTGTATTAAAATGTGAAACAAAAGTTAAAATAACAACAATAAAAATTAAAACTGTCCTGTGATAATTTAACATATGGAAAATATTTTCCTTAAAAAAATATTGACAACTTTGTCAAATTTAATCAAAAAAGTTAAAAAATTTGTTCACACAGTTGTTACACTTTTAGAAAGTTTTATGATAATAACATGACATAAAAATGACAGTGACAGCTGTCAAAAGTTCTTAAGACACACAAACATTTAAAAAATAGGTATATTAAATTAGAACAACAATAACAATGAGGGTTCTTTTTTGTTATTCCAACTTCCAACGCTTAAAGAAAAGGGTTAATTTTTTGTCACAAAAAAAAAGAAACTGAAAAGAGATTTTAAATTACAACAAAAAATTCAATTGATTTTACCGAAGAACTCCTATGAGTTTTCTTTTTAACAGGGTGATGATAATAAGAGGATTTATGTTACGAGTCTTATAAAAATTGTCATTAAATTTATCATGGCTTTTACAAACACACATACATTCAAAGCATACTTTTTTTTTGACATATTCTAACTTATCATCAACATCAACGTTCTTATCATCAGCAACATCATCATCATCATCATCTTTGTTATCATCATCAATATGAATTGTTGTAACTAATTGCGTGTTTGAAGTTGAAGAAAAAACCAAATAATAAAAGGGCATTATATAAAAAGAGGAGTGTAGTCCGTCCTCAGATGTTGTGTCGCTTACTACTACTGTTTGTTGCCAGAGTATGACACAATAATAGAATAGAAAAAAATCAAAAAGAAGAAATACAATTCAAATTGAAATTCAAATTCAAATTTGAATTGTGCGATACGAATAATCTATTGTATTTTATTGTATTCAAAAAGAACAAAAACAAAAAAAAAAAAATGAAGCATATGACAGACATGTGTATAAGTGTGTTGTATTGTGTGTAAAACACTAGAATACACTTGAACACATGCTCCAAAATATATCGTTAAAATTAAAATACTATTGAAGAATGATGAACTGAACTTTTTTTTCGTCTTTCGATTTATCAGCTTTTGGACTAAACAAGATGGAATTGATTTTCTTCTTTTTATTCTTCTAGACTTGACTTTTTGGCTTCTCAGTCAGAGTTTTTCAGATGTTGGTTGGTTGTTTGTTGGTTGTTTCGTGGTTCTCGTATCTTGATAGATGTATGGACGATAAATTTTAAAAATTTATAACGACGTTGTATGCTTAAATGTCTTTATAACCAACTCATAACACAAGAGGAGACAATGTGCGTAAGCGTAAGCGTATATGTGTGTGTGTGTCAGTGTCACTGTTGCGTGGCTGTTGTATGGTATTTTGGTTGTTGCTTTAGTTCGATTGAGGAATGTTCTCTTAACACATTCATAATACTTTACATAACATTAGAGAAAACTTAATGGAACATAATATTTAATGATATGATAGATAGATTTTATTCCTCTACGTTCTTGGCTTGTTCTTTTATATTCCTTTTCAACAAAATATAAAGAAGACACAAAAAAACGATCTTAAAGATATTAATCTTTAAGGGTGAAATGCCATACAATAAAGCACGCTGGAAATATTCAAACATGTTTTAAAAATATTTAAAATACCCAAAAACTGAAATGAAAAATGTAAATTTAAAAAAAAGCGGCGAAACATTCCCATCTACATAGTTTTATTTTATTTGAATGTCATTAGACGGGTCTGATTACACAGTGAAACAAATAAAAAAATTTAAAAAAATACACGAACTTGACAATATAGGTTCGATTCTACTATTAAAGGATAGTAAAACTCTAGAATCAGTTTAGCAAAATATGGGCCTCAAAAAAAAGTGTCTTCAGGTTTATATCTCATTCAAAATAGGTTTTAGCGCTTAACTTTGTTCGGCAATATTGTAGCCAAGGATTCGTTAAAAAAGATTCTATATAAATTTGATAAATAAAATATTTATGAACTTTTTTTTAATAAGAAAATTAAAAAATATATTTTTTACTTTTTTCAGCATAACTTACAGGGGCTGTTCAATTTTCACTAACAATATATGTGAAAATTGTAGCCACAGTAAAACTGTACTACTTTTGTGAACCTAATAATACAATCTCAACATGTCTAGACTCCCTAAATGGCTCATTAAAATCACTTTTTACCTTAAAACTTAAATTTACAGAGATATTCATTTAAAAATACAACAAAAAATCTAACAAATACAACAACAAGCAAGGTTTAAAATTTGATTTTTGAACTTCAAATGCAAGAAATATATAGAAATACTAGCTGTGCCCGCCACGTCGCACAGATCCGGACGCCAATCTAGCCGGACATTAGGCCATAAATTAATTTTGAGAAATGTAAAAATTTAAGTACGCAGCTCGACAGACAACCAAATTCTGCATCGCATAATGAATTTTCAAGGCTTTTGCTTGAGATTTTTCGTTTTGGGACACTGTTAAAATCAAGAAAGTTGAGTAAATCGCATACGTTTTTATTAACTTTAAACGATTTTGAGAGGTTTGCAATATATTTTTTGGTGGCTAAACGAAAAAAGATTTTGTATTGATTTTTTTTCTGTTTAAAGGGTTTATCAGAGGTTTATTTTTAATTTTTAATGATAAAAAAATTTTTTCAAAATTAAAACAAGGTTTTTTCTTGTAAGATTTTTTTTTTTCAAACAAAAAGTGTAAAGTTTTTTAAGAGTGATCTCCATCGCGATCCTAAAAATGTTATATATCACTATAAAATTTGCGATCTCTACTTTTACACTGTGAAAAAAAAACCTTGCGCATATTTGCGCCTTTTTTTTGGCGATTTTTTAAAAATTACACCTTTTTCTGTTTTTTCTTATCTTGCATAGGTAAATACGAGTAAGAAACCTTTTTATATTCATAAAGTGTTTTGGTTTTTAATAACTGATGGTAGATGTTTTTATTTAAATCATTGCATCTAACACTGTTATTACCTATAAAAAAATGAGCAAAAGCGTAAAACAGTAATTTTACCCACCCCCATAAGATTTTAATACTTGGTGCAACTGTTATGAATGAGGCATTGTTGCCTATTGGGCTGTTATCAGAAGAAGCGGCTGAGGCACGAAACAAACAATTCCGGCTTTACAGGCAGAATTTTGCTAGAGAGTTTTCAAGGGTTCAGTGTAACATAGATATTATTCATAGGCTTTTGCTAAGTTCTGACCCACTTTTTACTAGACCCACTCCAAAAAAATGTCATTACCTTTTACGAAAGAAGCAATTTCTTTCGTCCTTCACCTGTACTTAACGCTGAAAAGGATTCAGATTCGGAAGAGGTCTTTGAAGAATCAGACGAAGAAGAACCATGGCACTCATCATCATCTTAGTGCAAAGGAGAAGTTGTTCTAAATAAATTAATTGTTACAATTTTAAATAAAATTTATCGTTACAATCATAAATAAGTTATTACTATGAATAAATTAATTATTTTCCGATAAATAAAATACTATTAAGTAACAAATTACAAAAATATTCTTTTAATAATATTCTTGGCAGGCGGGGATTGGTTAGGCATTGGAAGGTTAAAAATGAATATTTTTTTAGAAATTGGCAAAAAAATAAAAAAATTTTTTGCGTCGTGGGCGTCCTGACCTTATTTTACTCGATTTTGGTTTGAAAGTATTCCACACCAATTGTAAGAATCTTACTTTTATAGTGTTTCAGTTATGGTTTATGTGTTTATTTATATAAAGGTATCCATCCTTCGATAAAATTTTAAAATTTATAAAAAATTCTAAAATTCTTAAAATTATTGTAAAGCTTTGTAAGCGGTGTTAAAAATATTTTAATAACTATGTAATTCTACAAAGTAAAAATACAAGTTGTATTCAACTGGCGCCATCTGTTGCGTAATAGTAATATGAAAAATACCGTGTTGAAAATATCCCAGTTTTAAACCAAAATTTTTAGTACCTTTAAACGGGAAATTGCGTTTTCACTGCTTTTTCTTCTTTTTCTATTGGAAATAATATATTTCTGCGTAAAAGAGTATCCCATATTGGGATCAAGATACTAAGGTACCTCCTCACAAGATTTTGTTACCATCCATCCAGTAGTTTTTACGTGATGCGAACACAAACGATAAGCAGACAGACAGACAGACAGACGGATATAAGTTACTTACTATTTTATTATATGTATAGATATAGTAAAAAAAACTGATGTTTTTAATGTAGAAAGTGCTATTTAAGTTGTCTAATTTTTGAAGGGCCCACTGATTTTTTTAATTTTTTGAGGCTTTTAAATAAAAATTGGTCACCAATTTCGCCAAAGTATAGGCGAGTATAGGGTTTTACTACCCTTTGATAGTAGAATCAATCTAACCTATACTGCCATTTTCTTTTTTTTCTCTGTTGCACTGTGTTATGTGTTATTTCAATGCTTATTATTATGTATTTAAAACAGCCTTTGTAATTTTGCGCTACTATTGTTGTTGGCTTTGTTAGCCGTGGTATTTTGTAGGGTCTTAATACTCTTTTAAAATTATAAAAAATAACGAAACTTAAAAAGACACATTTTTATGTTGTTAAAGTCTTTGTTTTAAACGTTATTACAAATTACTGAAATGAATTTTATACATTTGAAAGTTTTTTTTTTATTCTATCATTCTAAAGCGTAACATTCCATAAGCAACTCAACCCAACCCAACATCTCTTCCTTTGCCTAACACACATTCAGTTCAGTAAAATTTTTAATTTTTTTTTTTTAATTTTTCTTATAATTCTATCATTAAGTGGCGGCTTAGTTTTCGATAACAAAACAAAAAAAAAAAAGGCAAAACCACAATGACAGGGACACACACACTCACCTACTCCCTGTTTTAAGCGCAACCAACAATCAGTTGAGTTTCGTGGAACTTATAGGTTTTTGATACCTGTTTTGAATACTTAATTTGGTCATCAGTTTTATTCGAAAAATTAACTATTGAATAAATATGCAAGCACACACAAACATACACACATACACCCACCCACATACGTACGCTCTCAAGGAACTAAGATGACAGACATACTGACTGACTAAAAGTGTCATTGTTAGCATTTTGCTACTGCCACTGCTACTGCTTCTGTTTGCTGCTTTTTCTACAACTATTGTTGCCGCTTCACTCAACAATTTGCGTTTTCGTTAATGACGATGATGATTTTTATCATCCAACTCACATCATCACTGTACAAAATAATCATGGAATACCCATCCATAGTTGGGTTTTTAAGAGAAATACCTGGCTGGTTGCCTGTTTGGTTGGTTGTTGGTTGGCTGACGTTTGCTTTTGAATAAATGGCTGGCTGTCTTGACAGCTTGTTTGTGCTAAATAGTTAATACGAGGGTTGTTCGACTTACCGGGCGGCAATTAAAATCTATTTAATTAGAAACTAGCTGTACCCGCCACATCGTGGGCGTCCTGACAATATTTTGTTTGATTTTCCTTTGAAAGTAATCCACAGCAAATTTTAAGTGCTTCAGTTATGGTTTACATATTTTCTTTCCCTGGATACAATTCTTAAATTTGTATTTAAGTTATAATATTATTGTAGATCTCTGTAAATAGTGTTTAAAATTACCAACTGACAAAAATAAAAGGTGCTGCCAAGTTTGCAGTACCTTAAATTGGTAAAATAGTGTATTTTCACTACTTTGTCTCTATATTCTCTTGGAAATAAGACATTTTTAGAAAACAAGTATTCTATAATTGAACCTGGATACTAAGGTACCTCCTCAGAAAGTTTTATTAAAATTCATTCGTTATTTTTAAGGTTATGCGAACACAAACTAACGGAGAGACACACATAAAGTCTAAAAACTGCTGTTTTATATTCCATTTCGATTACTAACTGCATCGTCAAGAAATTTTTCAAAAAATATTTCATGTACAGAAATGCTCCTGTTACAATTTTATTATGCAAATGAAACTATAAAAAAAGCTCAGATCATTCCGTTTATAAAACTAAGTGTTAGACCCTAATGTCCGGTAAACCAAAAGTTGCTTTAGAACACTTATATGGAGTTACAGTAGCCTTTGGGATATTAGTTACAGGTGAGAACTAAAGGACTCCAAAATTGTTATCCTCATTAAAGAACTAAACAGTCAAGCCGTTCATCGTCTGTCTAGTTAATCTGAGATCTTTACGTTATGTAATTGGTACAAGAATTGTAGTTGTAAAGTCAAATGACTTTATGTAATTACTTTATATAGAGGTACCCATCCCTGGGAACATAGGCATTATATAAAACTCTAAAATTAATATAAAACTGTTGTTGTTGTTGTTGTAACAGCTCTGCTGTTGTCGGAAGTTCTTTCCTGAGGAAAAAACTTTCGGTTGGTACAGCTGTTGCTGAGTTGACAATCTTTGGCCGAGTGATACTCGGGTCGTTCCGGAGCGAAGATCCAATTGTCGTGGGAACGTATAAAACTGTTGTAGAGTTTTGTAAATAGTTTTTATGTTGTTGTATTTTGTAAATAGTTTTTATAATAAAAGGTGTTGCCAAGTTTTCAGTGAATCGGTAAAATTGCTTACTTCACTACTTTTTCTCTGTATTCTCTTAGAAATTTATGCGGTAAAACTTATATTATATTTGAACCAAGATACCAAGGTATCTACTCACAAAATTTTAGTTAAATTCATTCAGTTTTTATGTGCTGCCAACAAGACAGACCGAAAGAGTCAATATTAAGTTTTTCGTAAAATTCATCAAAATTAATCGGTTTAACAGTTAATCGATTACATACCCAATGCAATATATCAAATAGTTATATGTTTGTATAATTGACAGGGCATAATAGCGAAAAGTAAAATGATCATATTTTCTATCAATAATAAATCAGGTGAAGCTCTAGCGAATAAAATGGATTACCAACTGAACTACATGCCACCCAGTAAAACTTTGAATTTGTTGCATGCAAACTTAAAAACCAAATATCTATTCTATTATATCTTCGTACAACCCTCGTTATCTTGTTGTTAACAAGCCAAATAACAAAACCTTGAATTTTACGAGGGAAAGAGAAGTTTATTCTACTCCGCTCCCTTAGCACTCTAACCAACGCCAGCTAAAGCTGGATATTTAAATATATTTGGCCGTTGCTGCCTACAATTGACAGTTAATTCTTCTATGGACATTACAAACGTATAAACAAACGTCTTTAGGCAATAAGCGAGTTTTTAAAAAATAAAATTCTGCATAAATAAATATTTAATGTGCATTTGTTTAAGTGTAAATAATTAACATTGTAGATGTGTGGAAAGCGTTAAAGCAAATGCATTGCGCGTCAGACCAAGACAATTCTTAAGAAGTGAAAATAAAATCACTAAATTAAAAAAATATATATTAAATGCTATAAAATAAAATAATATGAATAAATAAATGTAGGCGGAATGGAAAAAAAACTTTAAAGTCATAAAAATAGTTGTTATCTTCTTTAATTTCCTGAATATGACGGACTGGCTGACAACCAAAAGAAAGAAGACAAATTAAAAAAAAAATTGAATTAAACGAAAGAAATCGTAAAAATAATAAATTTCTAAATAAATATTTTTTACTGCGAGTACATGTTTGATTATTTTTTAACATGTAAAATTAATTTATTTAACCATACAGCAAGTGTCATATTTAAGGGCCATACAGGCCTTCTTCTTCTTCTTCTCCTCTACAATGTATGACAAATTGTTAGTTGCAGTTGATGGTTGGTTTTAAATATTTAATTATCAAACACGTTCTCTATTACAATTAAATAAAACACATTTAGGAACCGACGGATCCGGACACACATGTATGATTTAAATGCATGAAATCAATTTTAATTTCTTTTACTTCTTCGTTCTAGTCATCTCGCAAGTAAAAATTACAATAAATGCCTTTAGTTACGAGGGTTGACTGAAAAGAGAGTTGTTTAAAGGAAATCAGTAAGACTACAGGCGAACATATTTTAGGTCACTTATATTGTTACCAGGGAATGTCTATAGTTTTTTTGTTTAAAATTTTCTTACAAATATTGACGCCACCTTGTTAGAGAATCTTTTACTTAGAAAAGGCGTCCATTTCTGTATATGAAATATTTTTTAAAAATTTTGTTATTGGTGCAGATAATAATCAAAATGGAATACAAAACAGCAATTTTTAGATTTTGTGAATGTCTGTCCGTTTGGATGAATTTTAATAAAATTTTGTGGGAAGGTACCTTAGTACCTCGGTTCAAGCATAGGATTCATTTTTCCTGTAAACATTTCACATTTATAAGAG
The DNA here is from genome assembly GCA_949628195.1 of Phasia obesa. Lineage (NCBI taxonomy): Eukaryota > Metazoa > Arthropoda > Insecta > Diptera > Tachinidae > Phasia > Phasia obesa. Next base: position 135,780,749 of record OX451219.1, on the reverse strand, counting down.
AAAAATAGATAAAAGCGGTAATATACCCAAATTTATCGACTTGGCAGCACCTTTCATTTTTGCAAACTTAAAAAAAAAAATTTTAGAAAAAAATTTCGATAAAATTTTTACTAAAAATTTTCTTAAAAATTTTATCGGCAATTTTTTGTAAAAATTTGTCGAAAATTTTTTGTAAAAATTTTATCGAAAAGTTTTGTTTTAAAAATTTAGAGAAAATATTTACAAAAATCTTTCGAGAAAATTTAAAAAAAGATTTATAAATTTTTACGAAAAATTTTCGATAAAAATTTTACAACAAAATTGCTATAAAATTTTTACAACAATATTTCTATAAAATTTTTACAAAAAAAATGGACAAAACTTTTACAAAAAAATTTACAAAAAATTTCCGGTAAAATTTTTACAAAAAATTTCCGGTAAAATTTTTACAAAAAATTTCCGGTAAAATTTTTACAAAAAATTTCCGATAAAATTTTTAAAACAAATTTCCGATAAAATTTTTAAAACAAATTTCCGATAAAATTTTTACAAAAAATTTCCGATAAAATTTTTACAAAAAATTTCCGATAAAATTTTTACAAAAAATTTCCGATAAAATTTTTACAAAAAATTTCCGATAAAATTTTTACAAAAAATTTCCGATAAAATTTTTACAAAAAATTTCCGGTAAAATTTTTACAAAAAATTTCCGATAAAATTTTTACAAAAAATTTCCGATAAAATTTTTACAAAAAATTTCCCACAAAAAAATTTTTCAAAAAATTTCCGATAAAATTTTTACAAAAAATTTCCGATAAAATTTTTACAAAAAATTTTCTATAAAATATTTACAAAAAATTTCGATAAATTTTTACAAAAATCTTTCGAGAAAATTTAAAAAAAAAATTCCACAAAACATTTACAAAAAAAATCTATATATATCTATCTTTTTACAAAATGCTTTCGACAAAATGTCTACCAAAAATTTCTATACAATTTTTACAAAAAATTTTCGTTAACATTTTTACAAAACATTTTCAATTAAATTTGTACAAAACAAATTTTCTACATCTTCATATTATATAATATTTGTAATAATGAAGTTCAAAATAATAAAAGTTAAAACCAAATGTATATTTGTGTGAAATTGGGAAACATAACAGAGTAAGGGAACATTTAGCATTACTATGGTGAAGGGTATATAAGATTCGGTATGGCCCAATATAGCACTCTTACTTGTTTGTTAAAATTGCATTGTAAATAAATTATTTTAGAATAATTCGCAATTCATCCTTCTTAAATATCTGGTTAAAAAAAAAGCCCAAAAATAGTAAAACCTGTTTTTCAAATATATAATTCCTTAAACGATTGGGTAGAAATTTTCTCTAATAGTTTTTATATGAACTATAATAAATTTTGAAAGGTGATCTACATATATAAAAAATTTGATGAGAAAACTAACTCAAGTGTTTAAAGTGTTAATACTGCCCTCGCATAGGACATGTGTGCCTAGATAATTGCTTGTATATGTATATATGGAAGTGTGTAATCGAATATAATGGTGTGTGCGTGTGACGTATGACGTGTAATAGTTAGTTAATATATGTAATTGTATAAAAGTAATTTCGAAAATTTTGTTTTCTTAAATTGAACACTTCATTCAAAGGGTGTTTATTATAATCTTATTTACATAATTCATCATATACTAACTTGTGTTTCATACCAATAAAAGCAACAAAAACTTCAAATATTCATGCATTTCCATACATGAATACCTTTTGTGCATAAATTGATGGATGGATAGATGGTTGTTAACTGCATGAATGGTACGACTACGAAATGCACGTTAACATGCCAATTTATACTTGTAAATGTGTGTAAGAGTAAGTGTATATGTATGTGTGTGTGTATGTGTTGCAACATGCATTCATTATTTCTTTTGCTATTGAATGTTGTAAGATTAAGTATAATTATTATTATTGGAAAGGTCAGTTTGCTCAATGCTACTCCAAAGACGACGATAAAGACATTGACCATGTTGCAACAGCAAATTGTCAACAAAGTGATAGAAGCAACACAAAGAAAAACTTCTAACGAATAAAGTTAATGCACCTAATGCTAATGTTAGAACGACTTACGCAGGGTTTCTCAAAAGTTGAAAATGAAAGGCTTTTAATTTTGAAACATTTTTTATAAAACTTCTAAGAGGGAAATCAGTCAACAAAGAAATGTATATAAATCTTAGTTTCGATATCAGTTGGGTTAAACTAGGCTTTTAACGAGCAGAGACGCCTCAGCCGTTATATATTCCAAATGTTTGGTTAATAAATCTTTACTAAAACAAATAAAAAAATTCTGTTCACAAGCCAAATTTGGGAACCTCTGTCTTAGAGTTCATTCTAGCTTTTGAATATTTTGCCGTAGATATAATTACAGATACGTCTTGGTTAACAAGCAGCTTGCTAACAAACTAACACTCAAGTATTAACACAAATGTACATATTTATATCTCTACAAGTAAACACACTTACGGATAAATTACACAAATATATATAAAAAAATACTAAAGATACTTCCGTTAGTATGGATGTGATATAGAGAGAAAGAGTCCTACTGTTATGATGTATCGATTTAAAGCCATTATGACCATATGAGTACACTTAAGTAAATTGTAAAGATACTTTAGAAGGCTTCTAATATTTAATCCGTTTGGGGTAAATTTACAAAATTGATTAAGAAAATTAATTTTTATGCAAATTGTTTGAATGAAAACAAATTTGTTTTCTAGAAATTAATTTGTGGTAGAAAATTAACAATTTGTAATTAAAACTGTAATTTAAATGATGAAGATAAAATGTAAATAATTTTCTATTTTTACTAACATGAATTAATTTCAATTAAGAAGTGCTAAATAAACCACACAGAGTAAATTTGTAAATAAAACATTGCAAAGTACGTTACTTCAACCTTATTGTAGTGAGTTTGAACTAAGACGAATTTATGTGGGGCATTTTCAAAACTGGCTTTCTTTTTGAACTTCCCTTGAGCTCAATTTGAAATCAATTACCATCTGTTGCAATTTTGAGCAAGCTGCTTCATATTATTCGTGTTTGAGAGCCATTAAATCCAGATTACTTTATGAATTTCGCCGAAAACGAAGCGTTTTAAACAAAAAAAAAAAAAAAAACTAAGAAACGAGCATAAGTAACACCAAACGTTCAAGCTACAAAAAAAGGGTTGTAAACCAATTCCGTTCTTAGGTGAAATTATGTTAAACAATCTAAGAATGAAAGTTCGGGAGGTAGTCGACGCTGACGATATCATAACTGATGATATGCAACACATTTTATATGAGTATGGTTAGGTTTTTATGAATACTACCTGTGCCCACGCACAGCTTTGAAAGTAATGCACACCCAATTTTAAGACGTATTTACTCTATACAAGGGTACCCATCCCTGGATAAAATTCTAAAAATGTATATACAATTTTTAAAAATTATTGTAAACAGTGTCATCTGTTGCGTAACATTGCTTAAAATATACTGCTTTCAAAAATAAAAGATGCCTTAAAGTATGCAGTAACTTTAAATCGTTAAAAAAAGTCAGCCTACTCTTACTGCTTTTTCTCTTTATTTTTTTTGGATATAAAGGTATTTTTGGAAAAAAGTACCGTATATTCGAATCAGGATACTGAAGTACCTCCTCAAAAAACTTTGTTAAAATCCATTCAGTAATTTTTACGTGATGTGAACACAAAGAAAGAAGGACAGACAGGAAATATCCGCTTCAGTCTAAGTCACTTTCATGCACAGTCTGCAAGTATCATCTTCTTCCATTTGCATCTTTACTAGATGATACTTGAAGTTGCTAAGACCTGTCACCAACGCAGTTATCCATGGCCTTCCTGATTATGATGGGCTCTTTGAACACCATTCGAGCCTGCCTATACGTAGTGGCCTCCCTCCACCTTTTTAGGTTTAATGATTTCACCCATGTAGGTCCTTAGCTCGCATTATGGCATTACACAGCGCTGCTCTTATGCTGGACCACAGATATTCACAGCAGATCCCCTTCTGCTAGTTAGTCTGCCGCTTCACTCCCAGCTTTATCTATGTGTCCCTTAACCCACATCAATGTTATGTTGCCTCATCAACCGAGATATATCTGTTAAGATTTAAAACACATTCCAGCACTAGTCTGAAGGTGTAGTTCACCTGCCTGATGCGTTCGACACAGAAAATAATATTTTCAGCATTTAAAGGTTTTAATTGGCTTCAGATTTAATTTAATTAAATAATTAATGATTTGTTAAATTAATGTTTTGTTTTAAACAAATATATATTATAATCAATTAAAAAGTTAATTGAATTTTAATTTAGAACTAATTAAAACCTTTAATTGGTATACAATTTTGTCCGTGTATAATCGACAGTTTGTCAAGTGCAATGAGAACCTTTTTTTCATGCACCCGACATTCTAGTAGGTGATTCAACGCATGAAGCAATTATGCCTGGTAAATGGAGACGTAGTCCCCCAAACGCAAAAAAAGGACAGGTTCTGTTTAGGTGAGTATATACAACTGCTCCTGCTCTACCGTCCTGAGAGACGATGCATCAGTAAAAATGCTGATAACGTTCCCCATACACTCTCTGTGTATAACGCCTTCCGCAATGAGTGTCCGATGCAGTCTTTCGAATATTTTTTTTCTACTTATGCGTTCCATTATCTCCTTACTAACTAGGTGCAGAATACTCTTATGCCCAATGTTCAGCTCAAAACTATGTCAAATTGCATAGCTCTGCATACGCAAAGCTGACATCGCAGCCGTTGACCTACTGAATAAGTCTAACGGCAACAGTCTTAACGTTGCCCCAATTACAGGTGTTGGAGCCGTGACGCTAAAGGCGTAGTGCTTAAGGCTGTTGCACCAGAATCCAAAAAATGGGTCTTCGCTTCACGAAGCGCTAATATTAAGAAATTTACTAACTTCCAATACGCTTCTATAACGCATTAAGCTCGTTTCGCACTATAAACTCGGTATTAAGATTTGTCAGAAATTTAAATATTATGAGAAAGTGTGATATTGTGAAAGCAATATGAAAATATAAAATAATATGGAAACAAATTTTACATCCCATTATAGCAAAACATTTGTAGAAATTTTTCTAAACGATTAGAGTTTTCATTTTATCAGGGCGGTTTTTTTTAAGCAAAGAACCAAGCTGACTGAGTCGTAGCCGATAGTTCGCCGCCGTCGAGGATATTTTTTATTTATGGACCTGCACCTGCTCAAAATTGCATCTAGTCTTATCGCTTACGAATCTAATATCTTTCTGCCATGTCTAGAAAATGTTTATTCTTTTTATTTACCAAAAACTTGAACGGCCAAACTTAACCAAGATCCGGCACCTTTGCCGCATAAATGAAATTGCTCAGCCGCCGCTTGTCTCGGCTTATTACTTTGCTCATATTTTTCATTTTATTTGAAGTGTGATAGTGTGAAAACAAAATGTTATGTTACGTTAGATTTTTTTACAATCACAACAATTCTCAATTGATTTCTTTTTCGAAAAAAATGCAATAAAAATCTTAATACTTAGTATCGCTCAAACCACTAAAAATTTTTGAACAATCTTTGGTATGGTGGATCCGTTAAGAATACGTTACGTTGGCGTTTTGATAAAATGTTGAGTTTTAAAGCATAAACAAAATATTATCTTGCATTTAAATAATTAATTAAATAATTATTTGTTTTATAATGTTTCAGTTTGTAGAGATTTTATCAATCAATAAAAAGAAACATTTATTCATGATCTTCCATTCCAATCAACTGACTATAAAACCCGATATCTCATTAACATTCGATCTATGTTTATTACGACAACAACAGCAACAACAACAAAAACTCCTTTACTAATTAAAAATTTTCCAAAGTATCATTGATAATAATCTCCGACTTGGATCGCTTGGCGAAGGGCGCTGCAGTCGTTGTAGAATTAGCATAATTTCCAAACTCATTTTGTATTCTAGGCTACACATACTCGTATAATATTGAATTTCCTTTTTGTAACTCAAATAAGTGAAGTGTTTAGTTTTATTTATTCATTTCAGATACTTAATTAAAACGCTTTAAAAGTGAGTCTCCTCAAAAATAAATACAACGGACCGCAAATACAAATACAACTGGTCACTCGTACACATGATTCCCACATTAGTTAACGGACGAAACTCAATATTCCAAAGAGAGCGTTCACAGTAATTCCGTAAGTCATTCTATGCAACTGTTAAAAGAACAAACAACAACTACAACGGCAACGACAACTAAGAAAAGAATAAACGAAAAAGAAAAGAACACACACTTCCTGCCTCGTATCAATAAAAATGCCTAAAACGAAACCCAGTAGAAGATATACGATCGTCAATGTTATCCTCACTTATTTAATTGTATGCCGAACATGTACAACATGTCTACCCTCTGCCAAAGACTCCTCTTTACTTTTAAGCGATTCCGCAGAAGAAGATTTGTTTAGTAGATTCGATGACATCAGTGATGAAATGGAGGAGCTAATGACACCATCCAAAGCAGATGGTGGCAAATTTCACAGTTGGCCAAAACTGAGAGACATGGATAGCTCCTATCAAGACAATACGGATGTATTTAATCAAGCCAAATTGCCAGCAGTGCCTATATACCATGATGATACACTAAATGTGGGACATTCAAGTGAAGTTGCGACACCGGGCATTAATGCAAACAGAACGGTGATATTAGCAGCTGGCACTTTAGATGAATTTGGGACAGGCAAGGCAGGACTGCTGGGAGCTTCGGAAACCGGCGTTACACTGCCTTATTTTCTAACTGAACCCGAAAGTGTTTATGTGGTAAAGAACAGACCGGCCGTAATAAAGTGCAAAGCCGCTCATGCGTTGCAGGTAAATTAAAGTCATCAATATTTTATATTTTGTTTTCCTCAGTTGTGACATTTCTACAGGAAGTTCATTTATTTACTATTTTTTATTTGTATTTTTTTTTTTTTGTTTCCTTTATTACGCAGCTGCATTTCAAATGTAGTGGTAGTTCGCAGCCCCCACCCTCAACACACGACAAGCACGTGGATCCTCACACAGGGGTGCATTTGGAGGAAGTAACGGCAACCATACACCGTGATCTCGTTGATGAATATTTTGGTAAGGGACCGTTTAAGTGTGAATGCCATGCCTGGTCTTCAAGGGGTGTTGTTAAGAGTCAAGCGGCCACAGTTAATATTGCATGTAAGTTAAATTGACAATCGTACACGTTCGTCGTCGTATTTGTAATTATGAAATGTGTTAATGTGTTTGCTTTTGTTTATGTTATGTTTGTGTGTTGACGTATGACCGTGTGCGTGTTTTCATATGATTTTGGTTTTAAATTACAAATTGTTTTTAATTAAAATCCTTCAAATAGATATGCGCAAACAATTTGTTACTTCCCCCACCTCGCTGAGAGTAGAGCTGGGTACTCGTGCTGAACTGTATTGTGAGCCACCCAGTTCATATCCCGAACCCACAATTACTTGGCAAAAGAATAATTTGCCCTTGTCAGAGCATAAAGAATATGGTCCTACCGTGTCGCCAACAGGAACTCTGACATTTCGTCAAGTCAGTTTGCAGGTAAAAATTATCATTTTTACTTAGATATTATTTGTACTCACACATATTCGCAATTAAAATTCTTTAATAAACAATTTTTATTCTTTTTATTGTAATTATTTAATTATTGAAATTTTATGTTATTCTATTTACAGGACATGGCCAATTATACGTGTGTAGCTGAAAATATTGCTGGTAAACGTTATTCGGACTCAGCGGTACTTATAGTTTATGGTAAGTTATTATTACAAATGCATTTTCCAGCAGGATCATTACATCCTTCTTCTGCGTTCTTCGTATTTAACTAATTTGCTTAATATTGAGCTGCAAACATCTTTTATTTAATTAGATAATAGAATACGAGAATTTTATTACATCATTAATTTTCATTTGGTTAGAACAAAGTCAGCTACTACCTTAAGCCTACTTAACAATTCATTTGTATGTTTAACAAGTAAGATTACTAGATATATTAGGCCATGCCGAATCTTATATGAATACCCTTCACCATAGTAATGTTAAATGTTTCCTTACTCTTTTATGTTTTCCAATTACACAATAATATTTACTTTTATGATTTTCTTCATTATTATAAATATAATATAAAGAAAATTTTTGTTGTAAAAATTTTATAAAATAAATAGGGCAAATTTTTTGTTGTAAAAATTTTATCAAAAATATTTCGTAAAAATTTTTCAAAAAAATTTTTTTTTATTTTATCAAAAAATTTTTTTTTTAATTTTATTAAAAATATTTTGTAAAAATTTTATCGAAATTTGTTTGTAAACATTTATTCAAAAATATTTTGTAAAAATTTGATCAAAAATATTTTATCAAATTTTTTTTGTAAAATTTTTATCAAAATATTTTTTGTAAAAATTTTATCGAAAATTTTTTGTAAAAATTTTATCTAAATTTTTTTGTAAAAATTTTATTAAAAATATTTTGTAAAAATTTTATCAAAATTATTATTTTTTCTGAAAATTTTATCGATAATTTTTTGTAAAAATTTTATCGATAATTTTTTGTAAAAATTTTATCAAAAATTTTATGTAAATTTTTTTTTGTAAAAATTGAATCGAAATTTTATTTCCAAAAATTTTATCGAAAAGTTTTGGTAAAAATTTTATCGAAAACTTTTGGTAAAAATTTTATCAAAAATTTCACAGAAAATTTTTTTAAAAGTTAGGACTTTCTTGCAATCTATATTTCGTTAGAATGGTCAGATAAAGAGCAATATGACCCTCAATGTGTCTATTGACATTGCTCCTAGTTAAACGAGGCTGGTTCTTAGTGGGCACCCTGTGAGTCTATCGCAGAAGACTGTTTGCATGGTATGGTTGTCCAACACTTTCAATGTGAGGCGATCAATAAGATGCCACGTTTTAGATAGTAATTCTTGAATAGTTAAAGTGTATTATTAGTTAGTTTATTTAGAAGTACCTTAGCCTGACTAGTTGTGTTTGGTATTAAGCTGATTTGATTTTTTGCACCAGTAAATAAAATTTTGTTGTCATATATTTCGGTAAAGGCTGTCGTAACTAGCCGTTGGTATGGCACAATTGTCGAACGCTTTCTATAGTGGATTATCATTTCAAGTCAATTTTTGTATTGCTTTAATTTAGATCTTAAAAAATATTAAACATTTTTTTGTATTTTTATTATTTCACAGTTAATGGCGGTTGGAGTTCCTGGTCTATGTGGCGTGATTGCAAATGTCCTGGTAAAATGATTCAGGGTCGCAAACGTACACGCATGTGCAATAATCCTATACCTCTGAATGGTGGCTCCGAATGTTCGGGGCCACAAATACAAAAGTCGGCAGACTGTTTACCCTGTCCGGATGACACACAAATTGTCAATGCAGAAGGCTTTGATGTGCCAATAATGAAAAGATGTAAGTAGAGAAATAATAGTTTTTTTTAATAAAATTTTTGCAAACAAGGGGTTTGTTTAATTAAATATTTGGATCAATGTTGTAATTATTGATTCTTTGATGTTTCGGAAATAATATGAATACTTTGGTTCTTGCTGTTAAATCAACACAGAAAACTATATTTTCACCAATTTAAGGTTTTAATTGGTTTCAGATTAAAATTTAATCAAATAATTAAATATTTTTTTTGTTCTGTTTTAAACAAATATATATTTGAATCAATTAAAAAATTAATTGAACTTTAATTTAAAACTGATTAAACTTTTAATTGGTACAAAAAAGGTTATTTCACCTTTTTATTTATAAGTGTGCCCATTAAGGGTTAATGCCTATTAAGGGTTAACTCCCATTGAAGGTTAATGGGGAATCTTGAATTTTAATGGTTTTTGATGTTTGTGTTTTGGATTTTGTTCTGACGTTTATAGTAAAATTTTGTGGCTATCATTTTTGTAGAAGATTTCAACGGAAATAGTTTACAGAACGATCCGTCCGCAACTTATCAGTTTGTGCCGAAATAAGATGTCCTAATCATTTCGTGATTTGTATTAGTATACAGGATTTAAATAATAATTGCCGGAAATTGGTAGGTACTGGGGGTTAAGAGGTTGTAAGTCTAGAGGCTTAGTTTTCATTTCGGATATCCCAGTTAATAGGCAGATGTGGGCACCAAAGTCAGGCATTATCGTGGAGGTGCAATACAAGAGATGGAAGCCAAGGTAGGGGACCATCAAGTGTCAAGGATAACTCGTACTTTATTTCGAGTCCATTTTTTCAAATTTTTACTTGTGAAGACCAGGATTCACTATCCTACACAATCGTACGATTTAATCACAACGAAATCTGACAGAATTCTGTCCTACTGAAGAAATCTTTTCAAAATGGCGGCACTATCATACAAACCAAGATTTTGAAACTCTGATCGCATGGAAAAATACAATTGTTTTCAAAAGATTATTAAATCGTACAGACTGTGAAAAAGTGTGTCACACACATACACTTTTAATGCACACTATCATGTATTTTTGAGCACATATGCAATTTTTGACAAATCGTACGACTAAGTATGATAGCGAATCATGGCCCTAAGTTAGTAGCACTGACACAGCTAATATATGTCCGGTACTTCCCACTGAGCTAATGCTGCGTTAAAATACAAAAGTTTCCAGTTGCCATTCCATTGCATCTCCATGGCAATGCCTTGCCTTGCTGCCCACATCTGCCTATATACTAGGACACCCTATTTCTTGCATTCCTTCAGTCTCTTTTTAAGTAGAGGAAATGTGAGTAACTCTCCTCCACAAAATCTATTGTAATGTCTGCATCCATCCAGAGACATTTAAAATTTTAAAAAAAATTGTAACAAAAGAAACTTATTTTTTATCTCTTAAATTGTTCAAAGAAATAAATACACATTTCCTAAATGTGTATTTTTTTATTATTTTTTGTGCTTTTTTTTCTAAGAAAAGCCATAATTTTTCCAACCCTCAGTTTTGCATTTGATTGCATCATTTCTTAAGCATGAAAAGGAACAAAAGACTGAACAGAATAAAGGGCAAATATGTATAATATTGTATAAAAAATCTATTAAGTATTATATTATACTACTTCCCTTAGTCATCATCTTTTATGCTCTACAAACATACTAAAATTTGAAAATCAATGGCTGGCTCTGTGTATCACTTTTGCAGTTAAGCTTAAAATTGATAGGCAAATAATTACTAAGCAGTGATATTGGTATACACACACACACACACACATACACAGAAACATTCACTCATGCCACTAGCAGTTCCTGTTGCCATTCATTGATTCAATGATACAAATACGAAGCTCTGGCAACAGTGTGCATAGTCAATCAACCAAAATGTTTTACATTGTTGTACACTTAAACCAAAAAAAAAAAAAAAAGATTGTTTAATACAACAACACATAACAACAGAATAACAACTATCTATTCCTTGTTGTTTTTATTCAATTTCATCCTCTCTAGTCACTTATTCTTAATCTAACCTTCTCCCCCTTCTCTATTCCCTTCATTTCACTGTCTGTCACTCCGCCACGCCAGCTAAAGAAAACAAATCGAGCATTTTTTCTTTATTTGCGTTGGATTTTGGATATTTTTTTTTGTTTGCTTCGCAATAAACTAATTTATAGATCAACTAAGTTATAGAACTATTTGTTAACTCGTGTAGTGGATTTCCGTTTATCCCCCCCCCCCTCCCCTGCATATCAAACTTCCACTTAAAAAGCATTTCCCCTGCTCCATAAACAATATCACTACCACGACGATGTCGATGTCGATGTCGATGACTATGACTGCCATGACAAACTGTTTCCCCCCCCCACCCCTGCTCTGCCATCAAACCCAAATCAAAAATCACAAAAAGTACAATAACACAAAATGGGAAAGTTGAATAAAAAATATTACAGAAATTGCTCATTTTGAAGACATAAAACAGTGTTAGCGAAGCGACAACAGCATCATACACTTCGAACTCGTACAATAACATTGAACATGGAACATTGTCATTTATTCCTCATCACACTTCTTTCTTGTGATGTTTACTTGTACATATCCATACCTCCTCCTCCTTTTCGTTTTTTTTTTTTCAATTCAACCCATATGAAGTCTGCTCCTGCTAGTTTGTATTTCAAATAAAAAAATATAATTTCACTCTAGTTTCAGTCGTTAGCACTTTATTTTTGGTCCATCATTCAAAAACAGTCAAAGCAAAAATTCTACTAAATTCTGTAAATGACGTCATTTAAATCACCAACCAACCATTTATCCATCGACAGAAGGAAAGCAAAAAAAAGTAAGAAAAAAACTTACAACATAAACAGAAGTAAAATAACATCACAGTCATTCGCAAAAAAGGCAAACTTTCAGAAACAAGGAATGTATTCGTTTCTGAAGAATAAATTTCTTAATTGATTGTAATTATTTATGCTAATTCATTTATTCAAATATAAAATGCTTCAAAATAAGGGTGAATGACGACTGTTACGAACGCTTCCACACTCAGAAGTGCTTTAATGATTAATAGACAAACAATGTAGCCTTTGCAGTCACAGTTTTCTAATGAAATAAAATTAAGTTCCAGAATTTAAGAGCTAAATTAGTGTGACCACAACATGGCTCTGTATAAAGCTATATTATTCTAGCTATACCCGCCGCTTCGTCAACGTCCTTAAAATATTTTGTTCGATTTTGCTTTGGAAGTAATAAACACCAAATTTTAAGACTCTTAGGCTTTAAACACATAGCCGACAGCAACTACACCGCTACAGCTACTTTTTTACAAATTGCGTTGACTACAATTGTCGCCGTGTAGTCAGCAACTTAATCATGTTATAGACGACAGCTACATCAAAACTAACACTAATAAATATATTTTTGCTCAAAATCTTTTGATTTTATTCTGTTGAATATAAATATTAAAATTGTAGCAAACAAAAATAGAAATTAGTCTAAGTTGTCTATAGCCACAACGGTGGTCGTGTAGCCATGTAGCTTTGATGGTGTCAGAAAAAATCGTCTTCCTATAAATGTGTGAATTTTAGTTTTGAGAGTTTGTAGTCGGTAGCTTGATGTTGTCTATGTGTTTAATGCATTACTTTTAAAGTGCTTCAGATATGGTTTGTGTATTTACTTTATATAAAGTTACCCATCCCTGGGTAATTACTCAGAAACATAGGCTTTATATAAATTTCTTAAACTTATATTAAAATCTAAAATTATTGTAGTTCTGAAAACAGTGTTTAAAATAGTCCGCTTTCGAAAATAAAAGGTGTTGTCAAGTTTGTAGATCCTTTAAATCGGTAAAATTGCGTACTTCCACTACTTTTTCTCTTTTTTCACTTAAAAATCAGATATTTTTGCGGAAAAAAAGTATCCTATATTTGAACCGAGATAATTAAGGATCCTCCTTACAGAATTTTATTAAAATTCATACAGCAGGTTTTACGTGATGCAGACACAGACAGACAGATGCAGACTGACAAAAATTCTAAAAATTCTAGTTTTGTATTCCATTTTGATGGAATAACAAACGAAACAAATTTTTCAAAAAATATTGCATGTACCGAAATGGTCCTGTTACAGTTTTTTATATGTTTAGATGGACCTGCTTCTGTAAAACAGATCACGTTTACATCATACATTTGGAATATGTGTGAAGTATTTCTGGTTCCTTAGGAGCACATTTTTAGTGCGAGTATCGGCTAGATGTAATTTTTGCAGGATTACGCTTTTATTGCCTTTCTGTCGCTTGACTTTGTTTACAGTCTTAAAAAACAGCCCAGACAAAATCTTTGGTTTAAATGATCCATTGTACCTAAAATGAAGAGACAACAACATGATCTTCTGCAATGCGTACATGGACCATCACATTTTGAAACAAGAATTTATTATTTCATGACAAGCGTTCGTGCTTTAACGAGCGTAATCAAATGTTTGTGGAGGCTCCCTGAAGAAATGAAGCGTAATACAAAGTTGGCTTACATGAGCCTGCCCTAAGGCACTACATACATTTTCAGTTCAGACTTACTCATACGTAACAGCTTATTCCGTTCCCCATTACCTTTTTCCCCTCCAGCAAGGATTTCGTCTGTGTGCATCCGAATGAATTATTCCACATTGTGTTGGCATCATGTCTGAAAGTGTTTCTTTCCTCCCATACATAGACTCGAGACAGGGGTATAAGTATGTCCTCACAACTAAACTCTAAATCAGCTACATCATCATTGCCAACTCGTCTGCAGCTTTATTTCCTACCATGTTGTAATGACCGGGTACCCAGCACAGTTTCAGTATGTGTTGTTCTTTAAGAGCTTGTAGGTCTCTGCTACAACAGCTGCTTTTATAGCCGCTTGACTGTCTATGTAAATAATGATATCGCTTGAGATAATCGGCCTCGTAGAAAGTAACCTAGCAGGTTCAGACAGCACATTAATTTCCAGCCAAGAACTGTGTCTTATACCTAACTTCTCGCAGTATATTCCACTTCCTGTAACATTATCATTTTTTGTACCTTCTGTATATATTTCTCAATTCCTCCAGTGTAATTATCCAGAGGTTTCCAATCATCTTTTATTGAGAAGATTCCAGTAATTTCCTTGTCCCAATAGTTTTCAAATAATCGCTGTCCATGTTCTCTAGTTGATATTATCTTATCAGCGAAGAGTATCCATAACTTTTAATATTTAATTGTTGCAATTGTTCTGACGCTATGAAAAAGTAGCAGGACAATGGTCATACCCCTTCTTTAAGAGTTGAAGACTATTTGAATTTCTGCCACGCTATTTGTGCCCATAACAAAGGGCTTCACCAGAATAACCGATCACAGAGATTTGGAGGAATACCTATGGGGATACCGGTTTCCGTCGTACCAGTCGTTTGCACACTAGTCAACCCTTATCTTCCAGTTTCAGCGATCTGTAAGCCTCGGGGACTGGTTTTCCCACACACGGCGGAAACATAGGCGTCAAGATAACAAGCACAAAAACTAAATGTGAAAATAAGGCTTCATATCCAATTTTTGGCTTGGGCCAATATCTATATAAATAAAATTAAATGTCGTTCGTTGGTCATCGCATCACTTAAGAACGGTTGCACCGATTTTGCCAATTTGTTTTCTAAATCCTCATCATAACCCAACGTAGGTTTTTCGGCCCACTATTACACCCACTTTTTTTAAGTAGCTAGAGAACTACAATAGGTATATCTTTAAAATATTACCCCAGTAACCCTCTTATTATACATAGTTTAGCGAAACACAGGCCGGATTGGAATAGTGGGCCTCTTAGCTCCCAGACAAAGTGAACAATTATTATCGCAATAGGTAGAGACTTGGAACATTGCACAAGTAACCCTCATACCCATGTGCATAATCTAGCAAAATACAGACTGGATTAGAATAGTGAGAGTGGTACCTCCTATACAAAGTAAATAATTATTATCGTGTTAATACGGAGCAGATTGGATGGGAACAGTGGGCGTCGTACCTTGCATATAAACTGAAACACTTTTGTCATGAGAATAGTGTACGTTTTCGAGTTAAGGGTTGGCCATACTTTTCTTCCAAGTGTATTATTCCCATTTTTGTTTTTGTCCGGATTGTATATAAAAAGTCTGTATGCAAAAGATCAATTCGATAGAAGTTTGCATTTAATGCCCAGCCCAGATGGTGTGTCAACAAGTCTTCACAAGACAATGCCTTTTAACTCCAATTAGACGTCGGATGAGCGACGATTTTTAAAGAGAAATAAAGTTGGGATTTGTAAAAATTAATAATTAAAGAAATAATTCATTTAAATCTTAAATCCCTTCAAACATTGCAAGCAACATATCAGCAACAAACTAACGCGCAGAAAAACAAAAACAAATACAAACATCAAATTCATTCATTCATTTCTACACTATTTATTTGTGGTATTGGCCAACGTTAAAATAAAAGCAATAACAATTACAATAGAATGCTGTGCAGGAACTTTGTCTGACAGACAAAGGAATAGCGTAACTGACTCAGAAACGGACAAAGAGGCAATTCGACCGACAAACTCGTAGTTAATTTCATAATAGCAACTGTAATGTTACGGCATCACTGTCGTCATCTTTCTCCATGCTGCCTGCCCGCATGTAACTAAAGCTGCATGAGAATGTTAAAAGTGGAAATAACTATCCATGATGTAGTTAAACACGCGTACAAAAATTAACAAAGGCGCTCACACACACACACACACACACTCATACAATTTCAACTCAAACATTATCATGTGTGTAGGGGTGGTTTTAATGCCTGTACGAAGGAGTACAAGATATTGCGTTGCTATTAAAAACTCACACAATATAAAACTAACAACAACAACAAATACAATAAAAACAAGACAAACAGTATGTTCTAGATAAAAAAAATACAACTACAACAACAATTATAACTTGTACATGCCAACATTTCTTTTTTTTTTTTTTTTTTTAAAGGACGTTATAATTAATTTCTAATAAAAATTCTTAGATTTCTGGGAACATTTTTCTCTTTCACGGTTTCTTTTCTTCTTTTTTTCTCGTTTTTTTTTCTTAATTTTATTTTGTTGGGTCTTTAGCGGCTTAAATAAAAAAAGTAAATAAATTTCAAATAGAAATTAAACGAAATTTTGTTTATTCTGGGAATTACGTCCATTAATTATTAATATTTGTTAAGATTTAAATGAAAATTAAATTCATGCTGATTTAGTTCAATTAGTCACGTCATATTTTCAAATGTTGTTTGTTAGTTTGAATCCTTTTAAGGAAAATTTTGTATTAAACCATTTTAGTTTCGGATTACTTTAACATTAGTAAATTTGTGCCTGTTTGTTTAGCGATGAGCGATCTTTTCAGTTCAGATTTATTATATTATAGGTATCTATTATGTTTCGAAACTAATGAGCTGCATTGAACTAGTGTGTAGGCTGACTTAGTGAGCTGACTGAACTATTGAGTTGACTAACCAGTGAGCTTACTCAACTAGTGAGCTGACTGAACTAGTGAGCTGACTGAACTAGTGAGCTGACTGAACTACTGAGCTGACTAAACTATTGAGCTGACTAAACAGTGAGCTTACTCAACTAGCGAGCTGACTGAACTAATGAGCTGACTAAACAGTGAGCTTACTAACTAGTGAGTAGACTGACCTAGTGAGCTGACTGAACTATTGAGCTGACTAAACAATGAACTTACTCAACTAGTGAACTGACTGAACTAGTGAGTTGACTGAACTAGTGAGCTGACTGAACTAGTGAGCTGACTGAACTAGTGAACTGACTGAACTATTGAGCTGACTGAACTATTGAGCTGACTAAACAGTGAGGTTACTCAACTAGTGAACTGACTGAACTATTGAGCTGACTAAACTAATGAGCTGCAGTGAACTAATGAATTGAAGTGAACTAATGAGCTGAACAGAACTAAGGAGCTGATATGAGCTCAGTGTTGCGATCAGCTCATTTAGGCCAGTTGGGTGATTAGTTCAACTGAACTAAGTCGTACATCAACTAAACAACTCTAATGATTCATTAGTTAAATTAAGTAAATATGACGTTTATTGCCGAATAATCGCCAAATGTGTTAAAACGACGTTTACAAAATAGAAAGCTTCTGAGGGATAGAAAATGTAACATTGAATGATTGATTGAGATAATGCAAATGAAAAATAAGTTGGATATTTTGAAAAGCGCTTAACTAAGAAATATATTTTCAAAGTTCGAAACATTTTAAATTATCAAAAGAGTATTCCAATACATCAGACAGATTTATGAAGGACCATTATGGCTTTGTGGTAGGTAACGCTGTCCAGTTTAATGGGTTTACTTGCATATAAACATATAAACGTCTCGATTACTGTGAAACGGTAAATTTTTGTACGCTTTATGCAATTAATTGCCTTCGGTTCACCTGTTTACTAAACCGGGGTCGGCGGTCAAAGTGATGCCAACTTGACGGCACCTATCTACGTCATGGAGATGGATATCTAAAAACAGCAATATTGTCTCGCTTTTTTTGCCAAGATGATGTCGTATTTGCTTCAAACCAATATTGGATCAATCCAAAAGTTCTTAATAATATTTGGCGGTATTCGTGTCCAAAACTACTGTGGCTAAGACCTAATTGGACGACAGACCTACTTGAGACGTTCACCTTAAGAACCCGCTGTTTTAATTGCTCTTTGGACTCTGGAGTTT
This sequence comes from Phasia obesa, assembly GCA_949628195.1. NCBI lineage: Eukaryota > Metazoa > Arthropoda > Insecta > Diptera > Tachinidae > Phasia > Phasia obesa. The sequence continues at coordinate 135,762,479 of OX451219.1, read as the reverse complement.
AGTGATGGCTCCATGTTTCTTCCATAGTTACAAAACGGCGCAAAAACTCGCGCTTATAGTCGAGTGTAACTTTTTTTGTTCTTTAAAGAACACTACCTATGAGACTTTTTGCTTGTCTGTAGACAACACCGAAAGTCTTTTGACGAAACTTATTAAACCACTTTTTAAAGATAATAATTGACGATGAAGAGTCCCCATAGTTGTTATCAAACCATTCTTTGATTTCAAACAAACAAACAGCAGTCCAGTAATAGATAACAGTATTGTATTGAACGTTACCGCGCCGGTAATTCAAAAAGTGGCGTAATTATCAAACTACCCTCGTATATTACAAAAATTAAATATAGTTTAACTAATTTGATATCCGAACATAGGCATTAAAATTACCTTTGATTCATACTAACATTGTATTCGAAGCGTACTTGAGGCATGTCAATTACAGTTTTCAAATAATTACACACGCAGTTAAGCAATTATATGTAATTGAATTTTAAGATTTGCAATTACAATTACTTCAATATTTAATTCGAAGTAGTTTTGGCCATAACAGAAAAGTCCAGCAGTAAAAAAATGTATTTATTAAAATTGGAAAAAAAAAATTATCAAAAATAAAAACGACAAAATCCCATTTCTTTGCTACGAGCGTTTTATAAGTAAATACTTTCCAAACAAAATATGTCATCTGTAAAGCCTTCGAAAGCCCTTATTTATAATTGGCTGTTCTCGCCACGTCATAGGCGTGCTAACAATATTTTGTTCGATTTTCCTTTGAAAGTAATCCACACTAAATTTTAAGACTTTCCAAACAAAATATGTCATCTGTAAAGCCTTCGAAAGCCCTTATTTATAATTGGCTGTTCTCGCCACGTCACACAGTGTGGCCGTGTAGTGTATTTAATGGTCTTAAATCAAGGAGGCTGCGGAGCTTCATGAAATTTTACACACATTTATTTTAAATTTTTTAAGAATTTCAATTTTTTTTTTTACAAAAATACACCCACTTTTACGCCCACCTCCTATACAACTTAAATAGAAAATGTGGCATAAGTTCCATGATTTTAAATATATTAACTCAATTTTCATAAAACGTTAATATTATAATTGTATAATGACCTCCTGAAAATATGAACTTAATCCGCCCACTTTTACGCCCACTTCCCATACAAACGATATTTCAAAAATGCAATATCTTTATATGCAATATGTTTATTTTTCGCAAAAATGCATATAACATCTATTAAATACTGTTTTGAAAATATGAAGAAAATCCGCCCACTATAACACCCACCCCTCACACAACCCCAATATAAAAATTTTGTCAGTTTCACTCTATTTCATTTATTAATAACTTTTTCACATCTTCGTGATAATCTAATTTTTTAAGCTTCAATTTCGTTCTAAATGAATTGATGTATGGGTCAGAGGATATCAACAAATGATGCATTACGTCTTCGTTAGTAGAACAGCGCCCAGTCTTGCGGGAGTGATGTAGCCTATAACGTCTATAATCTTTGTTCCTCGCTTCCTGCGCTTCTTCTGATAACATTCCTTTGAAAAATAAACCACATATTAATTTGAAATGTATGAAACAATTTGTATATTTAACCTACCTATAGGTAGAATGGCCTCAGATACTATTTTGCTACCATGTATCAAAACTTTATGCACTGTGATGGGCATGTAGTACCATCCATACAAATCAATGTACAATTTTGCCGTGTCTATACAATATATTTGAAATTTCTCAGCGTCTATTGCCTGACTGCAACTAATTGTGGATAATATAATTTTGAACCGATGAATGAGTTGCTCATTTACTCCGGTTATGTCAGCTGTAATTTCAGGGTTTTCAAAAAATCGTCGAGATGTATTCCTGGAACCCATTCCTTGTTTAACCACATCAACATTTATTCCCAATACACATTTAAGGTTTTTTTTAATTTTGGCCTTGGCTTCTTCTTTCATTTCTTTGGTTTCTTTACTTGTTCGCCATGCTGCGAAGCTTTTATTGTAAGCGATATGTAATATGCACTCCATAAATTTTATGCGCGCATGCAGAGGTGAAATACCAAATTTTAAAGCCTCTCCCGAATTTGCTCTTATTGCCAATATCGCATATTTTTTACTGTAATTTTTTGGTTTTTCATTGTTTTTTCGGCGGCGGGCAAATTGGGGCAGGTTTTTTTTTTTTAGTCTGTTAGCTGAGACTCTCAGCTTTAATTTGGTATAGGACTCCATGTGTCGCACTGCTTCGCACACAACTAAAAGTCTAACGGAAAATCATAAATGTTTTTATTTTTTGTTTAAAATATATTGTCAAAAGAATTTTTTTTTGCAATTTTTAAATTTTTTTTTTTAATATACATATAATGCTTAATGTCCATTTTAATTGAAAAAATACTTATAAGGTACATTCGGTGTATAGTTTATAAGTAACAGGCTTTTAAATATGACATAGAAAACTATCACATTTGAGACTTGTTTACATACTTCAACTTTGCGCTGCTCGGGACAGAAAACCAATGGAGATATTTGCATGAAATTTTTCACACATGACCTTTAGATAGTTATTAACCATCTGTGCAAAAATCATCAAAATCGGAGAGCAGGTCCAAATTGATTTATTGCCGCAGTGGCCACAGTGTGCGTCATAGGCGTGCTAACAATATTTTGTTCGATTTTCCTTTGAAAGTAATCCACACTAAATTAAGACTATTACTTTCATAGCGCTTCAGTTATGATTTATGTATTTCCTTTATAAAGAGGTACACAACCCTGGGTAATTACTCAGGAACAAAGGCTTTATATTAAATTCTAAAATTAATATAAAATTTTTAAATTATTGTAGAGTTCCGTAAATAGTGTTTAAAATATCTGACTTTCAAAAATAAAAGGTGCTGTCAAGTTTGCAGTATCCTTACATCGGTATAACTGCTTATTTTCACTACTTTTTGTCTATTTTCTCTAGGAAATTAGATATTTTTGCGAAAAAAAGAGAACCTATATTTGAACTGAGATACTAAGGTACACCTCTTCACAATTTTTTTTTAGAAATAATGCAGTAGTATTTGATGATGATGATGCGAATACAGACAGACAAAAACTGCTATTTTGTATTCCATTTCGATTAGTAACTGCACCAGCAACAAAATTTTCACAAAATATTCCGTGTACAGAAATGGTCCTGTTACAGTTTTAGTATATTTATGTATAGATTAATTGACGGTACTTCATTTTGACAAAAACTGTGATAATCCTAGAACAGTGTACCACACTTGTTATTTATGATACGGAATTTGCTGAAAACAATGCTGTTGTTGTAACAGAAAACCACGATTTTCACAGAATAATTTTATTCTGTAACAAACACTTTTTTGAATGCGCTAAATTAATTTCAGCTTTCAATTGTCCTTTAACTTCATAACTTTGCCACCATCCTGCCTGCCTGCCTGTGTCTTACACTACAAGTATAATAATGTTTTATAAAACATTATGTCAAATTCCATCATAAAAGCACTAGAAAAAAACTAAAGTCATTAAGGAACCACTTGTAAGCAAATTTTGGAATTGTTCGTGTCTTTCTTTCGAGCTGCTTAAAGGAATTATTGTTAAAACATGTTAATATCTCTCCTCAATGTTGTACACGAAATTGTTTTATGAACTATAAACATTAAAAACAAAGCCGAGCAAAGCAAAGCAAAACAAAGCAAAACAAAGGAGTAACGTAAGGAAGCAGGAGATTTCGTTTGGGTGGCTGTCTGTCTGTCTGTCCGTCTGTTTGTAAACTTAAGGTACTCGAACTTGCTGGTGCTCCTTGTATTAATAGAAAATATTACTCACAGTAGATGTTTTAATGAAAGACTTGAGAATAAAGCAAAATGTGTCTTTTGATGCTAATGCTGCTTATAATGATGATGTGATGATGATTATAATCACAGTAGTGATGACAAGAGTAAGAAAAGAATGTAGGAAGGAGAAGTTGTTTGAAGAATGAAGTGGAATTAGTGGGTTATTTGTTTGGAAAGGGGATAAATATGATGGCATATTGTATCAACAATAGAAAGTATTAATTTCTTGGTTTCTTTTCTTTATTGTTGAGCTAAGATTTGTTTTAAATTTCATCTCGTTGCTTTTCAAAACAACTCTGAATAAAAACTGAGAAAATTATAATCGTTCTTATGCAGCCATGAATGGAGTCCGCATAGTTATGGAATTTTTAACTATTTTTTTCTTTGTTTGTTTGTTTGTTCTGTCTTTTATGTTTTTATTTTTTATTTGTCTCTTCCACAGCGGGACGCTGGTCGGCCTGGAGTGAATGGAGTTCATGTTCTGCTGAATGCATACAAATAAGACGCCGGAAGTGTATCACAACAAGTTCCTCTTCGCTTTTGGTGGATGATGATGATTCAGATGCAGGTTTGGGCATTAGCGTTGGCGGTTTATCCAGCAACGGTATTGTTGGCAGCTTAAGTAGTAGTGGCAACATTGGCAGCAGCGGTCTCATTCCTGTTGGCATCAAAGCTCAGTGTAGCGGAAAAGATATACAGACAGCAGAATGTCGAGGGGAATATTGTCAAATAGGCAAAGATGGTAAGTGTATGTGTGTGCGGATGTGTGTTTGTAAGTGAGAGTGTATGTAGTTGCTACAAACCAAAAAAAAAGTAAACTAACTGACTAACTGGCTAACTGGCTGACTGACTGCCTGACTACATCATCAACATAATTTTTATGTGCGTTGCAAAAGTTAAGCATGGGGGTGGTAGGGCAAGGCTAGGTTAGGGCTGGGGGGTGATGAGTAAGGGAAATAGAGACATAAAAAAATTTATGAATGTTTTGTGTTTGAAATTGAAAATGTATTGTATTCACAATCGTATTGAAAAAGTTGGATGCCTGCCTGCCTGCCTTGCCTCATCCTTTGCCCATTTCCTTGCGATTATCACTGCTATTCGCAGACGTATTAAAAGCTCAGTCAGTCACTGATGATGAGGCCCATTGTTGCTGCTTTTGTTGTTTATTAATGTTGCTTTTGTTTTGTGTTTGTGACACATAACTGTGTATGTGTTCATATTTTACATTATTGTTGCAACATCCTTTTAGATGGATTTTTTTAATTTAAAAAAAAATCCAAAGAAGACGTCATGTGTGGCACTCTATCGCTTTTACTCTTGCTGTCATCTGGTTTTTATGTTTAACATTTTTGTGGGGAAATTAATTACCAAGTAGTAATGACAGGGTAGAATAATATAAAACAACAACAACAAAAATGACTGACTGCAAAAAAAAGCAAACAATTCCCTTTAATCATTTCGTCATTTCAATGCCGTTTGATAAAATCAAGATGAACAGAACACATTTCTGTGGGCATCCTTTACAAAACCCCCCAAAAAAAAAATAAATAAAAAACAATAATTAATAAGCCATTTAATGGGTCACACCAGATAAAAATCAAGTCATTGCAATTAAATTAACCAATTGGCTTGTTTTATTGCGTTTTAGATTTCGATTGGACGCTGTATTTGGGTTTGGCCTTTGTAACAGCTGTGTTTTTTGCATTCGGAGCTGCATTGATATGCTGTGCACGCAAAGGGATCAGAGTTAACCAGCACTACAATATGACCAGAACGGGTAAGTGTTTTTTTCGTTTTTTACTTAGTTTTATTTAACTCTATACTGCACAGTGGAGCATGAGTATAGAAGAGGAGTATCTGAGCTTAAGTTGTGACGCTGGGCACCACCCACTTACCAAAGGTAGCTTGATATGGTCTCAAAGTTTAGTACCTCGCACCTGCAAATTGAATTGCATTGAAATATACTGTAAAGTATCATTTTGTAGGTGTTAACTAGAGCTTTAAAACCATGTATAATTTTAAAAAATCAAACAGAAATAGAAGAAATGCTCTCAAAAAGTTGCAATAATCGAGATACCCAATTTTGAGATCATATAGCGTCACCCCTGGAAAGTTGATAGTACCCAGCATCAAGACTTAAGCATAGATACTCATCTGATATGCTCATTTCAATCGGTCTAGTCCTTTACATATAGCTGAGTTATTTCCAAAATATTTTGATTCTGCCCCACTGTGCACTGTGGCAAATACTTATCAATTAATTTGTGTTTTTAGTTATGGATCCCAAATACTTAACCGACATCAGTAAAAAGGATATGCGCATGCATATTGAAACCGCTAATGAAAACTATGATTATGCTAGTCCGGGTCATCGGTTTTTAGCACCCAACCATCATGGTGGTTGTTCGATATCCGAACATCATTATGATGTTCCCAATTTATCAGCCAAGTGGGTATTATTTTTATTTTTTAAATCATTATAACATTTAACTGATTTTTTTTATATCTTTGCTTAGTTATGTTAATCCTATTGATGATTTGAGTATGGACTATCTAACAGATACACCGGATACTTCAACCGCTGATACCTGTAAGTATTTATTATCTGTTTAGTTAAATGCATTAGAATCTTTTATATTTCGAAAATAATAAATATTTAATAATTTTTTCTCTTTTAAAGCCAATTCCACCTACGATGTCACTGCTAAAATAGGTGGCCTCTCTGCCTCAAAATGTTCTACTTACGATCAGCTTAATTGCAGTGGTGGCTCTTTGAATCTATATGCGGGTGAAATACTGCTCTATATACCTGAACATTCAATAGGCAAAAGCATGCGCAAGCATGTCTCTCTAATGCTGGTCAGTGATGAAACCTCGCGGGTTACTATACCCAATACTGAATCCTTACTCGTCTGCAGCACCATAGTACACTGTTCGCCGCGCAATTATTCATTCCTAAAACCAGTGATATTAAAGATACCCCACTGTCTAGTGGACACTAACTTGTGGAATGTTTTCATTTACTACGCCGACAATGATCATGATGATTTAAATGTCAATTGGCGTAAAATTATAGCCGTGGGCGAGGAGACCATTAATACTCCGGTATTTGTGCAATTAGAGCCGCAACATGTTTATATAATGACTGAACAGTTGGGACGTTTTGTGGTGGTAGCTGAGCCAAAGTTGACCACAGCTTGTATGCAAAATTCCTTGAAAATGCGCCTTATGGCCTTTAGTCAATTTACTCCCACCAGCACGAATTGCAGTTTAAGAATCTATATAGTCAAAGATTTTCCCAACAGCCGAGACATCTGTTCGAGTATCGAATCAAAATTGGGTGGTTCCTTTATGGGTGAAAGTGAAGCGTTCGGTTTCTATCTTAACAATAGTAACATGAATATACGGTTGCGTAACTCGGAAGAGGACATGTGGGATACGGAGAATGAAATTGAACTGCACGAACAAATTATACCCTACAATCATATATTGTCGAATAATTCTGTGCTGCACTGTGAATTTATAATCAAACGCAATGAACGATTGTATGCAGCCAATAATTTAACTGTAGATTTTGCTCAGTGTAGTGATAGTCATCATTTATATTCAGAAGTGCATTCCTTTAGTATAAGTCGCCAATTGCAACAGCAACAGCAGCAACAACACATACACCCCACCAATCACTCAGACCTCTCATCGCTGGAACGTCAAAGTACCGTTACCATAGATCCTCATGGGAACTATGTTAATGAAGCCACTCTACCGCTAAGCACTATACATTTACCGCGTGAAACTAAAAAAAGAATTTGTACGGCCTTGGATCCACCGCGTGAAGATGAACGTGACTGGCGTCTATTGGCCAAGAAACTAAACACAGATCGCTATATTGCTTATTTCGCTACAAAGCCTTCGCCTACAGAGCAGATTCTCAATTTGTGGGAATGTCGAGCCAGCCAACGAACCCATGCCTCACAGACCATTGTGGAGTTGCTGTTGATCTTAAAAGATATGGAAAGGCAAGATGTGATGGATATTATAACGGAAACTATAGGCTCATTATGGATATGAAGAGAGAAAATTAGATTGTACTCATAAGCTCATTTAGACTTAAGAAATGTTAAGAAATGAAAAACTGTTTTACTGAGATGCCTTTTCTTGAAGAGAACAAATTTTTTTTACTTAAATGTGTACTCGTATATATGTATAATTAATTAATAAATTAATTGTATGCATGTTTGTAACTATGTATTTAATAGGATGTAAATTTAAAATATTTAAATTGATATTATTAAGTTAAATTGTAAGCAGGTTAAATAAGAAGGGAAAGGTTGGCCAAGAATGGGCAGAGGTTTTCTATAAAATATTTTTTCAAAAGTTTGAAAATTTTTTAAAATTTAAGGCTTGCCAAAACTTAAGCAGACCAATATTATTTAAAATTTAAGACTTGCAGGTTCATTTAAGCTTTAAGCATTATTTTTCTGAATATGAATTTTTGTAGCAATGTCAAACAATGACATTTTGTTTGCAACCAACATCACTACGTAACGCTCTGTCAAAATCGGTTTTTCCAAAAGCGTTAACGCCACGCTATTAAGGTTTGTTTCGAACATTTTGTAAGTACATGGGCATATTGGACAGTTATTGACTAACCTAAACAAGGACGTAACGACTTCTAGCGCCTGGCTTTAAACAAACTTAAATAAAAGCGCAACGTTTTGTATTAAAATATAATGGTAACATTTTGTTTTGTAAAATCTAATAAATTAAGGAGCAAAATAGAGTTCAAACAGCTAGTTAAAGCAGAAAATAGCTAAAATGACTCCACTCGTACACAAAAAAAAAACAACAATAACATTTTGTTTGCACCCAACTTTACTATCTAACGCTCTGTCAAAATTGGAGTTTCCAATTGCCAATTGCGTTGACGCCGCCATTTAGGTTTGCTTCATACATTTTGTATGTACATGAGAAGTTTTGACAGTTACTTTACGTCTTAAAATCATCAGTCTTAATTAAATGCCTCAAATGCGAAATCGCTTCGCTCCATTTGTAATTATTTTCAAGATTTTTCTTAATCGATCGAATATTTATTATTCGAATAACATGCCTTAAATTAAATGTCTCAAATGCCAAATCGCTTCGTTTCATTTATAATTATTTGCAAGATTTTTCTTAATCGATTAATCGAATATTTTTTATTCCAATAACATGCCTTAAAGTAGTTAAAATCTTTGTTAAAATTGCACATAATGTAAGCATGACTTCTTCCAAGGTTGTCCTGTTTTCATATTAAATTTTAACTTCTCATTCGGATAAAAATTATTAATCGATTAATCGATCAAATAATTATTTTTCTACTCGAGCGAACAAAATTCTTCTAAACTATAAATATAATAAAACTGTAATAGGACAATTTCTGTACATAAAATATTTTTTGAAAATTTTGTTGCTGTTGTAGATAGTCTCGTTCCACACCTGCAGTTTTTGTTCCTGCAACACATGTATTTGTTGTTGGGAGAGAAAATAAAAATGGCAGAGGTACAATGTTTCATGTACTTGAAACTCTGCTGCGACTCTCTATTGTTGTTGTTGTTGTTTGCTCTTTTCGACATGAGAATGACTGTATAAAACTATACAGTCGTGGGAAAAACAATTTTTAAAGTATGAACACGAGATAATGAACAAAAGATAATTTAAAAAATGTTTCAGAAACAAAAATGGTATAAAATTATTTTTTAATTTTTGTCTGTCTGTATTCGCATCACGTAAAAACTACTGGATGAATTTTAATAAAATTTTGTGAGGAGATACCTTAGTATTGTGGTTAAAATATGAAATACTTTTTTCTGCAAAAATATCTCATACGAAATTTTACCGAGTTAAAGGTACTGCAAACTTGACAACACCTTTTATTTTTGAAAGCGGAATATTTTAAACATTTTTTTAAGAACTTTGTAATAATTTTAGAATTGTATATAAATTGTAGAATTTTATATAAAGCCTTTGAGTAATTACCCAGGTATGGGTACCTCTATATAAAGTAAATAGATAAACCAAACTGACGCACTATAAAAGTAATAGCCTTATTTTTTTTATTGTTTCTTCAAAATGTAGTTGCTTAAAGAAAAATATATAGAAACAATTAATTTTTTAACTTTTTATTCACTGGTTGCTCAGGCCAGATCATCAGGAAACCTTTTTCCCAAGGCGAATTCATAACAGGTAAACTCGAGAGCTCAGCTGACTATTAGTTGTCACCATCTTACAGTGTCAAAATGTACTAACATTTTTTATTTTGACAGCCAAAAATGTTTTATACAACAACAAAACGTACGTATTTTTATTACAGATTTGTACTCTTTTTTCGCCGCGAGTCTACCTTGTTTATTGTGCCATGCTTTTTCCTAATTTTAGAGAAGCCAAAAATACTCTATAAGTAATAAAATTCTGCAAAACACAATGAGAATTATGCATGTTAATAGAATAATATTACAGAATATTAAAGCTTCAACAAAACACCAACAAACAAACCACGTTTTTATTTTTCCTTACTGTCCTCTACAACTGGATGGTTTTTTTGCCATCACTGAATGCAGACGTAAGGTGTGATGAAAAGCATACACAAGTTAATTTTGTTCTCGCAAGAGAAGACAGTAAGGAAAAATAAATAAATTTACGAAAACAAAATTTAAAAAAAAAACATTTTTGTTTTATAATTTCTTGCACTTTTATTAACCAAAATAATTTTTTTATAAAGCAACAAAATATAAATTGCTCAAAGCTTTCGGCTGATGTGTTTCCGAATTAAAAATATATTGTTTTAAACTTAGAAAACCTCTGGCTTTCTTGCATCTCGAAACCAAAATTAAATAAATAAATATTTTAAGTCAGAAAACAAAACAAAAAAATCAAAAAATTATTAACAAAGTAATGTTAAATGCCCTGACAAATTATAAGAAAAATTGTGTTGTTAAAACCTATGGAATGGTCAACGAATATAGTCAAGTAATGTGAAGACATAAAAAATAAAATAAATATAAAAAATAATTTATAATGTTAATGTTAATGTCTCCTGTGCCATTTGCGACGAAATTAAAAATGTTCTCTTTTTAATATAAAAAAAATAAATAAATAAAATTTTTATATGTAACTTATTGTATATAACAAAAAAAATAATAGATTATAACTAAATATTAAACAACAAATAACAAATGTTCAGTAGCTTTAGTGATTTCTATACGAAAACAAAACAAACAAAAATTAGTTTTAGAAAAAACATAAACAAGGAACAAATACTCAATACATTTGTAACTCAGTAAAACAAAATTAAATTTGTAATAAAAAAAACTCAGTGTTTTCTATTAAATGAAGAAAAAAAAAAATTAACGAAAAATACAAAATTTATTAATTTTAAATATTAAAAATCAAAAGTTAACAAAAAATAACTGCAATTGTAAAAGGGACAAGATTGAAAAAGACGTGATTGTAATACAATAATCAGCCCCAAATGAAAGGATTTTAAAAGCCTGACCATTATAGACTAATGCTTTGCTTGCAATACAGAAACAAAACTTTAAGAACGAAAAGTATACATATAATAAAACTGTAACAGGACCATTTCTGTACATAAAACTATTTTTGAAAATTTTCTTCCTAATGCAGTAGTAGTATTCGAAATTGAAACAAAACTTACATTTTGAGAATTTTTGTCTGTCCATCTGTCTGTGTTCGCATCACGTAAAACTACTGGATGAATTTTAATAAAATTTTGTAAATAGATACCTTGGTATCTTGGGTCAAATATAGGATAATGTTTTTTTTTTGCAAAAATATCTCATTTCCAAGAGAAAATAGAGAAAAAGTAGTGAAAGTTCGCAATTTTACCGATTTAAAGGTGCAGCAAACTTGGCAGCACCTTTTATTTTTGTCAGCGGGATATCTATTTAGAACTTCAGAATAATTTTAGAATTTTTTGTAAATTTTAGAATTTTTCCAGGGATTGGGTACCTCTATATAAAGAAAATATATAAACCATAAACCATTTGATGTGGATTATTCTCAAAGCGAAATCCAACAAAATATTGTCAGGGCTTCTACGATGTGGCGGGCACAGCTAGTAATAAATAAATCAAAATTTATCATATTAAACATTTTTTTTTCTATTAAAATTTTAGAAAAAAGCTTTCGTATATGCTGGGTCCAATTTTGGCCAACTCTCTCCAACACGTCAATATTGGCTTTCAGTGCGTCAACCGTTGTGGGCTTGTCCCTATACAAATGAGCCTCAAAATAGTCCCACAAAAATAGTCTAAGGGCGTTAAATCGCACGATCTAGGCAGCCAATTCACCAGCCACAAACGTGAACTAAACTCTTCACCGAATTCGCCTTTCAATTGCGCCATTGTTTCGCGTGCTGTGTGCATTGTGGCACCGTCTTGTTGAAACCACATGTCAGCCAAGTCCAGGTCTTCCATTTTGGACAAAAAAAAAAATTTGTAATCATCACACGTTAGCGCTCGCTATTCATATTCATGCCTTCATCGTCTTTGAAAAAGTACGGTCCAATGATGCCACCATAAATCACACCAAACAGTGCTTTTTTCAGGATGCATTGGCCGTTCTTGCAATTTTTTGGGCTATTCTTCACACCAAATACGGCAATTATACTTGTTCACATATCAGAAATGAGATTCGTCGCTGAACACAATTTTCAAATAAAAAAGTGGATTTTCATACTCCTTTGCCTGCATAAATTTTGATTTAATAATCTGCAAGCGTTGTTCGTTTGTAATTCGATTTATGGTTGAATTATAGACCAAACAAAACGTTTTTGACAGTAACATTGTTACACGACAACTGCTGAGCTGCCTAAAACAGTGTTGCCAGAAGTTGCTAAAAAAAATCACTCTTTATAAAAAAATGTTGGCAAAAAGTTTATTTTCATAATTTAGAAAAAATATAATGTTTTCCATATTTGTTTTTAATTTATTTAAAAAGCGTTAAGCCAAAAAGAAAACTAAACGAAAATACTTTTTTATTATTAAAAATCGTAAAATATTACAGCTTTGTGCGCTAAATACTCTGTTAATGCAGGCTTTTTATTATTTTAAAATTACATTTCATACAGATTCTTTATTTTTATTCCCTGATATAATTTCTCTTGTTAAATTTTATATTTTTAATTTTTAACAACATCAGATAAATCAAACCAACTAAAAGAAAGACGAACATGTTTGATGTTTGAAGTGTTCAGTTACACTATACATACTTGGGTACGTTATTATGTTTTTAGAAAACCGTATAAAGGGGCAATAGGGTTTTCACACAAAATAGGTATCAGAAATTGACTGAAAAATTCTTAGAAAATCCGTCAGTTCAGTTTTTTCCCTCAATCGATTGGTTGTGAGAACTTTTGCTATATTATTTTACTCTCATCAATCAAACACAACTGTTTGAAAGGCAAAACAATATAATAAATAATAATAAAGCATAAAAAGGGCGCAGGTTGTGTGGATATGATTCAGTGTAGTGCTGGCAATTTTTACTAATTTCAATTACTCGACACTAGGCAATACTTTTCAATTAAGTACTCAATACTTCCGTTGACATAATAGCTACGGAAAATCATCGTCGTCGTCGCCAAATATTCCATTTAATTTATTTATAAATATACTAATCTACTATCGATTAACTACTTTTATGTATAGAGTACTCAAAATAATTATCAAATACTTGGTACTCGGTACCCACTACTACTCAATATATTGCCAGTACTAATTCCGTTATTATTATTTTTTCTATATAAAAACTATCTGCCTGAATAAATGCATTTGGAAAACCGATTCAGTATTTTGTTTAGAGCCTTTTAATCCTAATGATATTTTCGCAATGGCGAAACGCTATTACCAGGTAAAATTCCCCTATACAACAAAGTCCGTAAAATCAGGTGGTAAGTAAAAAAAAATAATTTAAATATACGAAAAATGCGTTTTTTAAACTGAGTATATTTTGACAAGGTTTTCTCTTATCAAACTTGAAAGAAGTAAATCATTTCCATTACCATCCAACATGCATGCGCAACCAAAACAACTTAACCATACACAAGCAGATATGTATGTGTGTCAATTAGACGATGTAATTAGTTATTATTATTTACTTTGGGGCTGAACAATTGTTATATGGTTTAAGTATTTATATTTATTTTTTTTTTTTTTGTTGTTATCTGAAAAGCTTTAACTGAATATTTTTTAATATAAAAAACTTTCTTAAAATCTAAAAAATAATAAATAAATTTCTTTTTATATCAACTTCCCCTACCAAGTGCTTAAAAACTTTTAATGATTTATTTGAACAATTGTAAAAATAAAAAAAATAAAAAAACAGAAAAATTGCCAAATTTAAAGGCAACTCAAATTATTCTAAAACTTTTCTTCTTCAAAACTTGCATACTCGTACAATGAATTTTAAATTTTAAACTCTACTACATATAATCGTATTATAAACATAAAACAATGCTATATATAAAAAGAATTAAATTTAAAAACATAACTGCAATTATTAACAAAGTAAAAACCTATAACTCAATTAAAATTTTGAGTTAAATTGATAACGAATTTTCCGTGATAAATTTTAAATTATTTTTATATTTAATTTTAAATGTTTGTTTGACTTTTTAACAAACAAATTAATTTAACTTTCTAAATATTAAATATACTTTTAACAGAAACTGTAATATTAACTGAAAAAAAATTATTTCTAAATTAAGTTAAAACTTTCAAGTCCTTGTAGACAGACGGGTAGTATATCAAAAGGAACAAAATAAAACAAAAACAAAAGAAACGTACTAAATGTAGCCATAATTAAAATATTTAGAGTGGTGAAAAATATTTAACAAAATACAATTAAATATTGAATTGTAGTTACAAACAAAAATATTAAATTTAAAACAAAAATAAATAATTTAAAAATGCAAAGGAAAACTGATAAACACAAAAAAATAATTAGGTGTAGGGTACTTTTTGTTTGTTAAATAAGTACGCATATTGTATGGTATGGCAAATGTATTCATTATAATCATAATAATTATTAAAATGTATTGTATTAAGACAATTGTATAAATAAAATATTTTTACACCAGTGCAGTTTTTAATTTTTATATTTTATTCATATAAATTATGTTTAACCTATTAAATGTTCCGTTTTTATTTTAATATTACTTTTTACCATTTTATATGGTTTTATTTTGATATATATACAACAAAAACTATATATTATTATAAAATATACAACACAAACAATGAAATACAAAGAATAAAAAACGAAACAAATTAATAACAAAAAGAAAAAAAATATATATGAATGAGAAAAGTTACTGAATAAAAGAATTTGTTTTATTACACTCACAGTAAAAGCTTTGATGACTGGATGACAAGTATAGTAAAAAAATTGCTTATATAACAAATCAGCCAAGTATGAGACAGACTTACACCCTTTACTTTAGATTTTTATTTTTTGTTTTTATTACTTGTTTTTAAAAATTTTGAATCGTACTTTTATGGTTCAAAAGAAAAGCACATACACTCCCTGCCACATGAATAGGACTCCCTAAAGGCCAAGATTCACTATCATGCTCAGTCGTACGATTTGTCAAAAATTGCATGTATGGTGAAAAAGAAATGTATGTGTGTGACAGACTTTTTGACAAGTCTGTACGATTTGATAATTTTTTGAAAAAAAAAAAATTCATAAAATAGCGTTTTTCCATGCAATCAGAGTTGCAAAATCTGTTTTTCGTATGATAGTGTGGCCATTTTGAAACGATTTTTTGAGTAGGACAGAATTTTGTCAGATTTTTTTTGTGATTAAATCATACGATTGTATAGGATAGTGAATCCTGGCCTTAACACAATTTTTGCAAAAGGTTATAGCTTCTGCAAGAAAATGTTACGAATTTAATTTTTATTTTTGTTGGCTGAAGGTTGGCTGAAGGAAACAACAAAATATAAGGTGGTTAATATTAAAAAAAAAGTAAAAATATTCAACAAGAGGGAAGCATAAGGTAGTGGTAGAATTCGTTCTCACCAACTGACGATTGATAATTGAATACAAGTTTTCTCGTATTCCTTTATCTGGGTTTGGTTGGTTAAATAGATGATGCTTACAACTAAACACTACCCTAAGTATATTAGATACAAGAATGCTGATGAGGGACGTGGCTGTCTAGAAAATATGCATTCCGCTCCTGCTGGTGTCTAAAAATAAAATTATCCCAATTTTTCTTTAATAATACCACCGAATTTGTAATTTAATTTATTCTTTCTTAGAGAGAATAAAAACGAACTTAAGCTTGATTATAAAATTTCATTGTATGTAATACATAAATAGTTCGACTAATAATAATTAAAATTTTCAAAATTTTTATTTTTATTTAAAGGCAATTCAATAGTTATTATTGAAGGCTACAAAAATTGGTTCAACATATACTTTAGTTTGGTTTTTATACAAAATTTTGTAAAACAAGTAAAAACATGCGTTCAAAATTTATCTCACCCTGCTATAAATAAATCAGTTAGAGCGAGTTAGACTCACACATGTACGGTTCCGTACTAGATTTAATGTAACTTTAAAAATTCAAGTTGTTAATTTTTTCATGTCTTATGGGGAACCCTTTAATTTTAAATCTAAAGTCATAATCGCGAAAATTCCATCGCTATCATCGCTTTAAATTAAAGTAATTGTTGTTATAGCTGCCATGGTAATACACTTTCTATAAATTCTCTGGCGCCTATCTATTGCGCTTCAAAAAGTAAAGTAAGATTCGTGAAAAACATGTCACTGCTGGAACACCCTTTAGTTATTAGCAATTGTTACAGCGGCCGAAGTATAACATTTAATATTTTATTACGATTAAAAATATAAGTCACTATACGTGAAAAACATGTCACTGTCAGAACACCCTTTAATTTTTAGTAATTGTCATAGCGGCCGTGGCAAAATATCTTCTGTGCAAATTTCAACAGTCTAGCTAATACGGTTCAAAAAATAAGGCATTAAACATATAAGTCACGCCACTGTCGGAAAACCCTTTAGTTTTTACTGTTTTTTATAGGGGTCATAACAATACACCATTTGTGAAAATTTCAAGAGTCTATCTAGTATGGTTAATAAATTATGCCGTATTCATGAAAATCACGTCACTGTCGGAATACCCTATAATTTTTCACTATTTGTTATAGGTCATATTAATCACCTCCTGTAGAAATTTCAGGAGTGTACCTATTATCGCACAAAACTTAGGCCCAGGTTAGGCTACATAATTTAAAAGATAGTCAGAAGGTCTTTAGAGTGTTTAAAAGTGTAAGTGTAAATGGTCATTGATCAGTTAGAGAAAGAAAAATTTTATGGGAAAATTTATGGAAAATATGGAAAATTTTTGCAAGAAATTAAGAAGCTCAGTAACTATTACTGCAAGGCTCTGTAGGCTAAATGAACCATTCTTTCAAAGGTTAGTCAAGAGCTGTAGCCTTAAATATACAGTTCAATTTATTATGAAAATAGAATACTGATGAAAGCAAAAGAAGTCTCTCCTGGAGGTGTAAGGATAATATAAAATGGCATATCCTACTCTCTAACTTTGAAATTAAAAAAAAAATGACCTAATATAGCAAATTTATAAAAAATAATTAAAAAAAACTTAGGACTACATATTATGCGTCTTTTCGTACTGGGCTCTGATTATTTTTACAATTAAAGTTAACCTTAATATTTATTCCACCACTGTACGAGTATTCAGAAAAAAATTAGTTTAATTACAGACTTAAACAATCCGTATAGTTTTGAATAAATAAATAATTATAAAGAAGTTATAGCAAAGACACACACCTATAGTATTATTCGTTGCGCCATCTAACGCTGTGTAGTGAACAATAAGAGATTAGTTACCGGTTCAATGTTACTGCATTCCAAGTAATTTTAACAGAAGTGTTAAACGAAAAGTTAACATGTGGTTTCAAAAGTCTGTAGAATTTAACATTAGCTGCAGTTGTCAGCTATGACCACTAAACTGTAAGGAATAAATTATGAACATAATTTTTTATTAATCCTTTGTGTAAGGACCAGAGGCTCTAAAACTGTTCATTCAAATCTCTAATTAATACATATTTTGAAAGCCTTTATTAGTATAACTATTTATAATTATTTATAGCTGCCAGCTAATAATAAAATATCATCACTTTGACGGTTTTAAGAGGAAACAAATAAAAGTGTGCTAAATTCGGTCAAGACGAATCTTCTATACCCTTCACCACGGTGATTTTATTTATGCAGGATTAGCTACAAAATTAGTTTAATTTAAAAGACAGTCATTAAAAAAAAGAACTGCGCTTTTTTGTTCGCAAAATCTCGTATACGGTATATGTACATACATATACCGTCATCTGAAATTACTAACCATGTAAAAATTTTTTAGAAAGTTTTCTTGTAAAAATTTTAGAGTATTGTTTTTTGTAAAAATTTTATAGAAAATTTTGTAGAAATTTGTTTGTAAAAATCTGTAACAATTTTACAGAAAATTGTTTTTGTAAAAGTTTTACTGAAAATTGTTTTTGTAAAAATGTTACAGAAAATTGTTTTGGTATAAATGTTATGGAAATTTTTCTTAAATTTTGTATTTTTTCCAAGTATGTTTTTTAAATTTTTTTGTAAAATTTTTTTCGTAAATATTTTTGAAAATTTTGTCTAATTTTTTTTTTATTTTATTTAAAAACTATTTGTAAACATTTTTTGTAAAAATTTATTTTATGTTAAAATATTTTCGATTTTTTTTTTAAATTTTTTTGGAAACATTTTTTTTAAATTTTTTTTAAAAATAGTTGAAAATATTTTGTAAAAATAATTAGAATTCTTTGTAAAATTTTTGTATTTTTTTTTGTAAATTACAAATTAGGTGATTAATATTATAGAAAAATTTTAATTAGAACACCAGCAGAATGCAATGAATTTTCTAGACAGCTAGGTCCGTCGTCAGCACTCGTCGTATCAAGCTACTTTAGGTAGTGTTTAGTTGTAAACATTTAAACTATTTAACCAACCAAACTCAGCTAAAGGAATACGAGAAAACTGTATTCAATCATCAATTGTCAGTTGGTGAGAACGAAGTCTACTTATCGTACGATTCAATTCAAAAAAAAAAAAAAAAAAAAAAATCTGACAGAATTCTGTCCTACTAAAAAATCGTTTCAAAATGGCCACACTATGATAAAAAAAATTTTTTTTGCAACTCTAATTGCATGGAAAAATACTATTTTATGAATTTTTTTCAAAAGATTATCAAATCGTACACACCTGTCAACAAGTCTGTCACATACATACACTTTCTATACACACTATCATACTTTTTAGCACACATGCTATGTTTGACAGATCATACGACTGAGTATGATAGTGAATCATGGCCTTAAGGTATGTTTAGACTGTAATACTTTTAGTTTGATTTTGTAGAAGCAAAAGTACAATGAAATACGCTCCGAACCTAAAAAATGGCAACAGAAATCTGATGTAAAACTTTTTTACTTTTACACTCAGTCCTACGATCTGTCAATAATAGCATGTGTGCTAAAAAAGTGTGATAGTGTGGATTAGAAATGTATGTGTGTGACGGGTCTGTACGATTTGATAATCTTTTAAAAAATTTCATAAAATATGTTATTTCCATGTGATCAGTGTCGCAAAATATTCTTTTGTATGATAGTGTTGGTGCCACACTATCATACGCCATTTTGAAACAATTTTTTGCGTAGGACAGTATTCTGTCAGATTTTTTGTGATTGAATCGTACCATCGTGTATGATAGTGAAACCTGGCCTTTAGTGTGCAGTAAAGACAATGTAGAAAGAAATGAAACAGTGTTACCATAACTAAAAACATAACAGACGTTTTAACATACAAAAATAATTTTTTTACGTTTTTACAAAGAATTCTTCTTAAATAAAAATAATTTTAATTATTTATATTAAATACGGTTCAAATTGATCTCATTTAGAATTATATTTATTGGAAAAATATAATATAAATATATGAAAACTCTTTACACTCGGTAACACTATTTACATTAAAATACACCACGGGTCAAAAGAAAATTCTTAATTTTTTCAAATGGTTTAAAAAATAAAAGTTACCATCTGCTTGTCAAAATTCTATACGTATTTTCTCGTCTACTCAGTACAATTTGCTTTTACATATGGGAATAGGTAATACAGCCTTTAGAATATATTTAAAAAAATGTTCATCACTTCTGAAATCAAATTTTAATTTATGAAAAAATTTTAAATATACTCTTTTTACACTGACCAACATTGTAGTGAAACTTGGGTTTACATTTGCAACATCTCTGGAAGATGCATCAACTCCTTGTCAAAAAAAGAAATAATAAAAGTAAAAGTAAAGACGCATAATTTAGCTCATAAAAAAATTAAAATATTGGTTTACAGCAAATATTAAGAAGTGAAAAGATGGTTGGCTTCGCTAGAACAAACCCAAGTGTTAATGTAGAGCATTTAGGTTATAGAAAGCGTTTTAGGGAAGGAAGATGTAAAACAAATTTTAGTGGACATTCGTTGACGCTTATTTTTAAACAAATATTTGTTTAAATGTGTTCCACATAAATGTCATTTTATTAGTGATGCCACTAAAATAAACTAATTTATTGTGGAATTCTTATGGAAAGATGTCAACATCTTGGCAAAGTGATGGTAGATGTTACATGTTGATCATTGTAAAAAGGCTATTAACGATTTTACTGTTCTTTGACGATTTTCGTTTTTTCGTAAATTTTGACGTTTTTATACCAATTTCATCTGGCAACTATAATTGTAATGCTTGTTTGCTGCTGTTCTTTGGGGGATAAAATATGAGCTCCATAATAAAAAGGATGTTAAAAAGCAGCCATTTTTATTTTTTATGTATGAAAAAATAAATATAAAATTATGTACCAGTTTTTAAGAAAATTTATAGACTCCAATTTTTATGCAAACAATAAACTTTCAAAATTAATAATTTCCTTTTGAAAATATTATAATAAAAAGTAATTTCGGTAATAAATAAACGAAGGGATGATTTGTTAAGTTTCTTTTGCTGGAGTTATTTGCATAAAATTAAATGTGTGTGTGTGTGTGTGTGTGGACAGCGTTACGTGAGTATTTATTTACATGTTTATTTATTCACCGGTTGCAAACTTCTGTCAGAATTTCGGTTGGTTGCATTCGCTACTTGGAAACACATTTCATAAATTAAAACGGAAGTTTATTTTGTTTCGACATTGTTTTCATTTTCAATAATTCATTAAATATTGATAAAAATTGTTTATTGTTTTTGCTATTAAAATTACAACAAACGGCTTGAAATGTCGTTTGAAACAAAACGAAACAATAACAACAAAAAACAAGCACCTTTTGAGAATTGTGTGTTGTATTTACAAAATTGTTGAAAGAAAACTTCGTTTGTTGTTGCAAAAAGCTTAAAGAAGACAAAAACAACAAAAAAAAAACAAAATGGAAACATTAAAACATGCTGTTCGTATCCTTATATTGACACAAAACAATTCAAAACGTTTTTGTTTTACGTAAAAATTATAAAATGTTGTTAACTTTTTTCTGACTATTTGTTGAATTTAATTTTATTTATTTATGTGAATGCGAAACACACACACACACACAAACACACATTTTTGTTATTTCTCTATTTTATTTAATTTAATTTAATATAATTTTGGTAAATTTAGTTTTCAGTTTTGGTCACACGATTACACGATTTGGATGGATTGCATCAAAAATGCTGGCTGATGTTCGCCGGATTGTTGTCGTTTGTCTGGCCAAAATTGTTTTTGGCGAAAAAAATCCATCAAAAATCCATACAAAATAGCAGCATAAAAAAGGCAACATTTTCCATACAATAAAATGCTGTTGCTGCTGCTGTTGTTGTTATTGTTGTTGTTGGTGGTAGCTGTAGTACGTACCGTTTTTGTAAAGTGTTTTGGTTGGAGAAAAAGGCAGCTTGTTAGATTGGAATTTTGAACCAATTAGGAGATTTTTTAAAACATTTTTTGTATTTGTTTAATGTTCAAAATTCTATGGAATTGGTAGATCAACAACCACCAGACCTGACAGACAAACATATAGACCAACACACAATCCGTGAAATATGTTTCATCGAAAACAAAACAAAATAAAACAAAACAGAACAGAACAGAAAAAGCTTAAAACCAGTTAAACTCTAAAACAAACATCTAAATTCTTACGTTTAATACGCACTTTACTTTTGGAATTATGGCTGCTGCTCTTTTAAGCTGCTTGCCCTGCTCCTCTTTTGTGTTTTGCTTTTGTGGTTTCTGTTGTCATGGAAGGGTAAAAACAAAATGTTGGCAGTGGCACAAACATTTTTATCCCAAAACTGATAAAAATATATACAAAAAAAAAACAGAAAATGTTAATCAATTTTATATTCAAAGAAAAACAGACAAAAGAACTTTCTGTTTTACACTTAACTTGTGGTGCTGCTTAAAACTTTTTTTTTTATTTTTGAGTTTTATTTTCCACACCGAGAAAAATCATGACTACAGATTAATAAATTTAAAGATGAAATTTGTGCATAAATTGAAACTTTTCAGAAAAATGAACTGAAAACATAACAGAAGAGAGAGCTGTAGAAGGTATTGGTTATACCAGCCGTTCCGTGAATCCAATTCTAAGTGATAGAGGCGATTTTTAAGCCCACCTTAGTCAATTGAAGACGGGGTTTGCCAAGGTTGTATATCTATTGATTTTCAAGGTAGTATAAGACGTAGATTTCCAAGGTAGTACTCGTATATTGGGATCCATTTTATATTTGTTTATACTTCGTATATACCAATTTGCAACCGATTCCAAAAATTATTTTTGCTGATGACACAGCTTTTTCAAGCATTTACGAAAGTCCATTGGTGTAGAAAGGCCATTCTGAGGAGTGCAATGCCCCCTCCAGATTTGCTGTTGCACCCCCAGCCCCCATCCGAATTTTAAACAATTGTACTTTATATTTATTTACAGAATATTGTTTGACAATATAAATGGGTTTGCCCCCCCTAGAATATATGTCCTCCTACGACAATGCGAAAGTAACAGACTATCATTACGATATTACAGGAAAGAAATGTAGAAAAAATGTGAATGAATACAAATTTACTCACATAACGTTCACACTGCTTAGAGACCCATGCCTCCCACCCCCCCCCCCCCTTTTAGCATAAATAATCAAGTGATACCTCAACTATCATCAAAAGTCAACTACTCTGCCAACGATCAACTAAATGAAGAGCAAATTAAGTGGCTTATAGGCAGAAAGTCTACCCTTAGTTTGGTTTGTACACTTCTACTCTGGAATTCGATAATAAAACCAAATTCAAGCTGGAAAAATCAAGCTGGTCTATGCTAGATTTAAAACCTGGCTGGCCCCTAATATCCTAATCGATCGTGCTAACATTCGACTTAGAAGGAGGAATAATGCATTTATTGGCTGAGCACGAATCTAAAATGACAACAGCAATCATAAAAATAAATATATAACGATACCTTTTTTTATTCGGACCAGCATTCGGCAAACAAAAACTCATGCAGTCCATTGTGCTACAACTAGGAAATAAGGTTCTGGAAACAAGGAAAGACGGAGTAGAGTCCGATTTAAATGTTCTTACATTGAAAGTGACACATAGAAAAAAAAATGTTTTCACCAATTAAAGGTTTTAATTGGTTTCAGATTAAAATTTTATAAAACAATTAAATGATTCAATTATATGTTTAATTAGGAAATTGTTTTGTTCTGTTTTAAACAAATATATATTTAAATCAATTAAAAATTTAATTGAATTTTAATTTAAAACCAATTAAAACCTTTAATTGATACGAACATTTTTTCTATGCAGGAAGGAGTTTATTCCACATACGAACAGTTCTGCTAGAAAATAAATTTTTCCTGTAATGCGTGCTGTCACTCACCGGTCAATCGATCACGAATGGATGGGATTTAATCGAAAAGCGTATTAAACTCAAAAATTTGCAGAAACGACAAAGTAGTAAAATAGAACCCACATTGCGTCGATGCCATAACTTTTTTATTTTTTTTTTATTTTTATTTGTTACAGTAGCGACTTCAAGAATATACATACATTTTATGAATATTTCAAGTGATCAGCTATTTAGGTTGAAGAGATAGAGTCGTGAGACAGACGGACGGACTGATAGATATTGTGGCAATATTAATTTTTTATCCTTTAGGTACAGAACACTACAAACTACACGCAAAGAAAAAACATGGTTATGATATGGTCATAGGAACCACATTATGTTTTCCGTAACAATGTATGGTTGAGATGAAAAAATTTTAGTTGTTTGCAACATTATTATTTGGTCACGATCAAACATTACTAAATGGTTGGTTACTGCATTCAAAAAATTCAATATAAAATTTTTACTAAACTTCAAACCACAACCCAATTATTATAGATATTAAAAAATATTAATTATTTAATATTATGCTAATTACCCATAACGTTTTATAATAAAAATGCAATTTATTTGTTGGGGGAAAGAGCTAGTCCCTATACGTATTTCACTGGTTGCTCAGGCCAGATCATCAGGAAACCTTTTTCCTAATTTTAGAGAAGCCAAAAATACTCTATAAATAATAAAATTCTACAAAACACAATGAGAATTATGCATGTTAGTAGAATAATATTACAGAATATTAAAGCTTCAACAAAACACCAACAAACAAACCACGTTTTTATTTTTCCTTACTGTCCTTCTACAATTGGATGGTTTTTTGCCATCACCGAATGCAGACGTAAGGTGTGACGAAAAGCATACACAAGTTAATTTTGTTCTCGCAAGAGAAACGAAAAAAAAACGAGTGATGCCAAGGTTTGCACAAGCAGTTGCATTTTAGTTATTAATAAAATTTTTGGGAATTCAGGAAAAAGATTTCCTGATGATCTGGCCTGAGCAACCAGTGAAATACGTATAAAGACTAGCTCTTTCCCCCAACAAATAAATTGCATTTTTATTATAAAACGTTATGGGTAATTAGCATAATATTAAATAATTAATATTTGAATTCCCAAAAATTTTATTAATAATTAAAAAATATTATTTTTAACCATAATATATTAATTATAAACAAATTGTGTTAATTTCATTCATATGTATCCAAATAATGTTTATTTTTATTAATTAGGCTTGACAAATTATTAATTTATTTTTGTTTTTTTTTTTAATTTCAATAAAATAAAATATTAATTCCGATTTATTTTTTTAAATCCAGTATTTTGCCACGGTATCGCTAAAATGACAAAATAACTTTACAAAGCAAAAATGACAAGCCCAAGATGCCAAAAAATAAAATACGAACACCATATAAAGGGATCAACTTACAATTATGTTTAACAATTAAACATGATAGGAACTTCCAAAGGAAACATGTACCCATATGATGTTTTAAAATTAATTACTTTTTAACACCAAAAATTTCCCAAAGCATCCAGTTGATGGTGTAACAAAACATAAAAGAAACTGCAACTGCAAGTTACAAAAAAGAGAAGAAAATAAATTAAATAAAAAAACTGTAAATAATCCCCTTATTTTGTAATTTAACTTTTTTTGTCATTTCGAAATAACCACAATTACACACACACACACATACCAAGTATTGCAGCAATATACATATTTATGGAAGCATGTATGAACAAGTAGATACAATAAATAATTTAAAAATTTAACACCAAAAATAGTTTTTCAACGCGTCCCATGGAAACGTTACATCAAAACGGCTGGTGTTTTTTTTTTGCTTTTTGTTTCTTTACACCGTCAATTGCCTTTTCATCTCTCTTTGTCTTTGCGACCTGTCTTTTTTTTAATTCCTTTTTTGTTGTTGAAGAAAAAATTAAGCAAAAAAGAAAAAAAAACCAACAACGAAATAACAACAAACAATGTGTGGCATAGCGTGGCATGTAGTGAACATTAATGAAACCGTCAATTAAATATTTACAAGTGTCAACACAGCACGTGTTTTAAATGATAACCGAAATTGCAACTAATTGTATTTAAAAGCAACAAATATAATGTACACGAGGTACACACACACACACATACATATGTATGTTTGTATCTACATGCTGATAGCCCCACTAAATGCAAACACACATAGATACAGCTACACACAAACAAATACATGGACTTGCATAATGAATAAACTTTAATTTAGTAAAGAACTAAATAATTTCAATGTTACCAAAGGGAAATTTCAAAATTTACACATAAAAGGATTAACTGGATTTAAAATCTAAACAATTGATTTAACCCATGGAATGATTATACAGTGCAACAAATAAAAACTTTTTGGAAAATACACGGACCTGACAGGTTCGATTCACGGACTTGATAGATTCGATTCTACTACCAAAAAGTAGTAAAACGCTATACTCGGTTTGGCGAATTTGGTAACCAAGTTTTATTTATGGGCCTTGAAAGATTCGGAAAATCATTGGGTCCTTCAAAAAAGCTGTCATCAGTTTTTGTCTAATATCTCATTCAAACTAGGCGATAGCGCTTAACTTTGTTCGGCAATATTGTAGCCGAGGATTTGTTTAATAAATTCTATTAACATTTTATGTCAAAAAATAATTTATTCCTGCACTTTTCTTTGCAGCATAACTTACTGGGACTCCTAAATTTTCACTAAAAATGTATGGAAAAATTGTAGCCACGGTAAAACTGAAAAACTTTTGTGGAGATACCAATACAGCTCATTAAGACCACTTTATATCTTAAAAATTACCGTTTTTTACTTTCTTTGTTGTTGTTGCAATTGTGGTTATTGCTATAAAAAAACTGACGATCTATTTTAATTTTTAATAGACTATTAAGAGTGCCTCGATACGTTCAGATTTTATTGGTATGTTCCCAAAAGTTGTTCATATTTACTGTAGCTACAAAACTTAGTGTACGAAAATTTTTGAGAAGAAAAACAATGGGTGTAAAAATCTAGCCTGGTGGCACTTAAAACCATGGAAGTGTGACATCTCTCAAAAACCTGAATAACCACTTCGGAAACAACCAATTTCCAAAGGACCGCAGATCTTTCATCTTGGGATTAGCAATAGTTATGCAATGGAGAAGACTGGTTGTTACAAGATTATGTTAGAAATTGTTCACAATTGGAGAGCAATATCTGGACTCAAACAAGTAAGACGGTTTATTAGAACGCCTTAGAGATCAACAAAACGATTTCTGATGCTAGACAAAAAGCTCAGACAAGTCAAACGATGGTTTACTGTACTGTGATCAGATTAATTTTAGAAAATTCAGAAAATTCAAAACCCTGTTATGAAGTGAGCTCGCGTATAGTAATGGACAGTGTCGTTTGGCTGGACAAACTGAAAACCCACTTCGGAAATGACGAATCTCCATGGGACCGCAACTCTTTATTGTCAATAATAATGGCTATAGATAATAGAGAAAAATGCTTACAAGGCAGAAATTGTTTACAATTGGGGAGCAATATCTGGAGTCAAACAGAGAGAAAAACAAAACGTTTAGCTTAGACAAATAACGGGATCTTTTACTGGACACTGTAAACCATCCCTTGTAGAATGCAGGGTAAGCCCTCTGAACGTATTCTATATGAATTCTATTTCTGGGAGTCTATGAAGGTGGGACTTCATAGACTCCGGCTTTGAGCTGTTCCATTGAATACAATGGCCGCATAAAAGGTCATTTGGTCTCTATAATTTTAATAATATCGCTTTAAGTGGGTTAAATTGACAGTCCAAATCCGACAAACACCTAAACTTCATTTTGGGTCTTGACCAAACATATATATATATATATATATATATATATATAACTAAACAGGCCTTCTCACTTCAGCCCTTCTATAAGGCATTCTTAGACCTTCTCTTCATTTCTTCACTTTCTGCGAGTGGAAGGCCTTGTGTCTCCAAATAAAGAGTAAGGGGGCCTTCTAGATGGTCTTGATACTCCTTCTTTTTACCACTAAATTGATTTTCGTTATTGAAATGTATAGTGTGTGTGTGTTAACGTGGCGCAAGCAGAAAATGTTTTCCCTATACTCGTGAGTATAGGAAATCAGCAAATGAGCCCCACTGATCAATAGTATTACGCAATTTTAAATATAATATCAAAATCAATAGCTAATTTATTTTTAGGTTTGAATTATCTCTCAAGTAATTTTTTGATTATCGCGAGTAGGTAAGGAAATTTAATTTATTATTCGCCGATAAATTAAATTTCGTAGAACATTTAAGGACAGATATACTCCTACATATCAGTTACTAACACTAAGAAGTGGTTGTTTTTAAAAATTATTAAATTGAGGTATTTGCCAGTACGCTCTTTTTAACACAAATTTCGTGAAATATATAAATGGCTCCTTTAAGACAAAATAGTAATATGTCAAGAAGTCAAAATTTTGAAGAAGGTATAAAGGAAATCCTTTTTTCAATATCTTTATTATTTTTGATTTTTTGAGGCGAGACTATGGTGCATTAAAGGAGGGTTATAGAAAACAGAAAAAAGAAATCAAATTGGCTACCGTTATTACCAAAGACACATATTGAAAAATTATGTAACTTAGCGTTGTATTTATTAAGTTGAACTTTAAAAAAGTGCAATACTTTTTTAAATTCTCGACATTCATTTTTCAAAAATTCAAACGTATTTTCTATTATTTATTGTATTTTTAATTTAGTGTAGTGCTCAGCTTGCTTGCAAAATCTCCTGATATCTAGCACCTTTACAAAAAAAAAAAAAAAAAAAAAAAAAAATGGCGAAGTGGCAACATTTTGGATATTGTTGTTATTATTTTTATTTGATTTTGTTGTTTATTTACACAAAACTTTTAAGATAAGTAGAAGTACATGAGCATATTTGTCTGCATGTATTATTTGCTGTCTATATACATACATCCATTTATTAATAGTAAACTTTGTACATATATTCCTACAATTGTGCGTGTCTAATTTTCCGACTTAACTAAAGGCTTGAAAATACAAGTCATCCTCCAAAAAAAAAAAAGAGTAAAAACTCCAAAACAAAATTTAACATTTTTGCGATTAAAATCCCAGTGATTTGTTTAAATTTATAAACAAGTGCACGTAGTATTTGCTGCACCCATACAAGTGCATTTTATGTTTGTGTATTTACTTAAATTACTGCATATTTACACGCACACAACCATACATACGGATGTAATTGCGATGAATACCCGCAAACACGATGTCAAACGTTTTGAAACTTAAGTTTATTGTCAACCATCGGGCCTGAAATAGAAAAAATCTTGAGTGGCCTACACTCAACTTTACCATACCTTATGGTGACAGCTATTGTTATGGATATATAAAGAATAAAATTTAAAAGTATATTTGAATCGAAAAAATAATTTTTTCGGTTTGGGGTGTCAAGTAAACTACCCCTTGCCCCTTCCGATTATGATATAGAACATAGCTGCAAGTCGCCCTGCATAGAAGAGAAACCTTTTTGATGTCAAAAACTGCTAAGAGGATGTATAAGAATTGTAATACATTTTCTAACACGTTCTTACCTTCCAGTGTAAATATCTTGTGGAGGATTTCTGCTGTTTTGGCATCACATGAATAAGGGAGTTGCCATCCCATGAAAGCTTTTCTGGGTACTGAAAATTAAAGAAAAACAATTTTAAAAGTTCCTGACTCGGTATTTGTAAGGTTCTTCCGAAATTCGAATGTGTACAACTCATGTTGCATTCATTTTAACAGTGTCGGTAATAACTTTTCTCGAAATTTATTGAGCTTCTTTAGAAATCTCACTGTACGACTTGTTATAAATAAAATCTTACCAAAAACGCTAACAAAGTTCCGGGGTAACACAAGACAATACTTTATCTACTCTATTTCCTATCTTCCTAAATGTCATTTTGTGTGCTACCTTTTGTCTCACATTTAGCAGATGACAGCAGTAAACGTTATTCATATTCATTTATTTATACACCAACTCTTTAGTAGACATAAATGACATCTTGAAATAGAATTTTATAAAAATGTCTAAATAGTGGAAAAGGGTTGGATCGATATGCACATAAAGTCAAATAATGTTCTCTTACCCATAGACGCGAGGCAGATCATGTTGCTTTATCTGCAATATCTATTATTAATATCTAGGTTAGGTTAAGAAGGGTTGTGCCAGAAATATTACTTTCATTCGGATACCCGGAGGATTCCTTGTGATTCCATTCAGCTAACTAAAACTAAACAAAAAAGGAAAGAGAGAGACATATATGCATCCTGCTACCTATCAATCAATCATCCGATTTCCTTCCTTGATGCAGCCGACGGGATATTCGAGTTTACACCGCGTGATGTCGTATATCCCATCGTAATCTCTTTCACCTAGCCATATAAGTCTGCGGACTTGTAAGGAGTTGTAATACCGGGAAATGAGGCACGTCCTCGAACATCCTATACAAATCCCATATGCCAGTTATCCAACTTCTGGTTCTTATTCTAATCGCGTAATGACCAGTGATCACACCTAACACATCTCTTAGAACTTTTCTGTCTAAACCCAGAAGTAGCTTAGTTTTTGCAGCAACCAGTTTGAACCAAATTGTACGTGAGACTCTGTAATCCTCCCTAACTTCACAAGACCGATTAGTTCTCCTTACTACCTATTCGGATAGAAGCCTATAGTAGTGACTAATTTTTGGCTTCCCCGATTCCACTCTATCTAAATTAGGTTCCCCCGAGGCCAATTTTGCGAGTTCATCATTGACTTCGATACTTGTCCGCCAGCACATCGTTAGCCTTTTTGCACTTGTCAACCAGCCTTGATTTTACGCTGTATCCTTTCAAAGCTTTAAGCGCTGCTTGACAGTCGACGTACAGAGGGACCTTCTCCCGTTCTAATACGTGCCTAGACACCAGTTCGGTGGCCTTTACAACCACCATTAGCTCTGTCTGGAACATATTACATTTATCTAGTAGTATATAAGACATGCGTATACTAGTTCGCAGAATGTAGACTCCAGCACCGGTTCCCGCAATCATAGTTGAACCATTACTAAACACCAAAACCCCTGCGTTTACCAGTTTCCTGTATTCGAAAGCTTTTGCTGGTTCTGGAATGCGCGATGTCTGATCTGCTGTGTGTTAAAGAACACGAATATAATATGTAATGCATCTGTGAGACATTGGGAGAAAATACCGATGAAAATTTGACAGTCGTATGGCTCTCTTTATTTTTGTAAAAAACAATCGCAACTCTTCAGATCAGGAATGCATTTTTCTAAGTGATGACAACTTTGCAAAGGCAAATCGCGTCAAAATTATCCAAAAACAGCTAGCTGTAGTCGAAAAAAAGGTCAGCTGTCATCATTGAAATTTTGTAAACAATGGAAAAAACTCAAAACAGCTGTTTGCATTTTACTATATTTTACTTTACACCAATAGTGCAAACGCAAAGAAAAATACTTCGAAAGATTTTTAATCTCTTTTCTCAAACACGGCTGCATTTTGATATTATTTACTCTTCGAATTTACGTACGTAAAGTCGTACCGTCTAAACAGCCCTTAAATCCTACCGAAAATTAAATACAACTCTCTTTTACAGACTGGTGTTAAAATCTACTTAAACCAATTTAAAACATATATGACAGGGTACATATATTGATTCTCTAGAATGACGCTCTGTGGTTTTGATTTCGGAATGTCCTTAAGTCTTTTTTATACCTTAATGTTTGTTGGGTTAACCATAGAACACACACTTTTACGAGAGTGTGTGTGCGAGTATGCGATTTTCATGTAAATGCATTTATGTAGTTGTTGTAGCTGCTTGTTGTTTCCTCCTTTTGTCGTAGATAGTTTTTTTTTTGTTTTTGTTAAATTTAAAAGTTTAATTACAAACACATGTTAAATTAAATTGCTTCATTGCTGTTTGTTCGTATGGATGTTCATTTTTGTAAGAAGCTTTTTTTGGTGTTTTTTGTTTTCTTTTTTTGGGAAATTGACTCCATCGTATTTAAACACTGGTGGAATGCATTTTGAACATTTCCGTTGACTTTGACTAAAAAAAATAAAAAACAAAAAAAATATTTTAAATTAAACATTGACCGGTTTATTTTTTAATTTAAAAAAGAAAAGAAAACAATGAACGTTTTTTTTATTTTACTTGCTAATTTAAAGGGTGGAACATTTGGAGGGGCTGCTCATAAATTCAGTTAAAAATAGATTATTTTAGCAAAAAAAGAACTTGATTATATTTACTACTCTGTAGAAGACGGATGTGTCGAGAAGTGTTAATTTAAACAATTGAATTTTGTTTGATCATAGAAACAAGTGCTTATACCAATTAAAGGTTTTCATTAGTTTTAAATTAAAATTCAATTAGTTTTTTAAATGATTCAAATATATTTTTGTTTAAAACAGAACAAAAAAAAAATCCTAATTAAACAAAAAATTGAATCAATTTATTATTTAATTACATTTTAGACTGCAACTAATTAAAACCTTTCATTGGTGAAAATAATTTTTTTCTGTGATATTATATGTCGAGAACCAAAATAAATCTACAATAAATAGAACACCCTTTTGTAATTTGAAGACATTATTGTAATTGCTGTGGTATATTTTTTTTTTTTTTTTTGTCCAAGTAACTGCCATTGTTTTTGCAAGTTTCTGATAGTTTTGGGGGTTTTATTGTTTTGTGTGTATGTCTGTCTGTTTGGTTTGTTGCTTTCGGCTATAAAATAATATTGCTTTCGTGACACTCAACTGTTGTCACTTGTTCCATGTACTTTTGTACACCAGATAAGGTTATCTAAGTTAACAATCATTCCAACGTCAACTAGTCAACCGGACTGCCAGCTACCAGCCAACAGCAACAAAAAACATCTGAATAAATTTAAAAAAAGTTAAATGTGTTCAGTGAGCAGTGAACAGCTTATGAGCAAATCAAATTTGCATACAATTTCAAATGGAATAAAAGAAAAATAAACAACTTTTTGTTTAAACATTTAAAATTATACTTAATTTTTGGTCTAAAATTTTTTATAATTTAGCAAAAATCTTAAAAATAAAATAAAATAAAATAAAATAAAATAAAATAAAATAAAATAAGTAATAATTGGTAGGCCCAGTTTTTCACTGAATATAAATTATATTAATATAAATTGTTTTAATTAGGAATCACAATTAATATACATAAGTTATATTATCTGTGGTTCTGTAAAACATAATTATTAAAAAAAAATATTTAAAAAATATATTAAAATAAAAATAATTATTTTTTTCTCCAGCTCGTTTTTTCAAATCTACAGAAGAATAAAAAAATCGAAAAAGGATTTACAATTTGAGATACAAAAACTCTAAAGGAGGATTTATTAAGTCAATAAAGCGATGATTCACTATCCTACGCAGTCGTTCGATCTGTTAAAAATTGCATATGTTCCCAAGAAGTATGATAGCGGCGATTAGATGACTATGTTTGTGACATACTTTTTTACGATTTGATAATCTTTTTTAAAAAATTTATAAAATATTTTTCTCCATGCGATTAGAGTTACAATTTTTATTTTTTGGAATAATAGTGTGATAGCTGCCTTCAGCCACCATTTTTTCATTTTGGGTCCTGAATTCTGTCTCAGTTTTTTTTTTTTAGATTAAATCGTACGATTGTGGAGGATAATGAATCCCTGTTATACAAAAGTATAAGTGTAATATAAAGTAAAAAAACTCAGCAAAAAGGTTAAACTCTCTTAAAAAATTTTACAGAATTTTTTGTAGAAATTTTATAAATTTGTTTCTAAATTACATATTTTTTTTTTCAAAATTTTATAGAAATTTTTTTTGTAAAACTTTTTTTTAAATATTTGTTTTAAAATATTGTTAGTAAAATTTTTTTTAACTATTTTTTTGTAATAATTTATATAATTTTTGTTTTAATTTTTTTTCTAATTTTATAGAATAATTTTTGTGAAAGTTTTATTGAAAATTTTTTGTAAAAATTTTGTTGAAAATTTTTTGTAAAAATTTTATTGAAATTTTTTTGTATAAATTTTATTGGAAATTTTTTGTAAAAATTTTATTGAAAATTTAATGTTAAAATTTTGTTGAAAATTGTTTGTAAAAATTTTATTGAAATTTGTTTGTAAAAATTTTATTGAAAATTTTTTGTAAAAATTTTATTGAAATTTGTTTGTAAAAATTTTATTAAAAATTTTTTGTAAAAATTTTATTGAAAACTTTTTGTAAAAATTTTATTGAAAAGTTTTTGTAAAAATTTTATTAAAACTATTTTGTAAAAATTTTATTAAAACTATTTTGTAAAAATTTTATTGAAAATCTTTTGAACAATTTTTTTAGAAAATCTTTGTAAAAATTTTATTGAAAAAGGTTTTATTGAAATTTTTTAGTAAAATTTTTTTTTGGAAAATTTTTTGGAAATTTAAAACTTGTTTAAAAATATATTCAACTAGCTGTGCCCACACACGTTGTGTGCGTCCTGACAATATTTTGTTCGATTTTGCTTTGAAAGTAATCCACATAAAATTTTAAGA
The DNA here is from genome assembly GCA_949628195.1 of Phasia obesa. Lineage (NCBI taxonomy): Eukaryota > Metazoa > Arthropoda > Insecta > Diptera > Tachinidae > Phasia > Phasia obesa. Next base: position 135,728,001 of record OX451219.1, on the reverse strand, counting down.
CTCTTACTTTTATAGTGCATTAGTTATGGTTTATATATTTTCTTTTTATAGAGGTACCTAACCCTGGATGACATTCTAAAATTTATATAAAATTTTAAAATTCTAAAAATCTAAAAATTATTGTAAAACTATTGTAAAAGGTGTTTAAAATATCCCACCCTAAAATATGCTTATCGGTAAAATTGCGTACTTTCACTGCTTTTTCTCTTTTTTCTCTTGGGAATACATACTATATATTATTGACGAAAAAGTAACCTATATTTGAATCAGGATACTAGGATACCTCCTCATATAATTTTATTAAAATCCATCCAGTAAAAAAGAAAGACAGACAGGAAAAAAGTTTACTGTTTTATTATATAACGTGACGTTATTAGGCCAATATGCGCAGAAAATTTTAATTTTATTTGCGAGATATCATAATCTTGTCTTCTATCATTCTTGATGCTTTGTTATCTCAGAAATCTACATTTTTTTCATTTCTTTACGATAATTTGCCACTTTTTTGCAGGATTTTTCAATATTGTGGGTGTCAAAGTTTGAACTAAACAATATAAAACAACGCGTTTTGCATTCTTAAGTGGTAAAACTTCGAGCGCCCACCTCTGTATTTATCGTATAGTAATCTAAGCGCCTTATTCCATAAAAGCCTCAAGATATAATTTTCTTTCTCATAATAACCTCTAATAAACTAACAAGGCAAGTAATTGTTTTAGTTATAAAATCATTTATATAAAATCATTGCGGAAAGAGTTGAATTAAAAAGGTAAAGTAACGTATTCTTTGACATTCTTATGGAGGCATTCAAAGGAATATATATACTCGTACATATCTATATATGTACTTACATACATACATATGTACATATTGTCTGTGTTATTTGCAATTGTGTTTATAGAATTTCTATAAAATTTCCAAATGTCTCTTCTTAGATCCGAAAAGTTTCATCAAATGCAGAAAATATGCCTTTTAAATATGAATGATAAAGACTTTTTACTGAAAACTTCAAACAAATAAAAGCGTTTTAACAAAACACATTCACCATAAGGATTAAAAAATACACGTTAAAACAAAATAAAAATAAAAAAAAATATTATTGAAAAAAAACTTTAGATGGCCTAGACTGCAGACTTCAAAGGAAACGAAATAAACACGTAGAAAACACAACAGCAAAAACGTCAAAATGTTAGAACATAAAGATTTTGACATACAAACAAACATCCATACATGTATCCACTAACACTCATGTCTGTAAATTTATTCATTCATATACGAGTATATGAAACTATTTTATAACAGGGATGAGACAAACTTTTTGCAAATTGTACCAAGAAAATTAAAAAGAAATGATTTCAAGCAAAAATTAGGATGAGTTTTTGTTATGGTATTTTTAAAATGTAATATTTTGCCTTAGCCTTCTTAAAATTCTCATTTAGTTTTAACAACTGAGCGATATGTGAATAGACTGAATTATTCATTAAATATTAATTTTGAAAATAGTACGAATTATCTTTTATAACAATGTTTATGGTTTTTTTTTAAACTTAAACTATATTGAAGTAGTTAGTTATGATTTTTTCTTGCAATATTTAATTAGATTATCAAACTGATGATGGATACGTCAAAAATTCTGTGTTTGGTTGTACACTCGAACTGTGTTCGTCTTTCACTGAAAGCATAAAACTGCTTGAACTCGACCAAGTTCATTGTTGTTATGTTCATATTTTATTCAAACTTGCTTATGGAAACTCTTAAAGCTCATCGTATTTCGGTTGCTAGCCTTCGCTGTTTCTTACTGTCCACTCATCGTTACTCATCGGTGCAATGAACAGACATAAATTAAAAGAAATATTATCAGGAGCGTTTTATGAGCTTCGGTTTTTGCGCTCATGCAGTGGTTTAGTATACAAGTAAGTTTCGGTTAGTAAGTATGTAATTAAAAAAATCTTAAACCAAAAAAAATTTAAGCTAGGGTAGCGCACCAGGCCATAGTATTAGTGCTGACCCTTACAACAATAACGATTAACTTAAAGGATGTGGATAAAAAAACTTAGACAAAAGGAGTCAGATTATCGCAAAAAACATAAACGTGAAAATTAGGCCAAGTTTTTTTGAGTGCCTCGATAGACTGATTGGTAGCGCACTAGTCTATCATTCTGGAGGTTGCGGATTCGATTTCCGCCAAATACTCTGGGTGTTTTTAACAGACAAGCAAAAAAGCTTCGCAAAGGTAGTGTTGTCTTAAAAAATATTGCTCTCACAGAAATTTCTCCCCTTAAAAATACTGAGGTCCAAAAGGGCAGCACCACTCTAATTGTATTGTAGCAAGTAAGAATGATAGAAATGGGGTTATGCCATCGTCCACACAAAATTAAAATTGTCTACGCATGTTCGACTAATGACGTCAGGAACACTACATTCCTTGGGCTAACAATTGCGGTTGACTAATAATTGTGATTTTCGTTGCAGAATCGCCAATTTCTTCATAATTTATACATTTTTTGTACGAAATAGTAAGAAACATGGCGTAATCCCGTTTCTATCACTCTTCATACCAAGCAAGAATTTGGTTCTCACTTCGCTAAATCACTAAATTCAGTAATAATTATCGTCAAAAATTCGTCAGCGTTAAATTACACTAATTTAATTGAAATAAAATAGAAGGTGAGCCATTTCGAGGTACTTTTTTCAATAGCCTCTTTTTGACAGATCACGTGTGAGTCGTGTCATGCTGTCATGTTATTTTTGTTTAATATTGTTTGGCATTTCATAATGGAAAGACTTATGCCTGAATAGCTGCGCTCTATGGGCTCTTGAAAAGTTCTAAGAAGATCCGACGTTTTCGAGGCAAATTTTGTTTAGCTATGAGGCCCATTTCTGGCTCAATGGGTATGTAAACAAACAAAATTGCAGCATTTAGGACGAAGAGCAACCTGAAGAGATTTAAGAACTGCCACTTCATCCAGAAAAACAACGGTTTGGTGTGGTTTGTGGGCTGGTGGAATCATCGGTCCTTATTTCTTTAAAAATGATGCCGGTGCGAACGTAATCGTCAATGGCGACCGTGCCATGATAGCCGACTAGATGCTCCTGATCTCGGCGACATTTGGTTTCAGCAAGACGGCGCCACTTCCCACACATCGCATCAATCAATGGATTTATTGAGAGAATACTTCGGTGAGCACATAGTTTCATGTTTTGGGCGGGTCGATTGGGCACCAAGATCGTGTGATATCACACCGTTAGACTTACTCCTGTGGGGATATGTGAATTCTATAGTTTGTGCGGACAAACCCGCTTCGATTCCTGCCTTGGAGGAAAACCTCAAGCGTGTCATTCGCCAGTTAGCAGTCGAAATGCTCGAACAAGTCATCAAAAATTGGACTCAAGCCATGAACCATCCATCTGCCACGTAGCAACGGCTAACATTTAATAGACATAATCTTCAAAAAATAAATTGCAAAAAATGTTCTTTCAAATGATAATAAACATTCTCCATTAAATTTGAATTTTCTGTGTTATTTTCTGTTTTTTTTTTTCTTTAAAAAAGTACCTCGAATGGATCACCCCTTATAACCATAAGAAAAAAATGTTGGTGGCAAGAAACCCTTTTGTGGGTGAGTCCGAATCGCTTTTGGTCGACTTAATTATTGCATTGCTCACCCTTGTGGTCCCTCTTCGGTTGCTTCTAACTTCATTTTAATAATTTAATTTTCATTTTGGAAAACAGTTGGTGAAATTACATCGAAAAAGGCCCACAACCAATTTACCAACTTTTTCAATTCTTATTCCACAATAGCTACCAACACAATTTAACCAGATGCGTAGCATTGCAAGGAAAAAGAGGACATTTTCCTTTTCAGATAAAATAACTTAAGTAACAAAAGCTACTAAAATTGGACAGAAAAACGAAAATAAAACCATTTTTACCCTGCTGAAGCCAAAGCTACAACCGCTTCTGCAATTTATTAATCGATGTATGTTTGTATGTATGTATGTGTGTGTATCAGTGTGTAAATTTATACAACGCAATCGATGTCTTCCTTCGAAATCATTTCCATTTTCATCATCGTCATCATTTTCTTTATCTTCAATACGCCAAGAATAACAACAACAACAAGAACACAAAGTACTCGTAACAGAAGAGACCAGCTTAACAACGGCAACAAAAACAACAACAGCAGCAACAACAACAACAACAAAACAAACAGATTTCTTTCACTAGGACTTTTTTTTTTGTTTATTTTTCTTTTAAGTTTAATTCTGCCTTGGCAATTTTTTTCTTTTCTTTCTTTCATTTTGTTGTTTTCTTTGAACATTGCCACCCATCTTTTTATGATACTTGATTTGGTTGTTGTATTTTTTTACGTTTCATTTCATGTCTTTTTTTGTTTTTGTTGCAACTTTTTTTCTTGACTGATTTTTTCAAAGTTGGTTGCTGTTGCTGTTGTGTTAAGAGTTTTTTGGTTCTTTTACTTCAACATCCCTTTTTTCCTTTGCCATGACAGTGTGTGTGTGTGCCTGTGTGTGTTTTTATACAACTTTTTTGGTGAATAAAAATTTGTTGTTGTTGATGATATTTTACACGCTGTGTAGTTGTTGCACAATATTTCTCTATCATTTTTTCACACGTAAATTCTTATGATGATTCTTTTCTACCCGCAAGGACCAATCGCACAAAAGGGCGTGGTGACTTCTGTGCTGTTTGTGTGGGTGTGTGTGTATGTTGCCGCTGTTTAATTCCTTATGTGTAGGTTAGTATGTTTAAACAACATTTTTTCTTCATAAAAACTTCTTGCTGTCGTTGTTCTGTTGGAAATTGTTTACATTTCGTTTGTTTTTTTTTGTTCATCCAACATCTTCTTTCCTGTTTTTAAAGTTTTTATTTCGGTTGCCACAAGTTTTCTTAAATCTCGTTGCTTGTTACAACAACTTGCGACGTAATACTTTTGGAATTATTTTGCAACAAAATTCAAACATATTGACAAAAAAAATATTAAAAACGAAAATCAAGAAAAAAATTGTTCAATCTGAAGATTTTTGGAGGAAAAAGAAAAACAACTGGTAACGAATTCTCAAGGAATAATAAATAAATAAATAAAATGTTCCGCACGCGTGCACATACTTTAACAACGAGTTTCAATGATGATTTTATGTTTTCATTTCGTTTCGTTTTTAACAATATTTTCTTTTATACCTCCTTCCTCAAAAAATTTTTAAAATTTTTTTTCAACTTGAAACTCAAGAGGATAAACTCGCAATTCTCGGGATAACATTTACACATTCATACATACTTACACACATACATATATTCATACATACATACATACACACATACATATGTACATACATATATATGCATGTATTTACATAAAATATTTACAAATTTACATACAAATGTATGTATTGCAAATATATACTCGATACACATCATACACTGGTATATGTGCATATTCATGTTTCGGTATTAAATTACCAGAGATATTAAGGAATTATTCAAACATTATTTTATTTAAAGAAAAGCTGTGCCCATACACGTTGTGTGCATCCTGACAATATTTTGTTCGATTTTACTTTGAAAGTGGTCCACACCAAATTTTTAGACTTTTACGTATTTACTTTATATAAAGGTACCCGACCCTGGCTAAAATTCTAAAATTTATATATAATATCACACGATTGGCTTTAATATCGACTGTGAAGCGGCCACCCATTTTGCCGAAAGCTTTTACATACTTCATCTTTGCTAGGACCGTGATCGTAACTAGTTTACGTAGTTTAACTTATCAGGATAAAACTATGACTAAGGTGAATTTGTTCGATTTGAACGATACTTTCAATGTGAACTGTTTCATCTTGACGGTCTGGAAGAATATCTGAGCTTAAGTTTTGACATTGGATACTATCTATTTGCCAGGGGTAACGCTAAGTGGTCTTAAAGTTGGGTACCTCACACCTGCAAATTCTTTTACAGCTTGGCATTTTTTAAATTTTTATTTGATTTTTAAGCGCCAAAACTTAAGCTCAGTTACTTCTCTGCTGTGCTCATGTCAAATTTTGGATCAATCGGCCAAGCGTCTTACAAATGGCTGAATTATTTCCAAAATATTTTGATTCTGTCCCACTGTGCAGTCGATTGTTTCCGGTATTTTCGGCATTTTCAGAAACTTACTTTGCTCGTTATACTTTTTGTAAAGAATTATTGAGTTCATCTCGTTTCTATTAATTCAGTCATTATTCACTAATCGCTGTTGTGGACTGCCAACAGAGTCTTTGGCCTTACAATTACGGACAATGAAAAATAATATCCTCCACAGGTTCCAGCTCCTCTTCATCCTCGTCCACCCAACTAAACACAGTTTCCAGCTCCTCTTCATCCTCGCCCACCCAACTAAAAGCAGCAATTCTATTATCACATAAACTGGCCCTTGCTTCTCACCGAACAACCCACTTGACCAAGGCTTTTGTTTATGATATTGCCCTCGAGCTTATATTGAATTGTTTGTGTGTAAAACTTCGAAGTCGACAATCAAATGTGAATCAAAAATGAATCGCATTTAGCTCGGTTTTATTCCAATATGCTATCAATGTGAAAGCAATGCTAATTATATTAGAAATCAAACTTTGGCAATATTAATAAAAGACACTTTTTCCAAAGTTTATTATCGAGAAAATGTCGAATATTCATATAAATAAATATTCGTTATATTTAGTATTATCGATAATTTATAGAACATTTTCGTTTCGGATATTCTTTATTGCAGCGAAGTTTTATGTTTTTCGAATGTCAGGTCATCAAGTAGGAATAACCCGTAGTTACACCTACATTGGTTTTCTGCTCAAAGCAAGAAGCATATTTGTGTTTGCAATGTCCAGTGTATGTCACATGGCTCTTAAAACATTTCAATCCCTCTACCTCTCCTGGACTGATGAGTTCTACCTTTTTGAATGGATGTCTTGTGGTAGTAATTGATCGGTGGCTGTACCTATCTCTCTCATCTGCAGTACCTAACTACCTTAGTTCATCAGCAATCCTCCCGATGATGCAATGACCCAGCTATCGACTACATAATCACCTTTTCACCCTTCGAGGGTGATTATTATATTAACCTAATATTAACCCTTAGTCCCTAAATGGAAACGCAATTAACTGAATACTCTAGTTTATGCCCGAGTAGTGCTGCTTTTTTTCTTTTTAACCGACTTCAAAAAAGAAGGAGGTTATCTCTTCGTCTGAATGTTGCTTTATTTATGTATGTAACCGCAGAACTCAGCCATTTAACTCACCGATTTAAAATTTTTTTTCTTCATTTGAAAGGTTATGCTTTCAAGTTGGTCCCATTTTAAAATCAGTTCATTATATTAAAAGGGTGTCCCCATACAACATACATGTTTTTTACGTGTATTAAGAACCGTAAAGGTCACCAAATTAAAATTTTAAAAATTTGCGTGTCGCTATAGCTCCCAACAGCAGAAATTAATAAAAAAAATAAATTTAAAATTTAAAGGGTGTCCCTATGGTGACGCAATTTGACCTATTTGAGCCTATCTTTTGAACCGTTATAGGCAAAACCTTGAAAATTTGACAGAATGTCGATTACTCTGACCGTTATAATAAAATGTATAATCAAAATTTTAAAGGGTGTTCCAATAGTTCATTTAATTTGATGTATATGGCCATACTTTTGAACAGTTGTACACAGACCATTGAAATTTACAAAGAACCTGTATTGCTAAGTCCGCTATAACAAAAAGTATAAAATTTGAATTTGGAAATAAAAAGGTGTCCCAATAGTTAATGTAATTCTATGTATGTGGCCAAATTTTGGAACTGTTATAGACAGATAGCTGAAATTTACAAGGAACCTGTATTGCAAAGTCCATTATAGCAAGTATACAATTTGTATTTAGAAACTAAAGGGTGTCCCCATAAATTATGTAATTTGATCTATATGGCCCTATCTTTTGCACCGTTCAACACAAACACTTGAAAATTAGGCTAAATATCCACTACTTGCTCTGGTATGATAACAAGTATAAGTATTTGGAATTATAATGTAAAGGGAGTCCCAATAGTTCATGTAATTTGATATATATGGTTAAACTTTTTAACCGTTATATACACATAGTTGAAATTTACAAAGAATCTTTGTGGCCAAGTCCTCTATAACAATTATATTTTATATATAATATAATAATTTAAATTTGTTAATTAAAGGGTATCCGAATAGGTGATGTTATTTGATCTATTTGACCCTATCTTTGAAACCGTTATAGACAGAGGCTTGAATGATGTTCCCATAAAAGACGGATGCTGGTGAAAATAGCTTAACTTTTGAACAGTAATAGGGAGAGGCTTGACATTCAAATAGTCTCTATTTTTTCCCTAATTTTGGCGCATCTTTTATTTGGTTTAAATCTAATTCTTACAGATTACTTCTTACATTTTTAGTTTATAATTGGTGCCCTTCCATCTGTCTTGAAGTCGGTTTTCTCTTTTCTCTTTTTCATTTTTTAATCTTGTGAAGGATTGAATAAAAAGAATTAGTTACTTTAAAGTTCTGGCAAGGACACTTAAAAAAAACAGAATAAACTTTTATAGAAATGTTTATTTTCTTTGTAAATTTAAAGTAAATTGCATATTTATACATTCAAGTATATCGTCAGCTAAAATGAGAAAGGTTGTTACTAAAATGTTATAAACTCTTCATTAGAGGCAAGAAACACATAAAACTCGAAAAAACGTAATGAGTAAAATTATTTCTATTTTAAAATATATACTTTTCATAGGAGCATTGTTGTGTATTTTGATGCAATATATGAGCTTTTACAATATATTTTCAATTTAAATTTTATTAATTAGGCGGTTTACGTTTTAGATGGCGATATTTAATAAAAACTTGTAAATATATACTCGTACAATTTTGCATATTATGTAAACTTTAAAATGTTTACACAAATTTTTATCACCCAAATGGAAGAAAGATGGATTCTAGATAAAATATTATTTTAAATTCACCTATTTTTGAAATATAAAGCCTGTTAACGAATGAAGATCAAATGTGTTTTTTAATCTAAATGAAAAGTTATATTCATATTTTCGGTCTTTGTTTGTTTCGATAATCTCGATTTAAACGTCGCGTCGTTAGAGAAGTCATTGTTTTATATGCTTATATCGTAAATATGTACTTACCTCTTACAACCGCTATGTATGTAGAATTGTACCGTTGTATAAATATTTTAAGTTTCTGCTGGTATGTTCATGTTACGTACAACGTGTTACACCCACGAAAATAGCAATGTTATTGTTAATACGATTAAAAATTGATTAAATTATTAAAATTGTAATCATACTAAAACGCACTGCGTTTTATAACTTGATGTTTAATAAATTTAATCCCTTTAAGTCCTGGATCAAATGAAGTTAACAAAAGTTTTACTTTCAAATCGTTCAAAAAAATAAAGATTAAATATCCGCAATGAATATTACTGATTTCTGTAAGTGGTTTTAAATATAAATAGAAAAATATAAAATAATTAGGAACTTAACAACAATTAGAATCTATATATCGGGTGATTTTTTTATCATCTTTCTTTTTGGCAAAAATGTTTTTGGTAGATCAGCTGTTTTCGTGTAACATGTTAAAATGGTTTTACACGGCGTGTGTTTGTCATATGACTTGTCAGTTTGATAACCCATATGTATTTTCATGTGTTTGTCAAAATAGACATTTGACATACAGTTTATAATTTTTGCTTTCAAACGTACATGTGTAATTACATCTGACATAACCTACAATATATATTTTTTCCGCCACACAGTTTTGTATTGCCAACCACACCTGATGCAAAGATGGAAACGTAGTGCTTTTGCCACGCTTTTAGTGCTTTTGGTACCACAAAAAACCTAAAATAGCAAAATATCAAGTTGGCATTACAGGATGTCAGATGCTTTGTTACATCAAAACAGAACACGTTCTAAATGAAAAATGTCATATGTATTGTACACATGGAAAACACACATGTTATGTTTCAAAAGGTTTACATGATGTGTTTAGAATTTACACATGGAAAAGTGACAAGTCATATGACAAATACACGCCGTGTAAAAGCACTTTTACTGTTGAATATGTTTAGTTTGGTCTATAATTTACCCATGAATCGACTTACAAACAAGCAACGCATTTGGATTATTGAATTTTATTATCAAATTTCATGCTCGGTTAAGCACTTATATTTTATCCATTTTATAATCAGTTTGGGCGACCTTCTGAGGTGGCTATTCCGAATTAAATTTGCTACCAAATTTACATTTTTGAACTATTAACATGCTTACGTAGAGTGCGGACAGAGTAAAATATTGCAGCTGTATTCGCCGGTGTTATTGATGACCGAATGAATTATTGATTCGGCAAAGACTGAATTAGCTCAAAATTAAAGAGGTGGACTTGGCTGACATGTAGTTTCAATAAGAGGGTGCCCAATGCCAAACAGTTAGGACCGGCCAATTAGCTGCCTAGATCACGCGATTTAACGCCTTTAGATTTTTTGTGGGGATATGTTAAGGCTCATGTCTACAGAGACAAGCTCGCACCGGCTGACGTACCTGAAGCTAATATTGAAGAATATATTTGTGAGATATTGACCGATATGTTGGAGAGAGTATTCCATAATTGGACCCAACTTATAAACCATTTGAGACGTAGCCACAGTCAACAACTACATTAAGTCATCTTTAAACAGTGAATTATATTAATCGTTCTATCGACTCAAATAAAGAGTAAATATATTTGTCTAAATGTTATGTGTTTTCTTAATTAAATCCGAAAGCTCTTAAAAAATCACCCATTAAAAATCCCGAAATTCAAATCTAAAAATTTTATCAAATAATTATTTTTTATACTCGCGGCATCATAAAAAAATTGATTAATGAATAATCACAAAAAATTAAAATTTCATAAAAAATTTGTAAATAAAATTTTGCACAAATTTTTATTTGACACTATTTTGTCCGATTTTTAAGAATTTTAAGTCTCTTATTTTATAGTGCTTCAGTTATGGATTATGTATTTTCTTAATATATAGGTACCCATCCCTGGATAAAATTCTGTAACATTTATAAAAAAAATTCTAAGATAATTGTAGAGTTCTGTAAATAGTGTTTGAAATATGGCGCTGACACAAATAAAAAGTGCTGTCAAGTTTAAAGTACCTTTAAATCGGTGAAATTGCATGCTGTCACTAGTTTTTCTCTTGGATAACAAATATTTTTTTTAATAAAATTTTAGTTCAAATATGGGATATATTTGAACCAAAATTTTATTAAAATTCATCCAGTAGTTTTACGTGATGCGAACACATACAGACAAAAATTGCTGTTTTCTATTCCATTTCGATTACCAACCGCACGCACCAGCAACAAAATTTTCACATGTACAGAAATGGTCCTGTTACAGTTTTAGTACATATTTATACATTTTATTTTAAAAGTATTTTATTGTCAAGCTGGCACATTTTCTTTGAGTGTACTTTGATTATTTTAACATTTTGTAAATTTTTTTTCTAAAACTCTTAACATCTTTGAAATGATTTTTTCATCGGTGCCTTCATTTTGATGGATTCGAGAATTTCTGTTTTATTAAGTTAAAGGCAATGGCAGGAGTTTGTAATTTCGCATCTATAAAAGTGTTTGAGTGTGTGTGTGTATGTATGTGTGTGAGTGTGCAAAAACAGTTTTAAAGTATTCTTCACTCGTCTTGTATTACAAATGCGCTGCAACTGCAACATTTCGTTGCTGTAACTTTTGTCAAGTGTTGTTTGGATAGATGGATGGATGGTTGGCTGGTTGGTTGGTTGCTTGAGTGAATGCACAGGTTTGTGTGTTTGCGGCTGTTAACAATCAGTTAAAATATTTTCTAATAATCGTGTTTCCTTTTCAAAAAGAAAAATAAAATGTTAACTGTTGGTGTGTTTTCTTTTTTATTTTTATTTTCCTCCTTCTTTTCTGCAATTATTATTACAACTACTTAAATTTTTTTCACACAACCCAGCGGGAGCACAAGCACTATTACGTACAAGAACGAGTGCACTCGCTCTTCAAGCACTTTGTAGTACAAGTTTAAAATGTGGATGCAACAAAAATCGAATCGCATCGCATTTGTCTTGTTTCGTTAAGTGTCACTTCTTTAGAATTCACTTGGTGTAGCATAGTTTTCATATTTAAAATGTGTTTGAAATTAATTTTATAATTCAGTTTAAATTAATATGTACAACGTGTTGTGACATACAAATATCCTCTCAAACCATCTTGATGTTGCTTAAAGAAGAGTTAACAAGATGATTTTCACAATTCGCCGCTAACTGCAGCAAATCAATGGGAATTGAACTTTAGGTCATTGATTTTTCAAGCAGTTAGATGTACTGCGAGTAATAAATAGAATAAGCTGCAATAGCTTAAGTGGGAATTTTTGATGGATAGATAAATTAATAAGATGTTAGATCGAAGAATATGTGATCTGCTTATAAACGATGCTTTAAAATAACGTTTATGTGATTGAAAAGAAGCCGACAGGAAACGATTTTGTGTTTATTGCCGTTGATGAATTTTTTAACCGATAAAAAATTATTGATGTTTAGATGAAATAAAAACAGAATTTTAAGAAAATTATGATTTATGATCTTTCCTATCTCTTTCTTAAACAGTTGTTTAAAAAACTAGAGACATGTAATGAGGTAAGGCGTATCAAAAAATCGATTTGTAGGTTGGATAGATTTTGGAAATGCTTTTCTACTTTTTATTTCGAAAACCCTATTTACGAAAATTATTGTTGAGATCTGTAAATAGTGTTTAAAATATTACGCTTACAAAAATAAAAGGTGCTGCCAAGTTTGCAGTACCTTGTAATCGGTAAAGTTACGTTCTTTCACTACTTTACCTCTATTTTCTTCCTAAAAGGGAAATAGTTTTGCGGACAAAAAGTATCTTATATTTGAACCGTGATACTAAGGTACCTTCCCACAAAATTTTATTAAAATTCATATAGTAGTTTTTAGGTGATGCGAACACAAACAGACGGACAGATAGACAAAAATTCTAAAAATTGCTGTTTTCATTCTATTTAGATTATTAACTGCACAAGCTGCAAAATTTTCAAAAAATATTTTATGTACAGAAATGGTGCTGCTAGAGTTTCATTATATTTGAATCATAAAAAACACTGGAAAGGTTTGTGTGTGTGACCCTATGAATGACCCTATTTTGTCAAATTTTCTTCAACCATTTTGTTTTTTTTTTTTGCGGTTTTGAAGACGTTAGAGCACAAATGGCTGTGCATTCAAATCATGCGTACAATTGGAGATCACTTTCATATAAGAATTGTGTCGCTATTATTGTCCTTATTATATTTTTAGGGGGAATGTTCGTTAGGCTGTAAAAAAATATCATTTTTAAAACTTTTTTCTACTTAAAATATATTTTTTCTTAATGGAAATAATAAAGCAGGCCTACTATACATTTTTAAACTCGCCTTTATGTTTGAGCGATTCATACTTATTGCTGAGTTCCGTGAAATCAATAGCATTTGATTTCTGGTTTAGAGTTTGCTAGATGTCGACGGGCAGTTGTCATTTCTCTTTTTTATGTCTACGGCAAAGTCTCCACTTTAGGCTCAAATGCAAATCAAAATGCGATGCCATCTCAGTCACTTTCAGACAAAGCCTCCTCAATTTTTATATCGCTCAACTTATATTTTAAATTATAGTTCAATTAATATTTGAAGTAAAATCACTTATTTAGCTGGGCGTACACTGTTTGTGTCTAAATACCTGCTCGGCCTAATGTCTGCTTCTGAGCACCATTCGAGTCTTCTCGTAAACAGCAGTTACTTCTAACATTTTCAGGTTTATAGAGTCTAACAATTATTAGACTTAGACTTTTGCTTCTACCATACCACTACTAGCTAAATTTTGGGTTCAGGACCCCAAAAAGCCAAATCTGCAGATTCATTTTCTGGTTGACTTTTGTGGTTGAACTTGGACTACATTTCCCTAGTGCCTATTTTCTGAAGTGTACTTTTCGTTCATCTGATATTTGTTGGGGTTTCTATTTTAGTAACGGCCAACCCTGTTTCATTTTAAGTAAATTCGGCTGTTGTGCTAACATTCTCTCCCTTTTTCAATTAAAGTAATTTTAAGGAGGCTTAAATTTTCGTACTAGCTTGGTCTTTTTAACTGTATACAAAGAACAAAATATTTTAACCAATTAAAGGTTTAATTGGTTTCAGATTAAAATGTAATTAAATAATTATTAGTTTAATTAGAAACTTTTTTTGTTTTGTTTAAAACAAATATATATTTGAATCAATTAAAAAATTAATTGAATTTTATTGTAAAACTAATTAAAACCCTTAATGGGTGCAAAAAAAATGTTCCTGGGTATCAGAGAAAAGTCAACTTATAAAGAGCTTAACATTAAACACTTAGACCTGTATCAACACTGGAAATCTTATTGTAGCTTGAGGCCGTATATTATGTTATTCCCCTTTTCATTCTTCCTGGCACTATTCTACGTCATGTAGGTGGGAGCTGACTGATTACTTAACCCCTGTTATGGACTTTTCCTGTCCAAATACCGAACAGGGCTCAGTGGAAGGAAAATACCGTAACGCGAGACGGACTGCTCCAAGACGGATGCGGGAACTGAATTCGGGATTTTCTCTAAGGGTCTTGATATGTCGATCCTTGATACGAAAGCAGTTCATGCCATTCGATAGTGGTCGAGCCAGAAATCGATCGATATTTCTTAATATAAAATAGAGATTATATTAAGCAAGTTTTCTGATTTTAATTGACGCAAAAGAAACAAAAAGAGGAACGGAATTCACTTTGCTTTTTTGTGTTTCATACCCAAGGGTGTAATCAGGACCCTATTACTATTGCTGCGATCCTCAAAAAAAAAAAAACATGAACAATTTAAACAAATCAAAACAATTTTGTATAAATTGAAATTTAAAAAAAAATTTATAAATTGCATCAATCAGGCGTATTTTATAATAAAACACAATCAACACATACAACAAAAGCATTTTATATGACAACCGAAAATAGTCGTAGGTATCTAAGTATGTACATATATATGTATGAATATATGTATACCATATACATGTATGTATGTGTATGTATATATTTTGTTTATGTATGTAAAAAGTATCTGCAGATATGAATAAAATAAATAAAGGAAAATATTTTTGCAACAACAAAAAAATATTATTTTATATTTTAATGTAAACTGATACAATGGATTAATATTCAAGCCCAAACGATTTCACTTCCACAGACGGCAGAAGCAGACGCAGACACATGCATGTCTACATGTACTAAAAGCATGTAGCAACAAACGAGCGAACTCAGCTGGCAAAAAAGGGATAATCCGAGAAAAAGTATTGTTTGCTCACACTTTGACAGGCCAGCCATTTACCGAACAAAATATAAAAAGTTAAACTCTGAGCTTTACAAATAAATAAAATAAACAATTTAAAAGTTTAACGGAGAGAAGAAAAAATGCCGACTATTTAACAGGGGCAAAGGCATTTTTTTTTTGTTGTTACAAAATCAACTGCGAGTTACAGATACAGATAAAGTTTCTAAGATGCAGCCAAAGTAAAGTTAAACTTGACTCCTTGGTAACTTAGGGTTAGATGATGATGAAACGCACCAGTGTTGTGTATATTTGCATAAAATTTGTAGGGAAAAATATAAGGAAACAGGTTGAGCCCAATAATGTTGAAACAAAGGATAATCGGTTGTTTTTTATGTAACAGGGAGAATGAAATTAATTCGTACAAAAGTGACTAAATAAATAATTTCAATTTTTCATATTGTATAAAATAAATAAGTTTCGTATTTCAATATAGCAGATTTATTTAAAAACAAAATAAAACTCAGTAAAATATTTTAAAATTTATCGAACCACTCACCAAATGCATCTTAGAAAGAAAACACAAATTTATATACTTTGATAGAAACCCTTTTGCCATGCAGAAGGAAAAGTGATAAAATGACAACTAATTTTATATAGAACACAAACAGATAAATTACTAATTTGTATTGCAGGTACCTTAGCTGCCAAACATTTTCGCCCAATTATGGCTTGCTCTCCAATATCGATAGTAAAATTTCCAACAAAAAATTAAAATATTGAATATTTGAAATTCACATACAGATAAACTTAAAGTCAAGCTATTTAATTATTTATCAGCTGGAAAAAGGAGACACCTCACCAATTTAGTCCATCTACCCTATTACTTTCTTTAACTACGCACTCTAACAGCGTGACTCATACTAAATTTTAAGGTCCCCAGTATGACGATACACTCTAGGCACGCACTTCTTTATAATACTTATTTCGCTGGAGTGTGGCATACACCCACTTTTCCAATTAGGTCGAGCTACTCACTATAGTAATTACCTACATGGCACTCCCACTAATCTCATCTACCTTTTTTTCAACAATGCTCATTACTAAGCTTCAATTTCGCTAATTTAAGGCTCTACTGTAAATTTGAAGAAAAATATTATTCAAACGAAGATTACACAGAAATAAATATTTTCATCAATTAAAGGTTTTAATTGGTTTCAGATTAAAATTTAATTAAATAATTAATTGATTCAATTATTTATTTAATTAGGAAATTTGTTTGTTCTGTTTTAAACAATCGATTATTTGAATCAATTAAAAAATTAATTCAACTTTAATTTAAAACTAATTAAAACCTTTAATTGATGCAGACATTTTTTTCTTTGTATAGATCCTGTCTATTATATTTATCTAGATATTGAATGACTAATATTTTCTTGTGTTGAAAGATCTACATATACTGACTTATCTTTTTAAAAAAGATGAGGACCAATTATACCATGCAATCAAGTTTTGGTGCCAGCTGATTGATGTTGAGGAATAATTGAGCTAGCTGCTGACGGAATATTCGAATTATGTACTTTTTTGTTTGCACATGCATGCTGGTGTCGTATAATGTAAAATTAGAACATTTCTTAGAAGTTGGCATGGTGGATACATCGCAAAATTACCCCAAATGATAACGGGCGGCTTTATCCTTATAAAATAAAAATTGTAAGTGATCATTATTAATTTATTTATTTTTATTTTGATTTATTTTCAATAACCTAGCCTCTTGGCCATAATCGGTTACAAAATTCTGCTTACATATTATTAACAATTAACAAATATTGTAATAAATTTAAATAAAAAGCTAAATTTAACAGTATAAAAATTAAAAAATAAAAAAATAATTAATAATTAATAATGAAATTAATAACAGAAAAATAATAAATAAAAATAACGAAAATAATTATAATAAAAATGAGATCACAAAATTGCTCAATAGAATCTAAACCCAAAAACTTTTTTACAAAGCACTACAAAATGATAATTCTCAAAACAAATTCTACAATAAAAAAAAACGAAGAGATATAATAAGGCCATAGAAATAATCGAAATAGCAGCAAAGGTTACAGTGTTAATCTAAAATTAAGCAAAAATGAAGAAATAAAGAAAAAAAAAAATATATTACAAGGACAAAATTAACAATGTCAGTTCTCCATTCAGCATTTGAAGTAAGTACATTCGTACTGGTAAAACATGTTGTAGGAATTGATACCAATATAAACTAACGATTACTTGAAAGTTCATGAAATAGTTTCAACAGAACAATCAAACATTCTCAAGCTTGTTGGTAAAACGTTGTAAGCTCGTGCCACTCTTACACAAAATGAACGCTCCATTATGGGAGTTAATCTAGGAATTTTCAATTGTCTATTTCTAATCCATCTACAAAACTCAAAGAAATTAACCAAATACCTAGGTGTTTGTAATCTATATGTCCTATAAAAGTGCAACAAGATCCTAAACCTAATAAATTCATTTAACGAAAACCCGCAAAATTGTAAAACATATGACGAAACATGCTGGTGTAATCTAAGAGAGTAAAGATACCGTATAACCCTATTAAAGACTAATCTTAACTTTCTCATGATATAACCAAAGGTACCAGAATAAACCTCTAATGCATATAAGAAAATTGGCATCACTAGTCCATAAACAACTCTTTTCTTGATATGAAAAGGCAATAACAAATTCAGACTATATAATCTACGTAAAGTAAAATGAACTCTAGATATTATAGAGTTAACATGATATTCAAAAAATAATTTAATATGAGAGTGGTCATGCCCACTTTTATAATCCTACCTATTTTCTCTTCGACTGAGAGTTACTCGAACAATATTTTAAGACTCTATGCGTTATAGTACTTTAGAAACACTTCGTTTAATTTTTTTTATAGGGTGGTTACCGAAGCAGACCACTTACTTCATAGGTCCCTTTTCGATCCCCTTTGTTTCTCAATGATTTCTGGTATCTGGCTGAAAAATTTACGAATACATTACTTTCATTGAGTCTCGTGCTGTTACTAGCGTTTTACACTCGACTGTAGTAATTTTAGACTGGCTACTGATACATGTAGACATTCTTCCTCATCACAGGATCTATGGTAATTGCTAACATTTGCTTGAGGCTAGGTCTCCACAGCATCTCCATTTAATATGTGTCTGTTTGCAATTTTTAACTTGGCAGATAATACTTGAGAGTCCATGATCTTTCACTAGCGCAGTTAACCTTTTGTAGGCATCCAGATTATATTCAAGATCCTGCTTGGTCTTCCTGCCAACTTTTAGTGAAAAATTCCAGAGCCTTTGGTGGGAATCGAACTCACAACCCCGAACTGATAGACTAGCACACTACCTACTAGCCCACCGTGTTTAATTTTAACTTTGTATGGAAAGTGCCACGGCTATTATTTTCACCCTGTTGATTTTTTGGTTCAGTCCTAACCTTTGTGTAGTTGGCCCTAGTTATTTACTTTGTATAGATATATAAATTATGCCCTCTAATATAGGAGTTCGTAAAAAATATTAGTATTAAGCGGTCTAGACATGATCAAAATGGCTGCTGTGATAGACCTATGCTGGATGACCCATCAAGCATTCATGTTTAATTTGATTATATGCTGTCATCATTGTGTTGCAATTACGCAACTTCGTTTCAAAATTCGTGCGGTGCTTGAGGAACAAACATATCCAAGGTGACATCAAGCATGCCAGAAATCATACAGTTTTGATTTTTCATCCTGCATCGTCGGTGTAACACATACAAATACATTTTCACAAATACTACATTAATCACAATTAAAAAATTACTGGGTTCCCTGGTAGTCTAGAAGGTAGTGTGCTTAGCTATCAGGCTGGGGGTTGTGGGTTCGATTCCCACCAAAGGCTCGGGGTGTTTTACTACAACGAGTGAAGGTCTTTGTTATCAGGCTCGGAAAATGAGTTAGAATAATCGGGTAATTTGTAATTGTATTGTAACATTTAGCTATACATAAAATAAAATAGTCATTCAATTTCTGTCTCTCTCTCTCTTTCTGTTTTGTGTTCGTATCACATAAAAACTATTGGATGGATGGAATAACTCATTTCCTGGCTGTCTTCTATAGAGTTTTACAATAATTTTTATAATTTTATATAATTTTAGAATTTTATCCAGGAATGGAAACCTTTAAATATGTATCTCAAAACAGGAATTATTTCACCTAGACCGCTTTCAATTAAGGCCTCAGCCACTTTAATTCTATGTAGAAAAAATGTTTGCAAGTATATCAGTTACTCTGTAATGTTTTATTATAATACAAATTCAGCTGCAGTAACGCTCTTAAGGCCTCATAACAAATTCAATTAGATTCATAGCAATATTTAAAATATTATTTACAAATAAATCGGCATGATGATCCTCTAGATGTGTTGTCTTTGGGGGTTCAAATGATTTATTTCGACTTCAATTGATTTGGCTGAGAACAGCAATCACGACTGCTGCTTCCCTGTATCTGTTGAAGCATGTAACTGTTTGTCTAAATAATTATAGTTATTAATGTTGTTTAACATCTCACTTAAAAAAAGGGTCAAATAATTTACAAATAAAAATAAGAAAAAAAACTAACAAATAGACTTGAAAACATCCCTCTTTAACGTACATTTATTACAACTTAACGTGTTTGATGTGGATTTCTTTTATCTTTAGTTGTAACATTTTTATGCTCATACCTTTTGGGTGTTTGGCTTTTTTTGTGCTTCAAAGCAAAGTGCACAGATAACCATAGAAGCGGAAGCTGAACTTTTTTTTTTTTAATTTTTTTTATTTAGTTTTTAAGATTCAAATAGTAAAAAAAATCATTCGTTACTGGCAGATAGATAGACACACATTCACTCATAAATACAGTAGCGAACAAGCCAACCAACCTTTCAACTGAATTAACCAGTCAGTCAACCAGCCAACCAGTCAACGAGTCAACCAACTAACCTGGCAGTCAGAGCAATCATCATCCCGTACATATTAATGCTTCCGTAAATGCAAGTGGATTCAAATAAATGCACATACTGATGAATATACGGACAGACAGAGTTTCGTACTCGTTTGTGCAAATCAATTGAATTTATTCATGTACATTTCGTATGCACTCGCATTAATGCTTGACAGTATATTCATACTCGTACTTCAGATTGATGTTTGCCTGTTTGCCTGCATGTATGTTATATTGTTCGTTTATTTGTGCATGTGTGTGTGTGTAAGTTTTTGCAGTTTAAGTGTGGATCTCAATGGATAAAATGGCCTGGCAATGTTAAATGCCAGCAGCATCCAAAACTCTGAAATCAAAAGTACGTCTAGAAGTAAAGTGAGGGACAAAATTATGGTACTGATTTTAATATCTCAGGCTCTAGGAACGTGTACCGGATTTTCACCTTAAATATGTTTGACTTACATCTAAATAGAAATGCTTTGGCTTTAAGTCCCTCGTTTTAACAAAGAGTCTTTGGCAGACATACTTTGCCCTTGTGGCCTTGTTGGTAGTATTGGAAATATGTTTGTTCCAAGAGAGCATACGAGGCTCTATGATTCATAAAGGATCGATGGAAAGATTTATATAAGTGAGCGTACGGTCAAGAGCGACTCTAAGATATTTGTTAAAAATTTTAAAAATAAAAAAAAAGGAGTGCTTTATTCTGCCAGGCCGATTCTTATATACCCTTCACCAAAGTAATGTGAAATATTCCCCTACTTTGTCATGTTTCCCAATTTCACAATAATATACTTTTATGATTTTTAACTTTATTATTTCAAATATAACATAAAGATATAGAATTATTTTTCGAAAATTTTTTGTAAAAATTTATCAAAAATTTTTTGTAAAGGTTAGGACCTTCCTGCAATCTATATTGCTTTAGAATGGTCACCCTAAACTACATTAAAGGGGTTTTTATGGACACCCCCCCAAGTATGCCTATTGAATGCTCCTGGATTTTTGTGGGTCTATCGGCTACCTCTATGTGTATTGCTTTCTATTAAGGCCTTTAATACAAATCAAAGCAGAGACACCCCAGCAACCTAATAACAAACAAAAATCGCTCTCGCAGGGGGTGATCTCCCAAAATCTGTATGCACTCCATGCGATCTGCTGGTCGCGGTCTAATATTTATTTAAAAAAAAGGAATTTTACAACCGAAAAAAAATTAAAACAACGTGAAATATAGGTGGGCTTGGTTTTTTGCCTACAGCCTGGCATGGAATAGTCTAATGTTGTTGAATAGCATTAGTGAAATTTTCGAAACTATGCCTGGTAGATTGGTGGGCTTTAATTTTCTGTATCTCTTCTGGTGCCTTGGTAAAGTTTATTTCAACCCGAACACAGACGGATAGAAGGGCATCGCTTAATCTACTTTTCTATGTATAAGTATCCAAAATATATATACATATATATATATATATACCTTATGGGCTCGCAAAATAAATATTGTAGAAACTACACACGGAACGGCAACCTTATATATAACCTTTCCACCTGTGATGAAGGTTATAAAGATTTGTGTTTTTAGTCAAAAGTTAAAAACACATAATTTACACATTTTTGTAACTCACTGTAAATCATATTGTTACACAAGTAAACATAAAAGTATCTACATGTGAATGCATGTCAATGTACATACATACATATATGTGTCTGTTATATAAATTTGTAATAATGGTGGTTGCATTTTGCAACCATGGCAAATAATACTAAAAATGCTGGAAAACCTTAACAAACTGTCTCGCATTGGAATTACATATGTATATGTAAATGTATGTATAAATTCACATTATAATGTAAACTTTATATACGAGTATTCAAGCAATCACATTGATGAATTCGTACAAAAGAAAATAAAAAAGTATCTTTAGTATGTTTTATTTTGTATTTTGTATCTGTATTCAAAAATGGTAGATGATGTTATTCACATATTTTTGTTTTTTATTTTTGTTGCCATATTTTCTGTCTTTGTGTTTTTGTATATTTGTATTTATTGTCAATGTTTGTTGGCGGAATGTTGTCGTTTGAAACATTTACCAATAGTCATCACCAAAAATTTTACCAGATAATGTAGCCATGTACACACTGTTTAACCGGTTAAGAACCAAGTGCATTCGTGATAGCTTCTTCATATCACTTGATTAAGAGCGTATCCTTTTTAGGTGGTTAATGATTTACTACAGGGCAACAATTTTAAACATTTTCCTTAATTAACTTTTTCATTAACAATAAAGCGTTTGTTCATAATTGATTGTGAGTTTTAAAAATGTTCTACGGTTTAAGATTTTTTGCAAAAATGTTTCTCAAAAACCATCCAATTGACATTTACAATTTTTGTTTTTGGTGGAAATGCACATATAATATTTTTTTAAGTAAGTTCGTAATTTTTAACTTAACTTCGAAATTTCGAACTTAACTTCGAATTTACAAAATACCGCAGCAAACCTTTTTAGGGATTAAATTAACATAAAATATACAAAAATTATAATATTTAAATATAACTTTGAAGTTTCGAAGTTATTTTTGAACTTTAGAAATATAAGAAATCAAAATCTAAAATTCAATTTCTGTTTAGCACACGTTCAACACGTATTACTTGTCAAAATTAATTTAAATTGATAGCTGTAGCATAGGCTGCACGAATTTGCGGAATTTGAAAAATTTCGATTTTCGAACATTATCATATGTCATGCCAAAGTTGCAAAAAATTTTCAGTTTGATCCTGTTTTAAATTTTGAACTAAATTTTGAAATTGTCAAATATGATATCTTATATTTGGATCATAAAAGCAAATACTGAAATAATATTTATAACATAATTTCATGTTCGAAAACTCGAATTTAATTTAAACTTTCTGAAAATAGATCAAAAATGCTATATAAAGTTTTTGAATTATTCATTGACAAAAATTAAATCATATGGAACCTTCCATAATAAATTCCAATCAAATAGATATACGAGCCTGTTTAATAAAAGTCTGCTAAAATTTTGCTAACTTTAGGCAGCTACAGGTGGGTTAAAAATTTCAAAATCTACTCTTTGTGTTGAAACCCATCCTTATGTTGCAAAATTATACAATTTTTGTCTTCTTAATGCCACACAAACGTAATAGCAAAAACAAGAGACACATTCAACCGCCGTCGATGAGCCATAGACAACATCATACGAGTATAAACTAATGACCATCAACCGATTTCATACTTGACCAAAATTGTCCGTTGCTGATGTGCTATTGCTACGGTGGATAATTGTGAATCCTGATACTGATTTTGATACTGCTGTTGAAAATGTGGCATTATGTGACCGAACGAAGAGTGCGTTGTTAAGTTGTTACAACTCTTTATCTTTCGGACCGCCCGTCTCCACCCAACTGTTGTTACTTTAGTATTTGGTTTATTTGTGTATTCACAGGGTTAATAATGAAGACTACAAAAATTGAAAAAGGAAAATGAATTAAAAAAAATTTCAAGGGATTATGCCAATTATATTTTATCGTAAGTTTTTTCTTTGACTTTGTACTTTTTCTTTCAACTTTTTATGTTTAAACTGTTTTTGTTTCAAATTTATGCTGAAAAATCAAAGATTTGTTTTAAATATTGTTCGCTTTGATTTGTTGTTGTTGTTTTTTTTTTACATGAGTACGAGAAGTTCAAAGTTTAAAAAATTCAGAGGCCAATATATCGCACGCAGATATCGAGTCGGAATAACCTCCTGGGAGGGACGAGTTTATCTTCAAGTATTACACCTACAATTCTTAATCGATCAACACATTCAATGCGCTAACCACTAAGTTGTATTATAATACAACTTTTTTGCGGCTACTTAAGAGCTACCTAAACGGTGTTAAGAATCATTCCTACTAGGAAGTTCATTTGTTCTAGAAAGTTGTTTATTGAGATCTTAGGTTCATTTTTGTAGTGGATTGTTTCCTTGAATTTTGAACGGTTTGCTACCTATGGACCTGAACAGGGGAAAAAAGGTAAAAAATTGAATTTTTTAAAGTTTTTTGCGATTTTGACCTTGAAGATGAAGTTTTTTTGATTTTATATTTTAACAATTTTTGTTCTTTATGACAAGAACTACAACTTTGCCTCAGAGAGTATATCAAAAATTTCAAACGGTTTGCAAAATATGAGCTTAAGTAAATGATAATTTTTTTGCAAAAATGACATCGAGGCCCCACATCTTTGAGGGCCCATAAAAAAAACCTGGAGGACTTTGGGTATAAGTGGGAGACAGGGGTCTTTTTTTTTTGGTCTTTTATGACGTAGTGGTGTCCGTATATGGTTAGTTTGCCATGACTTAAAAAATTACACAGTATGTTACGAAATTTTGAGAGGCTAATCCACCGAATTCCATAACCTTTGTCTTTGACGAATTTGTAAAAATACTATTTGAAATCATCCAGGTTACTATTGCACTTAAAATATTATTAACTATTGTTTGTGTTAGATGAACGTAGTCCAAAAAACAGAAGTTGAATGTCATCCGCAAAAGCAAAGGCTTCGCACAGTTCCACTCCATTTGGACAAAATAAATCGGTCATGTACATTGAGAATAGTAATGGTGCAAGGAATGAGCCTTGGGCCATACCAGAATTTATATGTCTTAAATACGGTTGACTTTAAATAAACTTAACAAACTACTCACGTCCACATAGTAAATTCGATTGCATAAATTGACAAGATAATCGAGTGAATCTAAACTCCAAGTCTATTTTTTTTTTATTATTTTAATCTGATCAATGCGATCGAATGTCTTAGACAATTCTAAGGAAACTAAAACAAAGGATTCATTTGCGTCAAGGCTATTTCTTATCGCTTCAGTGATGCCCAATAGTGTAGAAGACGTGCTGCAATTCTTTCGGAAACCAGTCTGTCATTTAGTAATCAGTGCTGAGAAATGTATTGACGAATTTGCTCTTGTAAAACATGTTCTAAAAGCAACAAATTAAGAAGTTTATATATTTTTACAAAAAAAAAAAAAAAACGAAAATTTGTTTAAATTAGAGTAAAAAATAATTTTTAATTTAAAAAATACATTTTAGACATCAATTCATGCTTTTCTTTAGGTATTTATTTACATTTAGGACTTGAAATATTTATTCATTCAATTGCGCATAATTTTATATATTTAATATGTCACACATTTTACAAATTATACACTTTTTTTTGCAAAAAAAGGAAAAGAAGAGATTTTTAAAAGTGAGGTTAGCATGTCTACGAATTATGTTTGATACCACAATAAAATTTGGAATCTCTAATTTTAGAAACAAAAAAAAAAAAAGTGTGCGCAAGTTTGCGCCATTATTTTTGATGATTTTTAAAAATGTTCACATATCTTCTATTTTTGCTCATCGGGCACTTTTTCTTATACATTTATATCGTCATAAACTTTTATGTATTTTGAATTATTGATTTCATCTCTTAACTTTTCCGTTTATATAGTATTAAATAATATAAAATGAATAAATATAATAAAGCCTTTTTTCATAAAAAAAATACTGTTTTATAAGATTAGACTGTAAATCATATGTATGTATGTATGTATGTACATACAGTCTGTCAAGAATGAGTTTAAACCTTTAAAATCAACATTTGTTAATTGAGTTTTGCGATTTATACCGTCTTTTATTCCTTAAGAATGTGGCTTTTAGAAAAATCTTTAAAATTTTAACTTTTTGGTTCTTAAATTTTTTTATTGCATTTTTAAAACAAAAAATTTTACGCATTTTGCATGTATATTTTTTTTTGTTGCCATTAAATTTTTAATAACTCCAAAATAGTAATAGTTATAAAATAAATGTGTATGGTTAGTTTAAGCAGAATTTTCCGGCGCATCCTCCTGCTATTAAAATCGGAGAACATGTTTTCAAGTTATGGCAAAATATATAAGGCAACCCAACGATTTAAGGGGTGAAGTATGCCACGCCTTTAAAAGAAAATCCTTACGTACTAGAGAAAAACGGAAAACAGATTTGAATTAAGGGCATCAAAATCCATATAGTCCACATACTTTTATTTCTAGGGTAGAGAAAATTTTTTTTGTTGCGCAGTGTACTTTTGTGGCGCAGTGTAATTTTTTTTAAAATCTGCCACTAGACTTTTTATATCATACTACACCTAAAACTATCAAAAAACTAAAACTTTTAATTCAAAAAACAGGTTTAATAATTTTGGCCAGTTTTTCTGTGCGACGTGAGCGTCCTGACAATATTTTGCTCGATTTTGCTTTGAAAGTATTCCACACCAATTGTAAGATTTACCTTTATAGTGCTTCAATTATGGTTTATGTGTTTACTTTATATGAAGGATAAAATTCTAAAATTTATTTAAAATTCTGAAAATTATTGTAAAGCTCTGTAAAAGATGTTTAAAATTTTTTAATAACAATATTATTCCACAAAGTAAAAATACAAATCAAATACAATTTTTATTCAATTGCCTACTTGGCAGTAAGTAATTAATATGTTGCCATTATTTACAAAAAAACAGCGCCATCTGTTGCGCAACCGTATTTAAAATATCCCGCTTTCAAAAATAAAAGATGCCTTAAGGAATGCAGTAATCGGAAAAAAAATAAGGAAATAAGGTATTTTAGCAGAAAAAAAGTATTCTATATTGGAATCAGAATGCTAAGGTACCTCATCACAAAATTTTGTTAAAATGCTTCGAATAGTTTTTATATGATGCGAGCGCAAATGAAAAGCAGACAGACAGCCGGAAATGAGTTACTATTTTATTATATGTAGAGATATAATTAAGTTATAAAATAAGAAATTTCATCATATACAATGCATAGATTTTTTTCAGTGCAAGAGCAACTATACATACTCATTTTAAAAATTGTCTGGTGGGTGCCTTTGCTTTTAAGTGTCTGGCTACTATGGTTTAAAAAAATTAGGCGAAACACCTTCTGCTAAAATTTCAAAAACAGCTCAAACTAACAGTAAAATCTGCATAGCTACCCTATATGTAATTTATACAACCGTCAATATAAGTACAATTGGTTGTGAATTGAGTAAATATTGCAATAATTCTGTTGCTATTACAGTAAACTCATATTACTATTTTGAGATTCATAAAAATGAGTTACATCTTCAAATTGCACTTAATGGTTACGAATATAAGGTTTTAAGTAATTACCAAACCATCCTCGTGGCATTTAAGGAATATACCACCATTTAATTGTATAACACATTTTTGCATTCAAGACCATCGCTAGCTGCCATTGACTGCAAGCATGTGCCAACATTGTTACTGCCATGTTGAACGTTTTAAACTTTTTTGTTTTTGTTTTCGAAATCGTAAATATTATTTAAATGATTGTCAAAATATATGATGCCTTAAATAGCCTTCAATTAAATGGACCAAATACATCAAACATTTTGTAGCTGATTAAATACAAAATAAATGAAAGATTTTATTTCTCGTTTTGTTTTTTTTTTGTTTGTTTTTCTCCCAAATTTGGTTACGTTATGGAACATTTAAAAGCGGTATTCATTGAAATGAATGATGATGAGGATGATGAAACAAAATCTTTAGTTTTTCAACCATGAGAATGGGAACTTTTATGATTTTCCCAAAATGCTAAATGATAATGACGGCGATGATGTTGACGGTGCTGGTGATGGTGGACAAAAATATGACAAATATTTTTATTAGCAAAATAAAATTGAAAAAATCTTTACGCTTCCGTTCGTTCGTTCGTTCATTGATACTATTGCCAGCTAAAATGTATGAATGAATCAATAAATGAAAGAATGAGTGTGATTGTATTTTCTGGGAGTGTGTTTGTGTTGGTAATATTCACAAGATGTTAACATTTTTGCTGAAGGAATTTTAACGAATGCTACCGTATTTTGGGCAACAAATATAATTGTAGATATTTGGTCATTGTGAGATTCTATTTAAGTTTCTAGTCATAGTCATACCTATATATTTATCTCATGTCTGTCCGTCCATCCTTTTAGGTTGTTTGAAACTTTGGCTAAACAAAAAAATAAAGTTTTAAACAAAATAACCACTTAATTGGTTTTTCATGGAAGGAATTTTTGAAACTACACTTTAAACTAAGCAAAACAACAATAAAAACATGCATCCCAAATAGTTGCTGAAGAAGTTGTCTGTTGAGAGGTGTATACCATGTTGGTTGAGGCAATAAACATGCATGTTGTTTGCCATAGAAGCCACACACAACTATCAAAGATATGCCAAGATCTGTTATTGATTAAAATCAAATTTATTGCCTTCCACCGATACCATCATTATCAATAACATACACACAAACACTCCTACCAACACACAACATTAAACATTCAGATTCAGATTCACATTGTCATCATCATCACCATTATCGATACCAGTACCAAGAACAGCAGCAATCCCCTCATCATCACTTTAAACACGAAATGTGAAATTGGTTTTCTTTTTTTCTTTTTATTTTTTTTCGATTTTTTTTTTATAAATTTCAGTTATTTAATGCGAAAATAGTATGAAAGTTTTTTTTTAATATAATTTATTTACATTTTGTGTCTCTGCTTAAATAGCGATTTTGGAAACTTAAAGTCACGCAAGTTTTCTTTAAGCTTTAATAAACAGCTTCTGGTTTTATTCGTAGTCTATATTTAAATATCGCATGTCATTGTTCATTCTAAACAAAAAATAACATTCAAAACTAATCTTAGGCTAAAATTACTCCCACTAAATAATTATTTAGAAATTTTGATTTGTGGCTTCAACAGTTTCAAAATTATTGGCTGTAAATATTGGTTGGAATTTAATAACAAGAAATAATTGTATTAAATTGCTTCTGAAATAACTACTGGTCTTTAAATTTGGAAACAACTGCTTTTAAATCAGACAGACAGACAGACAGACAGACAGACAGACAGACATTAAATTAATATTAAAAATTTCAATTAAATTATTCTACACATGAGTATAATTAGAAATAATAAAACAATAAGTATACATATCAACATGATCACATTAAAGCACTACATGAGCACAAAAACCGAAGCTCATAAGACGCTCATTATAGTATTTTATTGAATTCATGTCTGTTCATTGCAAATGAGCCATGATGAGTTGACAATAATAAACAGCTAAATGCGATAAGCTCGTGGAGTTTTCATAAGCAAGTTTAAAGAAGTACCAGTAAATGTTGAACATAATAACAATGAACTTGGGCGAGCGCAAGCTGTTTTATGCTTTGAGTGAAACAACAAAAATAAATTTTTTGAAAGAGTTGTAGTTAAAAAACAACTCTTTAAAAATGCAAAAAAAAAATCCTCTAGTACAAGCAAAGCTCACTTATCCAAAATTTTACACAACTACTAAACAAAACACACTGAGCGTTTCGAACATGAGACGAGTAAACACGTTAGTATAGAAAGTTCGTTTATGAAACGAACAGAGGTTTGCTTACTAGAAGTATAGTACGAATAGGCATGTGCTCAGTAGCTTGTGTTCGAGTATGACCACTTCCTCATGAGCAAACTTATTAGATGAGCTCGCTCATGCAACTATTAGATCATTTACGTAAACATCACTGTTACCTCAGAATTCTTCATCAATTATTAATTATATTTTGTTAACTTGGTACAACAGGGGGAAGAGTTATATACACTCTGCGCCTGTGGAATGCTTGATGAATTAAACACAATTAAAGAAAGCTGCCAGCCAATAACTGTCCTCAAATAATTATTCCTCCCTTGATCGTTTCTACTACACTGGAAACTTTTTAAATTTTTGCAAGGCCATGGTCTTAGTTGGTGTGTATTGTGGTATTAGATATACCATATATTAGGGGGATGCATAGCATATTGTGCCAATGTTACCTGTAGACATATATACATACCGGCTTTAGTTATTTGAAACACTGTAAGATATACTTCTACTTAATTTGATATTCTCAAACTATTCATATCAACTATATCCGGCCCGTGGTCAAGATTTAACGTCAGTATCTAACATGAAGCTTCTCTGACGGTGCACTTTGGTACATATATTGAGAAGGCGGCCAAAAACAATTTTTTTGTGATTACCGATTTCAAAGCTTTAATACTCATTTGAAAGTAAATACCAGAGTACCTCGGAAGTCAAAATATTGATGGTTAATTGCAACAATATCACAGCTAATAGGGTGGTCAAAAATGGACTTTCGCTGTATTTTGCTAAAATAAAGAGAAATAATTTTTAAATGACTATAATTTTTTTATTTTAAAAGATTTTGTTACAAAATAAATTTTGTATAATAATATAACTTTCAGAAATTTTTAAACCTTTTTTTTTAAAGGTCCATATTGCTTTAAAATATCCGACTCAATAGACCATAATCAAGCATTCGATAAGGTATGGCATGAAGGCCTAATATATAAGCTAAAACTGAATTTGCCCGTAAACCTATATAAGCTGCTAGATAGTTATTTAACCGAACGAAAATTTATTGTGAAAGAAGGAGATTTTTTGAGCTCACCCCAGCCAATCGAAGCCGGAGTTCCCCAAGGTAGTATATTGGGACCCTTTTTATACTTATTGTATACTTCAGACATGCCAACTAGTAACCGAGTTCACACATCGACATTTGCTGACGACACAGCTTTTTTGAGCATTCACGAAAGACCCGAAGTAACATCACGATATTTACAAGACCATATATCCAATTTAGAAAAATGGTTGAACAAATGGAGAATAAAAGTGAATGAACAAAAATGTACTCACATAACTTTCACACTGCGCAGAAAATCTTGCCCCCCTATTCGGATAAATAACCAAACGATACCTCAGCTTTCAGATGTCAAATATCTCGGCATACATCTTGACCGGCGCCTTACTTGGAAACGGCACATAGAAACAAAGTTAACGCAAATGAAGTTGAAAGCAGTCCAACTAAACTGGCTAATTTGCAGAAATTCAACTCTAGCTTTAGACTGCAAACTTTTATTATACAAGTCAATTCTAAAACCAATATGGTGTTATGGCATTCAATTATGGGGCACTGCCTCAGTTACCAACGTAGAAAAAATTCAAAGGCGCCAAAATAAGATTCTACGTATTATAACATCTGCTCCCTGGTATATAAAAAATTCGAACATCCATAAAGATCTAAACGTGCCATCAGTTAAAGCAGAAATAGCGAAACTTGCCATAAGGTATTTAAAGAAGCTTGAAACTCATCCGAATCCACTGGCCCGTAACATACTAACTGAACCTGGTTACATTCGACTAAGAAGGAGGGACACTGCTTCTCTCATCCGTACATCAGAGGGATAACCCACAAATTACAGTAACCGTGAAACATACATTTTTTTGTCCAGCACTGGTTGGACTTAACAAGTATATTTTTAGACTTAAG
Organism: Phasia obesa; assembly: GCA_949628195.1. Taxonomy (NCBI): domain Eukaryota; kingdom Metazoa; phylum Arthropoda; class Insecta; order Diptera; family Tachinidae; genus Phasia; species Phasia obesa. Next base: position 135,696,172 of record OX451219.1, on the reverse strand, counting down.
ATATGAGTAATTATTGATAGTTCAATTATATTGAAGATAAAATAAATAAAAATTGCGAAAAAAAATAGACCATAAGTCCTTGAGGTCAAATCAGTTCAAAAAAATCCCTCACTAGTTTGTAGTTCGAACCCTATCTTACATTCCTATACCTCATTCTATATGCTCCGGGTTGTGACCGTGGGCACCAGAACGATTTTTCTGACCCAAGGTCCGAAATTTTCTGCACAAATTAATGAATAAACAAGTTTTGGATTTTTGACCGCCTGCTCGTGAAATGTTCCACTGTGCACTTATTTGGAATCATAATAAGTAGCAATTCATAGAACATGGAAAGGCTGGACCCCTGTTCTAACCCCTTGTTTAGGAGTCTTGGAGACTATCAAACTCCTGACACACTTGGTGTCTTCTGAAAGTGCAATTAATCAACCGTTCACTATCGCAGCAAACCTTGGTTTAGGAAACCGCCACCACGTGTACCCCGAAGGGACCTGACCAATAACCGTTCACAGAGAAGGGGCAACTATGTATGATGCTACCGGTTCCCGTGGTGCCTCGAAAGACTCATATTACACAGACCTGTTCTTTCACATTTAGGTTCGAGAAAAGCCGGAGCCCTATATACCCCGGAAGCACTGCGACAAAGCACTAGAAAGTTCGATGTCTAATGTCTAGTGTCCCCGTGGGGACTATATCCGACCTAAAATGAAATACAACTCACATACATTAACCGGCACAAAATATCTTTTTGTAGCTCCTGAATCTTTGGTGGGAATCTAACCCACCGCAACCTCCACACTGATAGAATAGCGCACAACTAAAAAGTCTATGGAGGCAATTACTAATGACCCATTTGTAACGGGTTTCACTGTTTTATGGTTTTTCAATGGAATGTGCTTTCACGAAATCAGGGAACTTTTTCCCGATACCCGCAAGTTTTTGCTTATGCCACGGTTTTCATTAAGAGCCCATCTATTTAATGCAAATTACTGGCCAACCCAATACAAGTCGCACTAAGCATTACAGTGAGCTATCAATTGAAGCCAAGTTGTTCGTAGATCATTTGTAGGCATTATTTATGATCTCTTAGAAGTAAAATGATAAAAGGGCTTCACCACTGTGCTTCCTTAACTATTTTTAAACCGAAGAATCTATATACATATAATAAAATTGTAACAGGACCATTTCTGTGCATGAAATATTTTTTGAAAATTTTGTTGCCGGTGGTAAATCGAAATGGTGCCAACAATTTTAGTGATTATTGTCTGACTGTCTGTGTTCGCATCACGTAAAAGTTACTGGATGAATTTTTACTAAAACTTTATGAAGAGGGACCTAAGTACTTCGTTTCAAATATAGGATACTTTTTTCCCTTAAAATTATTTTAAGTGCAAAACGTACTGAAAGTACTCAATGATACCGATTTAAAGGTACTGCAAACTTGGCAGCACCTTTTGTTTTTTTAGGGGGAAATTTTAAACACTATTTACAAAACTCAACAATAATTTTAGAATTGTATATACATTTTAGAGTTTTATATAAGTCCTATGTTCCTGAGTAATTAGGGAAGGGAACCTCTATATAAAATAAATACATAAACCATAACTGAAGCACTATAAAAGTAAGGGTATTAACAACTGGTGTAGATTACTTTCAAAGCAAAATCGCTTATTATATTGTCTGGTCGCAAACGAAGTGGCGGGGGGCACTGCTTGTTTTTAATATAAATTAAATCTATTATAAAGTACTCTCCTCAAATTTTTAGCAATTTCTTCGAAAAAAATTTAAACATTTTAATTTGTGTTATTTTTCTTTTTGGTATTTTTTAGTTTTTTTTCTTTTTGTTATCTCATATTTCCCATAATAAATTCTTAAATAACTTCCTTTTTAAATGGCAAATTGTATTACTCGCAGTCAATATTTCAGCAGGAACAAATTAATAATGTAAATCGGCAACAAATTTGTATCTTATTGCACACACATACACACACACACACAGATGCAGTACATCACTTTTTATTACCAAATAGTATCAAATGACACGAATCTTTCATTTCTCCCTCTACTTTTTTTATTTACAAAATTTTTTTAAATGACATGAAACTTATGTTGCAAGGATGTGCTCGTGTATGTGTTACACTGCTCACACCCAAAAATTAAATACAGCACCCCACAGGATCATTAAGCCTACACGGACGTATTCAAAAAAGGAGTATTAAGCAGGCCACATGCTGGGCTTTTGAAAAGTCTCGTCAGCTTTACGGTGAAATTGACAGACAAGCTCACTTTACATGCGTGATTCAGTTGTTAACAAAAAGTCAAAATCAATGAAAATTCTTTGGGAAAGACTTTGGGAATGGATGACAGCCATTAATGGCGGTATGAGTATTCATGGGTTGATTTTTGAACACAGGTTCAGTTCTATTTGTAGCCCAACGCAACAGCGAAGGACACAAACAACATGAACGCAGGTCACACAGAGCTGTTGTTGTGAACGAACGAACCAACAAGCGAGAGTGAATGAATGAAAAAAAACAACGGCATCATTTTAACTTTTTCTTCTTAATGATAATAATTATGTTTATTTGTTTGTTTGTTGGTTTTTATACGTGTAATTCTTAAAACACAGCAACAACAAGAACAACAGCAGCAAAACGTAGCTTTTGCACGTGCTTAAAGTAAAGATTTTTACAACGTCAACAATGAGCTGCACGTGCATCGTACTCGTACAACAACAAACGGGTGCAATGGCAACCCAATCCCATTCCAAAATCTATTCATCAGTAGAATAAAAACTTGACTCAACTAAACGAGGAACGCGAAACGAGAGGCAGCCATAATGCATGGTTTGTTAAATCGTGGCAAGAGCATGATGCCTCACGACTTAAACAATTTTTAAGAAGATGGAAAGAGATTTGGTTTGTCCGTCTACGGTTTATTTCACCTTTTCAGCATGTTTGGCACGTTTGGTTGACTGGATAAATGGTTGGTTGGTTAGTTGGTTGGCTGGCTGGCTGGCTGGTTGCTTGATAAATTTATAAGTTAAAAAACGGGGAAGTTTTGACATTTAATAATAAAAAAGAAAAATTGTAGATTTCAATTTGGAAATGATTTATTATAACAGGACATAAAGTTATTACGGCGGCCCCACTTTTGGTTTGTGTAAAACAACTTTCTATTATTTAGTAATAGACCTTTAGTACCGCGTCCCAAAAGATCTTTTGTACTGCCGTTATGTTCAGACTAGTTCGCTAAACATTACGCTACGCACAGATTTTCTGGAGACAACAGAGAGCCTCCTAGGAATTTTGTTCTACGATACCCCATAGGCAGAACACACACAAAATACGTATTCCTAAGTCTCTCCTTAATTTAACTGATGCTAACGAAGACCTCATTGTCCGGTAAACCATCCTGTGAGTAGCTTTAAGTCACTCTTATTAAGTGATAGTAGCCTTTGGGATATACACCGAGATCGGGTGATAAAAAATTTAGATTGTCAGAGCTTTCCAATGGCGAGAGAACACTGCTTTGGCCCAAGAATCAGTTTTTTCTTTGGCATAACAATTGGATATGTCAAAGAAAAGTTCTGGTTGGCTAGACAGACCAACCGCTCATTGTCAACATGATCATGATAACTGAGAACCCAACATAGTGTTAGCCTATTGTTGGCACCGAGTATATTTAGAGATGTCGTAAAATCCACGGCCACCCTAGACCTTAGCTCAAATTAGGTTAATGCCTTTAACTAAACTTGACTGTCTGACATTAAATATATTTTTTATCCTTTGTCTTTCTCCTTAAATATTTCAGAATGATCCATTGGTCGATCTTGGATTATAAAGACGTTAAGGAATTATCGAGATTCCTGCAGAACACAGTGCTTATATCTCATCTACAACATCTCGTTTGGCTATTTTCTTGAAGTCACATTGTGTATGAATGTGAGGAATGATAGGATCTGTTTAATAGATCTATTTCTTTATCCATAGTAGGTTCTTCTCATAGAATTTTATTTTAACGCAGTCTTCACTTCAAGATGTCCCGCTGGATAGCAGGAGTTACATTTGAAGTGTTTCTTTTTTTAAACTAGACTTTCGTTGATTTCCAAACTAGACTTTCGTTGACGCTAGTATTTTGGTTGCCTGTCCACGAAGATGTTTTTTTTGGTAATGGAGGGGAAATATCGCGTTGACAACTTCTTTAATGGGTCCCTTTTCGACCCCCTTCAGCCCTCTATGAATTATATAATAAAATATAATTCATAATTAAGGTAGCCTGCCTTCTACAGAGTCACGTGCTACAACAATCATTTAATCATGACTTAAATGATTTCAGACTGTCGATTGGTAACTATCGGCATTCTTTCTCATCACGGAGTCTCTAGTGATTGCTAGCATTTGTTCAAGGCTCTGGTCCCCCATGGCATCCACATTTAACAAGATTCTGTCAGTGATCCTAAGTCCAGTGCCGGACATTCACACACAATGTGCGCTGCCGTCTCAGCCTCTTGCAGGCACAGGCTCAAAGTATCATCTTCTTCGATTTTCATCTTGGCTAGTTGATATTTGAAGTTTCCATGACCAGCTTGAGGTATTTCTATTGTATCTGAGTCCTCGATGATGTTATCCATTGTCCTTGTAGTGACATTGATCCAGTTAACACAATCCTTTTCGTGGCCATTCGAATATAAGAGTTTCGTTTCGCCAGCCAGACGAAATCAAAGCCCCATTTCTGATTCTTTTATGTTAACAACGATTCTCCAGAGTATTGATCAGCCAGTAATGTTAGTTACAACTTTTAATATGGTTATTCAGTCGTACATACATATATTTTGGCTGTTTGCGTGAAGTCACCCATTTCGTCAATTATTTATTGATAGGAAGATTAGCGATCTATCGATTTACCCGCCTCGTAAAAGAAGTTATAGTTGAGGTTAGGAATTAAATTAGTTTAAAAAAATATTTCCTTTGACAAGGAAATATTGACACCAACACAAAGCAGAAATGGGGGAATTAATAAGAGAATATGATGCTGGTCATATGTGTATATCTAGAATGACAGCACACTTAATAAATGTCAAAGGATGACTGCTTCACTGTTGGCATTTCTTTCTTTTTCTTTAATAAACTAATTCATTGCTGAAAGTCAAAAATGAATCAAAAGGAAAAACTGTGCCACCCTAATGCGTTTCATGTACAGATGAGTTTGTAATTGTATGTCATGCATGAGTATGTTCTAATACATTTATTGGAAGCGGTGTTGATTACATTATTTTTCTAAGTTTGCAAAACGAAATTAAGATGTTAAGAGGCTTTTCAAAATTTTTTATATGATTTTAAGCTTTTAGTAGGAATAAGAAGTAGAAACAAAAAACAAAAGCGAATAAACATCTAAAATACCGGGAATAACATATTATCCCAACAAACACATCATTCCACACGATATTGTAATTATCCGATGTCAAATGTAAAGGATTAAAAACAATATTTCATACGTGTGTTTGCTGGGATTAAGCAGTATTTAGAAATTGTTTGTAATGTGTAGTAGCAGCCGGTGTGATGTGGTGTGTTTGTTTGGCTTGTATGTATATTTTTGTAAGCTTCTTTATTTGTGAAGAGTTAGTTTGTTGTTGCAGCAGTTGAGCCTGTTAACCCGGTTAAAGATTATCCTTAAGAGTTGTGTTATGTTTTCGTCTGTGTGTATGTTGTTTTAAGCTGACTTCTTGATTAGATTTTTTGTTTTGTATATTTCATGCTTCATCATCAACATCATCTCTGTCAGCTTGATAATCAGCGTGTAAAATGTAAAAAGGCACTTGTAAAAATTAGAAGAGGAAGAAGAAAAAATTGTACAAACAACCACGGGAATTTGTTTTGCTTCTTGAACTTTCAATTACATCTTAATCTTGATTTACAGCAGACAAAAACACACTCGCACACACACACACACTCAAGTGCACATGTTTTAATTTCTGCTGTTCCTTGAGACATTACTAATCTCAATTTCGTTAGTTGCAATCAAAGTCACTACAACGACAAAAGCTTTTGGTGTATTTGAACGAATACCTTGGAATAGTCTTCATGTTTCAAAGATGCCCAAGAAAAAGTTCATGTTTCAACGCATGTTTGGTTTCGAATTTTAAGACAACGTGGAATCAGCCGGAAGTAACTTGATCGAAAAAATATTACGAGGAAAAAGAGATGGAGTTAAATTTGTTTCGTGTCGCGGTTTTATCAAAAATTTTATTAATTTTAAAGTTATGGATAAAGGGTGGTCCATCAAACAGTTGCTGAAAACGTAATTCATATCTTATCTTACATTTAAGAATGAATCCCATTTTGTTGCTGCTGCAGATATTAATCAAAGTGAAATACAAAACATAAATTTTTGGATTTTTTTGTTTCTGTCGGTGTTTGCATTACGTAAAAACTATTTTGTGCAGAGGTAGCTTAGAATATCGGTTCAAATATAGCTGACTTTTTTCTGCAAAAATATCTCATTTCCAAGAGAAATTAGAGAAAAAGCAATGAAAGTACGCAATTTCACTGATTCAATGGTAATGCAAACTTGACAGCACCTTTTATTTTAGAAAGCGGAATATTTTAAACAATAATATCGGTTAATATCGGTTTTTTTAATTTTAACCTCAAAGAGAAGCTTAAAAACAAATTTGACCATTTAAGGGTCTGCAAAGCCTTTGGGACTTTTTCTGATATTTTAAAAATATCTAACCTTCGGTTTAAACGAAAAAAAAAAGAAAATTAATACATACAGTGGGGCAGCAGAGGTGACTACTTGTTTGTATTTCTTCTATTGCATAGAAATAGTAATAATGAAGCACAAAAACTGCTTTAAAAACGCACGCTTTATGATGAGAAAAATGAGAATACCTCGCAGCTGTGAAGAAATCTAAACCTTTATCTATATCAATACAACATATAAGAAAATAGTAACTCTTTTCCGTCTGTCTATCTGTTTTTCTTTTGCGTTCGCATCACGAAAAAACTACTGGATGAATTTTAAGAAAATTTTGTCACAAGTTACCTTAGGATCCTGATTCCGATATAGGATACTTTTTTTCTGCAAAAATATCTCGTTTCCAAGAGAAAGTGTAGAAAAACCAGTGAAAAACGCAATTTCCGGTTTAAAGGTACTGAAATTGGAATATTTTAAAAACTATTGCGCAACATTAGACGCCAATTGATAAAAATTCTATTTCTTTTGTATTTTTATATTGTGGAATTACAATGATATTTCAATACTTTAAACACCTCCTGCAAAGCTTTACAATAATTTTTAGAATTTTTTCCAGGAATGGGTAAAGTAAATACATAAACCATAACTGCAGCACTATTAAAGTAAGATTCCTACAATTGGTATAAAATACTTTCAAAGAAAAATCGCGCTAAATATTGTCAGGACGCCCACGACGTGGCGGACACAGCTAGTTGATACATAAATATGTTTGGACACGTTTACAATTCGCCATGCATCACAACGATTGGGCAGTTGATGACTGGAAGAGCACAATATGAGGCCAAATTAAACTGACAGCAGTGTTATAAAAAACCAGCAGGAGACAATTGAACGACCCCATATTAAAGAAATGGTCATTCACGTCAGAGGCAACATCATAGAGAGGGATTGTTTTACATGTTGGTTCATTGAAAAAATTGATGGAGTCATGGAAAAGAAAGATTATGTACAAAATCCGGACCAATCAACCGGATTTTTTTTAGATACGAACGCATATCCTAAGTGGGAACTTGTGTTTCAACAGGTTGGAGACCCAAAAAACACCTGAAAAATTATTAAGGAAGGTCTCAATAATTGAGGCAATTGAGGCATTGGATTAAAATTGAATCCAGTTGAGAATTTGTGGACAATTGTCAAAAGACGAATTTAATCAAGTTGTGCGGCAAGTGTGGCAGAAAATTTTAGATGAAATAATGCAAAAATTGGTTGAAAGTACGCTCAAATTCATGGTGTATTACAAAACACATATAAGAAATACAAAATATTTTAAATGTTACCAGAAAGTGCAAAATTAAGTACATAAGAGCTATTTTTATTTTGAGAGTGCTGTAGCTTAGGTGGTTAGCACGTTGACTACTAAGCAATGGTCACGAGTTCAATACTCAACCATGGCAACATCAATTTTTCTCAGCGCCCTCCTTCTCTGGTATTACCACATAGCACTAAATCGCCGACGATGTAAAATAATTATAAATTGGCTATTCTAGCTTCAAATTAATTCGCCTAAATAACACCAGAGGCGCTTGCAACACTGTTCTAAAAATAATCACAACGAGCAATTGCAGTGTTGCCATAAGCGAAGCTTTACTATCACACTAACTAACCATCTATCTTATCTACTATCATCCCTTTCCAAAGGAAGTAACACAGTTAATATCGGCATTAATTGCCTGAGTGTTACTTTTCTTTTTTTAAAAACAGAGCTATTTTTATTTTATATTGATCTTTCATTCAAGATCTATTTTTATTTTTTTTTTTTTTTTTAAGGAATATTGTTAACAACGGAATAATAAATAAAGTAAAAAATTAAATCGCTTCATTATTTTTATTTCTATGTGCCTACAAACGCAGAAAATACAAACTTGTACTCACCTCTGCTCCCCTCTGCAAATATATTTTTGTTATTATATTATTAAGTTTGTCATTCCGTGTGTAAATTTTTTTAGATTGGTAGGGTTTTTCTGCTTTGATTTGTATTAGAGACCTTAATAGAAAGCAATACGCATAGAGGTAGCCAATGGACCCACAGGGTACCCACTGATAAATAGGAGCAGTTAAAATGACCCCCCATGTGTCAATATGAGGAAATTTTTTTTTTGTAAGGATTTCTTTTTGCTTTAGTCTGACCATTCTAACTTAATATAGATTGCAGAAAGGTCCAAAATTTAAAAAAAAATTTCATAAAATTAAAAAAAAAATTTTTTTAAATAATTTTTTTATAAAAAATTTTAAAACTTTTTTTCAAAAATATTTACAAAGCATTTTCAAAAAGATATTTTACAGAAAAATATTCAAAAAAAATTTTTTTTAAATTTTCGAATAAAGTTTTACAAAAAATTTAAAAAAAAAATATTTTTACAAAAAATGTTTACACACAATTTTCGAAAAATTAAAACAAAAATTTCAATATTTCTTTGAAAATGAAAATCATGACTGTAACATAACATATATTTAATATTAAGAATATACATATGTATGTATGTGTGTATATAGAGTAACATATTTTTTTAAATGCGTTTGATTTTTTTAAATGCGTTTGATTTTTAAATAGATGATATCTCTGTTTTAAAACCTAGGTGCACTAAACACATAGACATCATCAGGATACCGACTACAAACTGTCAAAAATAAAACGATTATTTTGAAGTCAGCAAAGCTACATAGCTACACGGCCACCGTTGTGGCTGTCGTCAACTTAGGCTAATTTCTATTTTATTCAACAAAAGAAAATGTCACAAAAAAAATTGTAAATTACAAATTGATATACAAACAATAAGTTTTGGAGGAAATATTTATAATTTTTTGAAAAAGTTATTTAATTTTATAAAAGCAAAATAAGTATTTCTACAACAAGGTCAGAGTTTACGATGTAGCTGTCGGCTTCAATATCATTAAGTAGCTGACAACACGGCGACAATTGTAGCAAACGGAATTTGTTTTCTTTTGGCTTCTATTTCTTTAACTCATGAATAATAATTTTTTCTTATACGACTTTATTTAAGTAAAGAGTCAACAATATGGATAACGCTGTACATGTCTGTATAAATAAAATCACCGTGGTGAAGGGTATAGAAGATTCGGCACGGCCGAATATAGCACTTTTACTTGTTTTGAATTCTTCTTAATTCTACAATCAGCTCAACACCTATTGAACAACTACATACATATGTATGAATGTATGTATATAAAAAATGGCTTTTGTTTCATTCGGGTTTTAAAAATAATTTTTATTTATTGTTTAACATTTAAATTAAACAAAAGCACAAAATTATTTACCATGGATGACTTCGAAGCATCGAGGTAGAAAGGTAGAAGAAAGAAAATAAAGAAAATAATATATTCACACTTGCATTGAATTGAGAATTAAAAAATAAATAAATCTTTATTTACAGGCAATGAAATGAGACTGGGATCGTGAGTGTGAGTTTGAGTGTAAGTGTATTCGTAAGTGTAATTACTGCCGTGTAGTAGAAATTAATAAACAAAAGTCTCCAATGAAACCACAAATATTGTACCATGATATATCTACACGCATTCCCACTTACCTTCTTAACACACCTTGTAACACACACACGAACGCACTTACATTTATTTATTTGTATTGACACCGACCACCAATTGCGGCCGGCCAGAAATCGAAGTTTATGTAATTTGTTTATTTAAATGTAGAGGTATGTGTGTATTTATGTGTGTGTGTGTATTTAAACGAACAATTTCCACAGTTTGTATTATTTATTGTGACAATTAACACGCGAGTCTTAAATACATTTTATGAACTTAAAGCAAACTCAGCAACTTATCTTTTAAACTCACAACAAGTCGTCAGGCCGTATATTGTTTAAACAAATACAGATTTCATTGTTTTGTATTTTAAAGTCAATAATTTCGGTTTCTTTGATTTTATTTTTAAATATTAATAAACTCTCCTTCTTTTTGTTTTTTTTTTTTTTTTTGTTTTTGAATAAATAGAGATTATATTGTGATACTTTGTTGATAATTTGGGTTTTAAACAAAGTAATTTGATATTTTTAGCAAATTTTGTTTAGAAAAGCAAAATTCAATACGTGAAGTAGATTTAAAAATATATTTGGTATATTGCCCATTCATTTTTAAAGTATTTTATATTTAAATATATATGAGAGAAGAGATTGGTCCATCTTAGGTGAAATTACAAATCCTATAAACACCCCCGACTATCTGTTGCTTAATATTGAGCATGAAATAGTAAGTAATTTATAACTGTTATACCCATTTGCGTAAAGAAGGCATTCTGTGGGAAAATGCCCTGCCTTGAATTTTTTTAAATTGTACTATATATTTATTTTCAGAATATTATCTTACAATAAATGAAAAATTCATTAAAATTAAAAATTCGTCTTTAAACTGAAATTTGCCAAAAAGTTAGAAAACCATAAAAAATCGATATCTATACATATAATAAAACAGTAACTCATTTCCTGTCTGTCTGTCTTTCTCTCTGTGTTTGCATCACGTAAAAACTACTGGATGGATTTTAACAAAGTTTTGTGAGGAAGTACCTTAGTATCCTTATTCCAATATAGAATACAATTTTTCCGCAAAAATATCGTATTTCCAAGAGAAAGAGGAGAAGGACAGTGAAAGTACGCCGATTTCTTTTTACCGATTTAAAGGTACTGCATACTTTAAGGCATTTTTTATTTTTGAAAGCGGGATATTTAAACACCATTGCATAACAGATGGTGCTGTTTTGAAAATAATGACAAATAAATAAAACTTGTATTTGATTTGTATTTTTATTTTACATTGTTACATTGTTATTAAAATATTTTAAACGCCTTTTACAGAGATGTAGAATGATTTTTAGAATTTTAGAATTATATATTTAACTACAGATTGAATTTTTAAATCAATCTTAAGTTCGTTTTTATTCTCTCTAAGAAAGAATAAATTAAATTACAAATTCGGTGGTATTATTAAAGAAAAATTAGGAAAATTTAATTTTTCAGACACCAGCAGAACGGAATGCACATTTTCTAGACAGCTACGTCCGTCATCAGCACTCTTCGTATCTATCTACTTAGGGTAGTGTTTAGTTGTAATCATCATCTATAATAATAATAAAAACGAACTTAAGCTTGATTTTTAAAATTTCATTATATATTTATTTCAGAATTTTTATCCAGGGATGGGAAACTTTATATAAGGTAAATAGGTAAGAGTCTTAAAATTTGGTGTGGATAACTTTCAAATCAAAATCGAACAAAATATTGTCAGGGCGCACACAACGTGAATTGAAACTGAAAGTTTACCAAAAATTGAATTTTTACATTTCAGACAAATTTTTTAAAATTAAATTTCATCAAAAATATTAAATCGTTACTAAAAAAATCAATAATCAACAAGAGTGGAAATATCTCGAATAGAAATAAAATGTTTTCCAATCAATGCTATTAAAAAGATATCAAAAATACTGAAAATAATAAAATTTCATAAAAAAAAAATCAATTTAAAAAAATCAGGAAATTACATAAAGGGTGAGTTTTTGAGAGCTTGCTTGTTTGAAATTTTAATTTGAGTCCATAGAACGGTCTATATAATTCAATGTTTAAAAATGATTTCATGCAAATGTTGACCGCGGCTACGCTGTAAATTGTTCATACGCTGGGTCAAATTTTGGCATATTCCCTGTAACATATCGGCCGGTATCTCACGAATAAATTCTTCAATATTGGCTTCCAGTGCGTCAACCGTTGTGGGGTTGTCCCTATAGATATGATATGAGCCTTAACATAGCCCCATGCAAAAAGTGTAAAGGCGTTAATTCGCACAATCTAGAAGGACAATTGACCGGCCCCAAAAGTGAAACAAGCTGTTCACCGAACCGCCTCTCAATTGGGCCATTGTTTCGCGTGCTGTGTGGCGGTTTATTGAAACCAAATGTCAGCCAAGTACAAGTAGTAACAGAAGCGCAATTACTGCGAACGGCGCCGAATCGATAATTCACGGTCATCAACAACCCTGGCGGAAACAGCTGCAATAGCCACCTCAGAAGCACGGAATTGGTATTAAAATTAAATAATCTGCAAGCGTTGTTCGTTTCTAAGTCGAATCATGGTTCAATTCTAGACCAAACTGAACATGTTACAGCTGAGCTACCAAAAACAGTGTTGTCAAAAAGAAAATTGCTTGAAAATCACCCATTACTTGTCTAAAATCTAAATTTTTTGAACAAATCAAAAAATATAAATGAAAAAAAAACTCACTAAATTTTTTCTTATACGAAGTTTGACATTAAAAAGAAAATTTTCTTTTCTCTCAAAATACCTTTTCATGTAAAACTCCATATTAAAAAAATTTAAAATTTTCCCCTCAATATTTTAGCTCGAGATGACATACCAAAAATTCAAAATGCCATCAAAAGCTCACACAAACATCAGACACAAAAAAATCGAAAAATCATAAAAAATTTACCCTAAAAGCAATCATTTTAAAAATGCAAATTTTCGAAAAAATAAAAAAAAAAAAATTACACAAACATGGGATTAAAAAACAAAAACAAAATGCATATAAATAAAACAGTAACATGACCATTACTGTACATTAAGTAATTCTTGAAAATGTTGTTGCCCGTGCAGTTAATAAAATTTTGTTTGGTATCTTAATTCAAATATAGGATAATTTTTCCCGTAAATTTTCAACAGAAGAGGAAGAGGAAGTTAAAGTATTCTATTTTACCGTACTGAAAAATTGACAGCTCCTTTTATTTTCGTTAGCGGGAAATTTATAAACTATTTACAGATCTCTATATAATAATTTTAGAATTTTATATAAAGCCTAGTAATTCAGGCATGTTTACCTTATATATGGTAAATACATAAACCAGTAAGAGTCTTAAAATTTGGTGTTAGTTACTGAAGACCACAAAACTAAAAATTTTCCAAAAAAAAATTCGAAATTTACCTAAGAAATAAAATATTTAGTAAAATTATTAAAAAATATTAATATAAATTTAATAAAAAATTTAAATTTAAAAATAAACTGAAATTTCATCTAAATTTGAAATGCATAAAAATAGAAATGAAAATTTGAAAATTTGAAAATGAAAATAATTTTAAATCATTATAAAATCGAAAAATAGGAGCAAATTTGAAATTTTACAATATTATTGAAAAATTCGTTATTTTCAAATAAAAATTTCACTTAAAGATTGAAAATTTAACAGAATATCGGAAACTTGCCTAAAAATCAAAAACTTACAAGCATAAAAAACATAATCTAAATATTAGCAAATAAATCAGTCAAGTGCGAGTTAGACTCACACACGTAGGGTTCCGTTCTATGTTTAGTATAACTTTAAAAATTCAAGTTGTTAATTTTTTGATCTCTTATAAGTCACCCTTTAATTTTAAAATAATAGTCGTAATCGCGAAAATTGCATCACTGTTGGAACACCCTTTAAATTTTAGTAATTGTTGTTATAGCGGCCATAGTAATACACTTTCTATAAAAATATACATGCGCCTACCTATTGCGGTTCAAAAAAATAAGGTAATATACGTGAAAAACATTTCACTGATGGAACACCCTTTAGTAAATAGTTATTGTTACAGCTGCCGAAGTATAACATCTCCTGTAAACATTTCAAGAGTCTAACTATTACGGTTCAAAAAATAAAATTTACGTACAAATCATGTCTCTGTCGGAGCACCCTTTAATTTTGTTATTTGCTATAGCGGCCATGGCAATTCTCTTTCTATGAATATATCAAGAGTCTAGCTATTACTATTAAAAAAATAAGCTACTATAAGTGAAAAACGTGTCACTGTCAGAAAACCCTATAATGTTTAGTAATTGTCATAACGGCCATGGCAACACATCTTCTATACAAATTGGAAGAGTCTACCTATTACGGTTCAAAAAATATGTCGTTATACATGCAAAACACGTCACTGTCGGAAAACCCTTTAAATTTTTATTGTTTTTATAGGGGTTATAGTAATACACCATTTGTGAAAATTTCAAGATTAGTCAAAAATTAGTCAATGTTTATGCAAATGACGTCACTGTCGACACACCCTTTAATTTTTACTATTTGTTATAGCGGCCATAGTAATACACTTATAATACACTATAAGTTTTAATATTTGTCGCTATAGCGGCCACAGTTATACACCTTCTGTGAAAATTTCAAGAGTCTACCTATTATGGTTCAAAACTTAGGCCTTATACCTGCAAATCCCACCACTATCGGAACACCCTTTAATTTTGAGTTTTATTTTTTTATAGTTGTTTATATAGTGAACTAAGTTTTAATTACTATTTGTAAATTTCAAATGTATTCGTGAATAACACCTCTATAAACCGAACACCCTATAAGTTTTAGTATTTCTTGCTATAGCGGCAACAGCTATACATCATCTGTGAAAATTTCAAGAGTCTACCTATTACGGTTCCAGAGATAAAAGGCGCTGACAGACGGAGAGACATTGTAGCGAAAACAGTAGGGTTACGTTTTTACACTTTGTGTACGAAACCCTAAAAACTGATAATTTGACCAAAAATATAAAATTCGGCATGAAAAAGAGTTAATCGATATTTATAAAATTTTTTTAATTTCAGCGAAATTACGATGGAAACCAAAAACATAACCTAAGAAGTGTTGTTAGGCTTATGTACGATTCGTTTTTATTTTAACAATTTCTTTTGTTAATTTTTTTCGTCACTTTGAAAACCTCTTTGAATGGACAACAAAAATTGTAAATCAACGTGTCACTTTGTAAATTATTGTCATTGCTTTGCTTCTGGTGCTTTTGTTATGATTTCGATTACAATTGGAGCTTCTGGTTGCTTCTGTTTGTTTTGAGCCCCATTATTTTTTCTTTGATTGAACACTATTTTGTTGTCATTTATGTTCTAATTCATTGTCGGTTTTCTTTCGTTGTTAGATTTTGTATTGAAAATTACAGCTGAATTTATTCTGAAGTAACCAAAAAGTAACAACCGGCAAGGGAAGAGTACATCAAAAATAAAAAATATATAAATAAATGCTGTCAACATTGCTGATGATGGTTTAGTACAATGTACATACATACATACATACCAAACAAACCTCACTACCATTTGTAACTTAGGTGCGCACACTATTATTGACTGATTATTGATTGTTTGGATATTTAACAAATAAATAAGCAACCACCCAAAAAAAAAAACATACAATGAAACCTCCAGTCCGTAAAAAGTAAAATAAAGCAAATAATAAAACTTTAACACATGTTTTTCCGTCATTGTTTATTATCGTATTCAGCCATCACAACATCATCGTCATTGTCGTCATTGTCATCATCGTCATCATTATCTTTTAAATGCCGACATTCTCATATTTTCGTTGTCGCAGCCATTGTAACTTATCAAAAGGTGTAAAATTTACTAAATATAATAACGAATACTATACAAGTGAGTGTAAGCTTTTATGACAACTTTCTACACTTGGAAAATAGTACGAAGATTAGTGTAATTTTGATTTCTAAAAATATAAATTATATATTTCTTATTTTAAAGACGACTTTCTAACAAAAAGCAAACAAATTAATTTTAATTTTTTGTATTTTTATTGATGATACCAATGCCAAAGTTGTCATTATCCGGTAAAGCAATGCATGAGCACAAAAAACGAAGCTCATTAGAAGCTCATTATAAAATTTCTTTGAACTCATGTCTGTCCATTGCACAGCGAAGACCAAGAAGCTAAATGCAATGAGCTTTTAGAGTTTCCATAAACAAGTTTAAATAAGTATAAGTAAATGTTGAACATAATATCAATGAACTGGGACGAGTTCAAGCAGTTTTATGCTTTGAGTGAAACACGAACGTAGCTCGAAATTACAAACAAAAAATACAGAATTTTTTAACAACATTACTTACCTTCATTTTAAGGCCTTCATTTCTTAAGATATACAAAAACCCACTAGAGCAAACAAAAGCTTAGCCAAAAGTTCTATACAACTACTTAACAAAACACATTGTTTCGAACATGAGACAAGTAAACACGGCGCTCACTAGTATAGAATGTTCAGTTTACTCGATCAGCTCACTGCGTTTATGATACGTACGTGAGCTTATGAGAGCTTGCTCATGTAACTATTTATCTATTATCAGCTCATTTATCCAGCTTAAAAACTTTTGGATGAATTTCAATAATCATCGGTTCAAATATAGGATACTTTTTGCCCCTTAAAATATCTCATTTCCAACAGAAAGTACGCAATTTTAACGATTAAATGGTACGGCAAACTTGGCGGCACCTTTTATTTTTGTTAGGGGGATATTTTAAACACAATTTACACAACTCTACCACCATTTTAGAATTTTATATTAAATTTTGTAAATTTTATATAAAGCCTATATTCCTGAGTAACTACCCAGGGATGGGTAATTTTAGATAAACTAAATTTAAAGCACTATAAAAGTAAGAGTCTTGGATTACTTTAAAAAGCAAAATCGAAAAAAAATATTGTCAGGACGCATATGACGTGGCGGGTTTATGTAATATAATATTTAGGAAAACTAAATTTTTTTTAGTGTAAATTACTTAAAAAGTTTTACAATGAACACGAATCTTTACAATGATTTTTATTTTATTTTATTTTAGTTTTCCTTTTTTCCATTTACAAATCTTCCTTCTTTTGCAGTTGCAGTTCCATCAATTTCTCTTATTTATTTTTATGTCTTTTTACAATAGAAAATGAGATCTTGGCAGGAAAACCAGAATGTTGGAATCACATAACAAGATGATACAATTATAGTTTGTTTTTTGTTGTTGTCGTAATTGTTGTCTTTATAAAATTAACGATAACGGAAGGTGTTTTAACTAACGATCACTTGGAAAATGATGCAACATTGTTAAGTTAATTGAAAAAGAAGTAAAATTGTTTGTCATTATCGTACAATTGTAGAATGAAATGAAGACATTATTTCTCTAATCTCAACTGAATGTTTTTCTTTTGTGGGATTTACAGTGCAATTCTAACAATCATAATTGCAGGACAACTATCATTTGTAGAGTTAAACAAAGACAGCGTTTAGTTGAAGTCCAGATTAGAAAATTGTTATTCCTGTAAACATTTATCAACTACAATTATGCTTGTCACTCTATCGCGAATAGCTGGAGTAGCTTTTGAATAATTATATTGCATGAGGATTGTCAAAAGTTGCAAAGTTTATTGCTTATGTTTTTTTTACAGATTTTATTCTAATAGTACTGATGTGTTCAAGATTTTTAAATCTAATTGCAATACCGATCATGATATACAGCTTACACGATAACAATGATGGAGAATTCATTTCACCTCACAATGTAAAGCTGCATAGTTATAATCTTTACAGATGTAATCCTTTGTTGGGACTATTCAGAATAACAAAACGATGGAAAAGTTAATAAAAATTTTAACACTGGCCGTTATTTCCTAGATCGTAGAACACTAAATCGATATTTCTGGCAACTGGCATCTTGTTTTCGAAGTTGCCAAGTGTCTTAGGATTATGAGTGCAGACAAATTGTGTACGATGTATGATACTGATTCACCACGGTGCCTAACTTGTCAGCAACACAAGAATGGGCAATTTTAATTTTACCCCTTGTTTAGGAGTAGGAGAACATCTAAATTCCTGCCCACATTTTGAGAAGGCGGCCAAAAATCATTTTTTAATGGTTACCGATTTCAAAGTTATACAACTCATTCGAAAGTAAATACTAGAATACCGCGGGAGCCAAAAAATTACTCTTCTATTTAAATGATATCACAGCGAACCGGGGGATCAAAATAGCCCTTGGTATTTTGATAAAATTAAAAAATTCTTAGAAAATTTTTATTTTTTTTTTATGACTATAACTTTTTGTTTTAAATGATTTTGATGCAAAATTATTTTTTTTATAATTATGTAACTAAGCTATTAGTGCTAAAAAAATAAACTCTTTAGTGTCTATCAGAAATTTTTAAACTTTTTTTAAAATTTTCCTAAAATATCCTACTTAATAGAGCATAACACCTTGCTGTTAGTATAAGTTATAAACATAATTGAATATACGAGAGATAAAATAACTTTTTTAGCAAGTTTAATCACTTCACTTTCATACTAAAAATCAACTAAAAATTAAAATGTAGTTTAGACCCTCCATAACTATTTTTCTTATCGATATTTGTAAGTTTTAAGCAAAAATGAAAGACCAAAATCCCCGTCGAGGATTTTTTCAGCCCTTTGTAAACCTCAAAAACACATATTATTATTATTATTATTATTATTATTATTATTATTACCATTATGGGGGAAGTATCGAAGCAGACCTCTTGCTTATTGTGTCTCTTTTTGATTCCCTTCCGCCCACAATGATCATTGAGTCACGTGCTGCCTCACCAGCCTTTATTTTTGACTTTAATGATTTCAGATTTTCACCTTTCTTTTTCATCACGGAGTCTCTAGTAATTACTAGCATTTGTTCAAGGCTCAGGTCCCCAATGGCTTCCACATTTAACAAACTTCTACCAGTGAACTTCTTGCCAAGAGGCTCTTTGAGCACAATTCGAGCCTGTCTACATGTGTTAGCCTCCCTCCACCTTTTCAGGTTTAATGAGTTCACCCATTGTAGGACCTTCCCTGGCATATACATATGCCCATAAACAGTCCTAAACTGGATTCTGATCCACAGAAAATTATGGCAGATCCCCTTGCTGCTGCTTTACTTCTAGCTGTGCCTATGTGTCAACTAACCCACATTAATGTTACCTCATTAACCGAGGCAAATCTGTTAAATTTTAATAAAATTTTGAAGTACATGTTCACCTGCCTCATACGTTTGATAACCGACTGGTTGTCAAGTGCAATGATAATCTTTCTTTCATGCACCCGACATTTTAGCAGGTGTTCCAATGTATGAAGCAGCCCATAATCATATACGCTGGGTATTTTAGCATTTAGGAGTTGCCAGTCACCAGGAAAATATTCTCTTAGGGCTCAAATTGTGCTCGATAATAAACCAATTCTTCGGAACATCCAAAATGATAGTTACGACTGTTTCTCACACTTGCTGTTGCTGTTTTATGTTATTTGTGGATTTGTTGTTATATTTTGATTTGTTGTATTAAAAACCTTTAGTGCCTCAAAGAAATCACAATTTCATCTAAATATCAAATTATCACCAAATAAAAACTTCACTAAAAAATTTAAGCTTCACTAAAATCGCAATTTTGGCAATAAAATTTTAATTTCGACATAACCTTAAAATTCAGATTAAAGGATATAACCTAAAACCTGGAATTCGGGATTACATTTCAGAATAATCCTAGGATTTCTGTATTCGAGATTAAGGATTGGTTATTCCTAATACTCAACTTGTTTATGAAGTCTTTATGTCTGTCCATCCTTATTAGAAAACCTGTTATATTAACGAACTAGCTGTGCCTGCCAGTTCATCAGCTGCTTTACAATATTTTGTTCCATTTAGCTTTGAATGTAGTTCACACCAAATTTTAAGGCTCTTACTTTTATAGTGCTGCAGTTATGGTTTATATATTGACTTTATATAAAGATACCCATCCCTGGATAATTACGCAGGAACAGGATGCTATATATAAAATTCTAAAATTTTTCTAAAATTTAAAATCTTAAAATTTAAAATTTCCCGCTAACAAAAGCAAAAGGTGCTGCCAAGTTTGCAGCGCCAATTATTCGGTAGAATTGCGTACTTTCACTACTTTTCATCTATTTTATTTTGGGAATGAGATATTTTTACGGGAAAAAAGTATCCTATATTTGAATCAAGTTACTAAGGTAACTCTTCACAAAACTTATTAAAATTCAACCAGTAGTTTTTACGCAATGCGAACACAGATAGACAGAAAAAAATTCCAAAATGCTGTTGTGTATTCCATTTCGAATAATAACTGCACCAGCAACAAAATTTTCCAAAAATATTTCATGTACAGAAATGGTCCTGTTACATTTTTATTATATGTACAGATGATTTATGTATATAAATAAAATAGTTTTATTTTATGTATTAAAATAGAATAATATTTTTTTAGTACTTATTTTTTAGTTCAAGCACAATCTTTGAAACCCATTGAACTTTATTGAATCAATAATTCATAGCAAATGTTGTCAAAATAAAACAATCGACATTAACATTTATGTTAACAACTCATGAAATGGTAAATTATTTGTATGATAATTCAACTTGTAATAATTACAATAACTACAACTTAATGTAGTCGTAATTCAATAAACACCAGCGTGAAACAAAAGTTATGACAGCAAAATAAAAAATAAAACAAAATAAGTGTTGAATGATTGTGCAATCAGAAAATCACCCTAATTGAAAAATCAAACAAAATCACTCATAGAAAATTATAACATTTACCAAAATCGAATCAAAGGACGAAACGAATTCATTACGTGTGTGGCAAGGAAACATCACGGGCGTAATACAACACACAACGCTAAACACACCCTGCAATATTTTTGGTTTAAATGTCAGGGGAGTACTAAAGGATTCATGTTGCCTTAATACACCAAGGATATAAAATAGCAACATAAAAAGGACACAAACATTACCATGACTATACGGGTACACACTTATTCGTAACTGAGTATAAAATTGAATTGTTCGTGATAAAAAGGGGGGGAAGAAACCCTTCTCGTTATACTTACATACATTTACTTGCAGTTTTATAGTCTCTTTTGAAATCAGTTTGCGGCGGAACTGATTAGCCGACAATATGTCAACGTTTACAATGAAAATAATAACTATGAAAAATCATTTTACCTTAACAAATCATAAGCACGCAAACACACAGAAACATCGAAATACATGACAATAAAGTTGGACAGACATTTAATTCTCATGTGAATGTGAATGAAGTTGAACATGATCAACAGCAGTAATGATGTGTTGATGATGATGACGATGAATAAAAAAGAAGAAGAAGAAGCTGATAATGGGGTGGTTTGTAAAATATGAATTGATAAGACTAGACCAACAAGAAAACAGGCTAAGCCGAATTAATAAATACGCTACAATATACATAAATTATTATAAAAATTTCATAAAGAAATATTGTTTTGTAATCTATTGAAAAATTATTTATAAAATTCATTATGTCTCTAGTGAGCCCGGAAAGACGCTGTTATACTTCTATGTATATCATCCAATCTGTATAGTAATTTTATATAAAAAATTCCATAAAAACGCCACCATAAAAACAGTCAACTTAACCAAGTCTCCTTGAAACAGATATTTTTATGGATATATTACACATATAGTAGAATAAAAGTTTAATTTAATTATATTCGAATCAAAAAAATAATTATTTCCGTATTAGAGTGTCAAGTAAACTACTCCTTGCCCCCTCGCGATTGTACAAAAAACTATACATCTCTTCATCTCCATATAGCAAAGCCACATAATGAAGAACCTTCACAAAAATAGCGGCATACACACGCACCCATAGACATCGCCGTGAAAATAGTCAAAATGGATTCAAGGGACCTCGTAACGTAAAAATCCGTTAAAATCCCGATATCGATTTTTTTCATTATCACTATACTTTACCTATACTACGTATGGTAAAGTAAAAATATTAAAGGGGGTAGTAAGTGGAAACCCTATTTTTTTTATAGATTTCACTAACAGTGACACCTATTGGATCCAAAAAAAATTTTATATTTTAGGCTACAACCAACCATGCTAATAAAAAAGATTTTAAGATATATTTCAGGAGGAAATCATATCGACAACAGCGCCATCTAGTGGTCACAAAAGTATCCTAGCAAACTGGAACTAACTTTATACAGCGATCGGCGTTTAATTAATGCAGGGATAATATGTAAGCAAACCATATCCTTATTGAGTCCCACTTCGAAGTAAATAAACACAGTGTGAAATTCAGACGTATTCGGACTTTAAGCTAACAACTTGAGCTTTTTGGAAAATCCAAAATGTTCAGCGAAGAAGCTCATTTCTGGCTGAATGGATTCGTGAACAAGCAGAATTGCCGCATTTGGTGTGAAGAGCAGCAAGAAGCTGCCAATGCATCCCCAAAAAATGCATTGCTTGGTGTTGACTATGGGCCGGTGGTATCATTAGACCGTTCGTTTTTAAAGACGACGCAGGCAGGAACGTTACTGTGAATGGCTAGCGCTACCGTGCGATGATTACAAATTTATTTTTTTTTTTTTGTCAAAATCGAAGAGCTGGACCTGGCGTTAAAACTTAAGCTGAGATACTACTCTGCTATGCTCATGTCTCTGCTATGCTACCCCACTGTTCACTGGTTTAAACTATAAATTTATTTGAACAACATTTTAATGGTATTATATTGCCTATCTGGTATGTAGGGTGTGATAATAATAGTGTTATTTTAAAGGGTATAGAGGTTTTTCGTTGTTAGCAGTAGCAGGAGCAGGAGCAGCAACAGTCTAGAGTGTAAAACAATAATGACACACACAAAAAAAGACAAAGTCATAACAAATAAACGGATACATGTGCCGACAATAGTTTTTGCTTATTGCTGTGATAACATCTCAATTTCGTTTTATTTATATTTTTATTTTCTTTGTTTGATAAGCGTAAAACAGGACTATTTATTCGTCACATGAAAAAGCAACAACAACAACCTTAAAGGACATACAATTACGATATCCACAAAGAAAATCTAAAACATTGACAGAAGTCTTTGAGCAACCAACCAGCCAAACAACCTGCTTTCTGTACGACTTGCAATCGTACAAAAATTTATATACCAGCTCACATTCAATGCTTAATTTAGGCAACAACAAAACAAACAAAAAAACGAAAAACTAAAAACAACCCTAAGGCGATTATCTCAAGTGTTCAGGTTTTGTTTACAACGTGTGTCACTGTTACAAGGACTTTATTTTTATGTCCGTTTTTTACGTTTCTTTACAAAAGAAACAGACAGGCCACGTAAAGGCAAAGAACAAAAAAATCAACAAACATTTACAACAGGGTGTTATTGTATTTAGTGTCCCCCTCCCATATCATCGCAAAACAACTGAATAATTCTCTCACTCACTCTCCTGCTGATGTATTTTTTTTTTCTATTGTACGAGTAGTGTACGAGGCGAGTAGTGAGTGAGTGCAGTTACACGTAGCCACAGTACGATTACAAGGACTCATACCACCACCGCGCTTGTAAGTATTTTGACATTGATGTAGCCTCGTTAAAGGGTAGATGCTTATCAATAACAATGCGCGATGAAAATAATGATTTCGAATTAAATAAATGTCATATTTGGTTTTCATCAAACAAGAAAAATACAACAAAATAACAACATATTTATTCAATTACAACAATACCAGGACGACATTAAAGTGCAGCCTTGCGTTAATTTATTTAATAAACCATAGACAGTTGTTGGTATCAGCTGAGATTAACTAAATATTTTTAATAAAGATAAAGATCGTCTCCCAAAATTATGCAGATTAAAAAAATCTACGATTGGCTTGAAGGTATGCTGTGGAAGTCATTAGGAAAACCGTTGCATACATTCAAACAAATGCTTAAAAGTGGTTTTCTAAGTACTTTATGTGATCTTGATAAAATGTTTAAGTACTTAAACAGTTACATACACGCTCCGTGTTTTTTAAACTGTCTTCCCATTCCGTTTCAAAAATAAAGTTACATTCATAGTTATGTAAATATATGTCACTTTCGCCACACCCTTTAATTTTTATATTTTATATGTTTTGCAATAGCGGACATAATTTTACAGACTCTGTATAAATTTAAATAAAGTCATAGTCGGAAAAATCGCGCTACTATCGGAACACCCTTTAAATTTAAGTAATTGTTTTTTTAGCGGTCATGGTTATACACTTTCTATGAAAATATCAAGTGTGTACCTATTCAAAAATAGGGTCATATATTTGCACTTTCGAAACACCCTTTAATTTTTATACCCTTCACCACAGGTGGAAAGGGTATATATAAGTTTGTCATTCCGTGTGTAATTTATACAATATTCATTTCCGACCCCATCAAGTATATATATTCTGGATCCTTATACATAGATAAGTTGATTAAGCGATGTCCGTCTGTCCTTCTATCCGTCTGTCCGTGCTCGGGTTGAAATGTCATTTGCCACGGCACCAGAAGAGATACAAAAAATTTAAGCACACCACTCTGTCAGGTATAGTTTCGAAAATTTTGGGATTGCAATTCAGCAACATCGGATCATTCCTTTGGAGGCTGCGTGCCAAAAACCACGCCCACCTTTATTTTTTTCGGTTTTTTTTTTAATATTTTTCGGTTTAATGATCCTCTTTTGCTTTTTTTTTGTCAAATAAATATTAAACCGAGAGAGGTAGATCGTAAGGAGTGCATACAGATCTCGGGGCTCAATAACTCCCTGCGAGGGGCGACTTTTGTTTGTATTTAGGTTGGTAGGGGTTTTCAGTTTTTATTTGTATTAAAGACCTTTATAGAAAGCAATACACATATAGGTAGCCAATTGACCCACAGGGTACCCACTGGTAGAAAAATAAATAAAATTAAAAAATTTTTTAAAAAAATTAAAAAAATTTTTTTTTACAAAAAAATTTACAAACCTTTTTCAAAAATTTTCGAAAAAAATTTTTCGAAAAATTTTCGTATAAAAATTTACAAAAAATTTTCAAAAAAATATTTTTACAAACAATTTTCGAAAAATAAAAAAAAAAATTTCAATATTTCTGTGAAAATTAAAATAATGACTGTAACATAATATATTTAAATATTAAGAATATATGTATGTATGTATGTATGGTATTAAATTGATTGGATTTGTTCCGCCAGTAAATAAAATACTGTTGTCATACCTTACGTTTGGCGAGCGCTTTCGATGTAAAGACATCATTTTCAAGCCGTGTTTAAAATGGTACTGGAGAGTTAGTATCTGCTTTAGTATAAATATAATGTAATGAGTTTACCTAAACTTGAAAATGATGTCTTTACATCAAAAGCGCTCGCCAAACGTACCAAAACAACAGCCAGTGACAACGGTCTTCACCGAAAGGTATGACAACCGTATGTATGTATGTATGTATGTATGTATGTATGTATGTATGTATGTATGTCTGTATGTATGTATATAGAGTAACATATTTTTTTAAATGCGTTTGATTTTTAAATAGATGAGATATCTGTTTTAAAACTTAAATGCATTTAACACGCAGTCTTGACGAGCCATTGATTTGTTCAACCATTGAACAAATTCATGTGCGCACATCAAAACCTCTCGTGAAGACCGTCGTTGTCGATGTCATGTTCTTGTTCAAACAGCATTGTTCGAACATTTGTTCGTACAACGATGTCTGCCATCAAATGTTGTTTTTAGTAGGAAAGTTTGACTTTTAAAGAACGCCATCTGTTGATCCAGCGTGCAAATCCTATTTGCTGTGCTATAAGCATTCAAACAACATTGACGACAAACAGAAAATTATGTTTAGTCGGAACATGCACATCGTACGTTTTCTCCACACAGAAAAAAGTAAACAAATTATTGTTCCTTATTCTGCCGACGCTTTGTTCATGTGCAAACAAATCAATGGCTCGTCAAGACTGCGTGTAACACATAGTCAACATCAAGATACCGACTACAAAGTGTCAAAAATTAAATACACACGTTTAAAGGTAAACGATTATTTTAACGATTTAGATAGCTACATAGCATAGCGTAGCATTAGATGGCTACATGACCACCATTGTGGCTGTCGTAAACTTAGGCTAATTGCTATTTTATTCAACAAAAGAAAATGTCACAAAATTGCAAATTACAAATTCACATACAAACAAAAAGTTTTGAAGGAAATATTTATAATTTTTTAAAAAAGTTATTTAATTTTATAAAAGCAAAAAAAGTATTTCTACAACAATGTCAGAGTTTACGACGTAGCTGTCGTCTTCAATATCATTAAGTAGCTGACAACACGGCGACAATTGTAGCCAATGGAATTTATTTTTATTTAGCTGCGTCGCCGCTGTGTTCTATTTTTTTAAAGTATGAATAATGAGTCAACAATATGGATAATCCTGTACATGTCTGTATAAATAAAATCACTTTTACTTGTTAGGTTTATTTTTTATAGTTTTTTATATAGAAAACCTAACCCACGTTTTTACCATTTGGGTACGGAACTCTGAAAACTATTCTTTAGTACCCAACAAAAGAAGCATGTACCTATGCAAATTGTGTAACTAAAGCCAGCAGGAGCACTCCAAACATATTTCAAATGTATAATACAAATATGGTATATTTATCTGTACGATGTAACAGAGCATAATGCACCACACACATAAAGTAAGAAAATCCGAAAAGTACTCCACGTCATTACTTCATTTATCAGCCACAAACAGTTAAACATTAAATTCTTATATTAAAATGAGATCATGTTGTGGTCACTTATAGACCGCGCGTAGTCAAATCACTTTTGCAGAGTAAGAGCAACGACCAGAACTACAACAGAGGCACATTGATCTATCACGCAACCCTGTAATTGCAAACCTCGTTTTATGTCGCAGTTAAATGTAAGTGAAGAACAAATATCTCAGGCTAAAAGACATCTATCGTGACAGCCGTAGCAGAAAGCACAATTGATTTTACTATTCTGTATTCCAATTGAACAAATTATATAGAAATTTTGTATAGGAATAACTCAAAAAATTTTGTTGTTTTTTTTTAATTCAACACTACCTGCGAAGCTCTCGCTTGTCTGCAGAAAACGACCTGAGTCTTTGGTGGGAAACTCGCAAACCACAGAGTTATAGGCAATCAGTCTATCGATGTTTCCAGTGATTTTCATACAAATTCTTTAGATTCTCTTCTTGCTCAAAGTAAATCAATAGCAAAGAAGCACTGAACCTCAAATTAGGGTGGCTTAAGTTAGGAAGGGTAGTGCTAGTTTATACTAGGCAAATTTACTCGTAGATCCTCTGATTCCCTATTAAAATGGGAACTATTCTTAAAATACGCTTCAATATCAGTGTCATTAAGAATCGAATAATAATGTGTTGCATAGTTTCCAATTATTCCTCACCTCATCATCCTGCAAACACTCATAGTGTCATTTTCTCATAATCTGATCCTTGGTCTGACCTAACAATGACCTGTTATTTATTGCTTCTATAACGACCTTAAGAACTTTCCTGCCCAAATTTAGAAGTGCATTATTCCTCTTAGTTTTGGACTTCTCTAAATCTGCTGGACTGATCAGTTTTATCAGTCCAGGAAATTAACTAATTAAGCTCCCTGTAATATTGAGCGATGGTCAGTTCACCAGCAATGTTGTTGCTCTTGAGGTTGCAACGAATCGATAGCTAGCATAATCTGAAATTATACTACTTACATATCATTGCAACAATGTCCCTTTTTTATTTGCCTACAACTGGTAAATTTATATTCTGACTTTTCAAAGTCTTTTGCGAGGCCTGACAGTCGACCTAAAGCAGTTTGCCTCATGTTTGCTATTTTCCAGTGATCCATCTTCAGACTTGATATAAATTTTGATTCTGTGAGAGAGTAGGAAAGAAAAACAGAAATAAATCAATTCTGTTCCCGCATTTCTTAATTTATTGTTTAGAAAAGAAACATAACCTAAAAAAGGGACGTTAGTGCTGACTCTATATTATTTCCATAGATTTAGAAAGAACATGAATTTTTTCAATTTTTAGAATTCACTACATAACAACTCAAATTTCATCTCCTTTTCTTAAGTTTTTACAAACAAAAACAATTTAACCCTTAAAAGTTTTCTTATGAAACTTGATTCTAGGTAGACTGGCAAGAATACATAGGAATATGATCTTGTTGTAGACATCATGCTGTTGAAAAATATTTTAAACTCCCCAAAAGTTAAGTGTAAATAAAACACATTTACAGAAAATTGCTTAAAATTATCGATCAACCAATAAAAGAAAGTAAACAAAATCGAAATCAACTGTCGTTTTAGGTAAAAACATTGAAGACTTCCTGCTGCGACTTCAAGGAAAATCCATAAAATTAAAAGCCCTGGCTCAACAGCTTTGAAAATAGTGAAACTGGTTACAGAATGAAAATGCGTAGAAACACGTTTAACTTAATCTAAAATTAAGAAAGTAAGCAGATGTTTAATTTGTTAAAGTTTTTTTTTAGTAAAAATACAACAAGAATTATATTAAGAAAAGATTTCCAACAGTAACAAATTAAGGATATTTTTGAAAACTAAATAAAAAATAAGTGCCAAGTATTTGCGCCTGTAAAGATTCTTATATCTATTAAGCACTGCATGAGCTCAAAAAACAAAGCTCATAAGGCGCTCATTATAATAATTCATTGAATTCATGTCTGTTCATTGCACATGCTGAGTGAACAATAATAAACAGCGAAGACCAGCAAGATCAACGCGATGAGCTTACCGCAAGCAGTAAGCAAGTTTGAATAAGTATGAGTAAATATTGAACATAAGAACAGTGAAGTTGGGCGAGTTCAAGCAGTTTTATGCTTAGAGTGAAACACGAATACAGTTCTAATTCTCTTTAAGGTCTTCATGTCTAAGAAATACAAAAAACAAAGAACCACTAATACAAGCAAAACGCACTAAACCCTAACCAAAAACTCACTGAGTGTTTCGCACATGAGACGAGTAAACACGGCGCTCACTAGTATAGAATGTTCGTTGTACTCGGTCAGCTCATTGCATTTATCATACGACGAGGGGTTTGCTCATTAATAGCATGCTATTAGTAGGCTTGTATTCAGTAAGCTAGTTTGTGTTCGGTGTATGACCACTTGCTCATGAGCACACCCATTAGATGAGCCTGCTCACGCAACTGTTTAATATCTATACCCTTCAGAGTAGTTATATAATACATTCAATAGTGTTCTCTAAAGGGCAATTCGCCAAACAGAGCTCCGATTTTAAAATAAATATCCTCAATTTTTAAGCATTGCTGCATCGTAATATGGTTGGGTCATTTGTCAAAACTTACTAAAAACATACGTAAAATGAAATTGCAATTTAGAGTTTTGAGATATTGAAAGATCGGACAGGTTAGAAAAAATATCCTTTATATTTTCAGCTTTCTAAATATTAACACAGATCGCTATTTCTTGGTCCTTCTGCTAAATGGGTAGCACAATTGACACAACCACTGGCTCAGCACCAGATATATCCAATCGCCTAAATAAGGTGCGGATGCATTTGACGAGACTAACCAAAGTCCAATTATTTAACTCCAATATAAAATCCACTCTGCTATATGGATGCGAGACCTCGTTCGTGGCACCACGTAATATACAATGCCTTTAGGTACCCGTATTCCTCAACCAAAGGCCTTCGCAAAATCTTACGGATCTTCTGGCCTGTAGCTATATCCAACAACCAACTTTTGATGGTGGCAAAACCAGGCTGCTGGTTTTAGAAAGGAAATTTTATTGAACAATATCAGTTATTGCACAATAAAATTGCAAATGTATGGGTACCTTTACTTTTTCATCTTTTATTTCTTGATCAGAAATAAAATTTTTAAAACAACATACGTAATTAGATTGTTTGAAAATAGAAAACATTTTAAATTTCATTTTAGTTGTTTTGTTTTTTTAAAAATAACAATCGTAAATCGAGGGATAGCTGTAATACAATTACAAATTTTCCATAGCAAATTTAAATTTTTCACTGAACAAATGTAACTTACAAGCCATTACATCGTAATCTTATTGTTGACAACTTAAAAGAAAATTTAAATACCTGGTCATTAAACACTCAGAATTGTGGTTTTCCCATAGCGAAACGGATTTTTTTTCATTTTTTTTCAATTCAATAGCATCATCACTGTTAGAAGAAAAAATACATTCACACAGAAAAAAATACAAAAAGGAAAATATTTCATAAGTACAACTACATACATATGTACTTCATTTACTTATTTACTCGTTTAGTCCCAGTCAAGTTGTCGAGTTAGGAAAATACTACCACCACTTTTCCCAACACGAACTGGTACTGGAAAAGGAGACATCATGCTGTGAGTTTGTATGTGTGTATGCGTGCGTGTAAAAAGTCTAAATAAAGATAACGGACATAAGCGCAGCAATTGGCACTAAATCTATATGTATATATAATACAACTGTAACTTTCTGTTTGCATCACCTAAAAACTCCTGGATGAATTTTAATAAAAATTAAATGTTGAGGTGCCTTAGTGTCTCGGTTCAAATATAGGATACTTTTTTCCCGTAAAAATATGTCATTTCACAGACAAAATAGAGAAAATATAGTAAAACTACGTAATTTTACCAATTCAATAGTAATGCAAACTTGGCAGCACCTTTTATTTTTGTCAGCCAGGAAAACTCGTAACACCATTTACAGAACTCTAAAATAATTTTAGAATTTTATATAAATTTTGGAATTTTATATAAAGCCTATGTTCTCGAGTAATTATCCAGGTATGGACACCTTTATATAAAGAAAAAACATAAACCATAACTGAAGCATCTTAAAATTTGATGTGAATTACTTTCAAAGCAAAATCGAACAAAATATTTTATATGACGAAGTGGCGGACACAGCTAGTACTTTATAAATTCAATTTCATCTTTTTTTATTCGTTGAAGGGAAGGTTTTGCACCAGGGCACAATGGGGCAGAAAAAAATATTTTTCAAATTTTATAGGCAATTTCTAAACAGTTGCTCTGATTGAACCATAATGTCGAATGACAAAGAAGCATTTTAGATTAAGTTTTTATCTCTAGGGCAATCTATATGTATATTTGCATGTGCTACTTTGTTTTAATAGGAACAGCTGTTTAGAAATTATTTCCAATAATATTTAGTTTTTGTCCCACTGTATTCTGGTGAATCGTATTTTTTATATTTATATTTGACAACCTTTCACTAAACCTCATTTGATTCCACAAGCACAAATTCATTCATAATGAGTAACGCAACATTACGTAAAAAGCTTAAGGCCGACGCAGCAAATACAAAGGACGATCGACAAGAAAAAAAGAATTGAATTGAATTTAGCCGAGCGTATAAAATGTGCTCAAAGTATCTTAAGTGATTTGCAAACAAATTGAAAGGCGTACACGTGTCAATTTCCCTGTTAATTTCGCTGCCTTGTGTTAAGTAGACTTTATTATTGAAAAGAATAACTTTAACTTCGAAAAAAAAAAAACAACAAAATAAATAGCAACACACCGTATACGTGGTATAATGAGAATGAGTAGAAATGAACTCATGCAACATTATTGCTTTGTTTTGTTTTGTGGCAAATCTGGATTAATGAATGTTTAAGTGGTATGATTTTCAACCGAATAATAACCAACAGCCGCATGAAAAGGGAGCGTATTTGCTGTGTACCTTTGTTATTTCAACAAATATGTATATGAGTTGTATTTATATTTACTTCTATAATTATAACAGTTTAGTTCAAAAACCACCAATTCATCATTATTTTATATATTTACATTTGAAGCACCTTTTAAAACCCGTAACTCTAAACTTTGTTTTACTTTTAAACTTTTGGTGAGAATGTAATTTTTAAATAAGATTTTTGTTTTCAAATACTAATTTTCCACTCAAAAAGCATTTGCTATATTTTTAATAAAAACTTAATATTCATTACTGTGAGATTTGGATATAATGATTCATTTTGGTGAATTATTTATTCTCTGTCAGTAAGATGCAGTAAAGTTCTTCTCTTGAGTCATATTTTAGAAGGATCATTCAGAGAAAAACAAAAAAGCTGAAATTCACAAACAAAGTTAAAGAGGCGATAGACTAATGGGTAAATCGCTAGTCAATTAGTGTGGAGGTTGCGGGTTCGATTCCCGCCGAAGACCCTGGATGTTTTCTGCATACAAGCAGGAAGCTTTGCAGGTAGTATTGTCTTTGAAAAAAAAAGATGAAAGAAAACACCTGCACGCATACGCATACTACTAACCAGTGTTGCTATTTCAGTGCTTTTTTGGATAACATTGGAGCTTTCAATTTTTTCCGCCGTTTTTATTCAAGAGTTGGCATAAGTGCAACTTACAAATAGTTTCTCATAGGAAGATGACAATGTAAAAATATGAAAGAGAGAATGTAATTAAAAGCAAGTCAGTCAACAAGTCTATCTTCCATATCCTTCAGCAGGGTGATTTTATTTTTACAGACTGGTACAAATTTATTTAATTTAAGAGACAAACGCATTAAAAAGAGAATTGCGCTTTTTTTCACTTAATAGTAATATTTCTTATACGGTAATAATGTCACCTAAAATGCCTAACTATGTAAAAATTTTATATAAATTTTTTTTTTATTTTATAGAATTTTTTTTTTGTAATACTGTTATAGAAATTTTTTTATGTAAAAATTTTATAGAAATTTTTTTGTAAAAATTTTATAAAAAATTTGATTGTAAAAATTTTAAACAAAGTTTTTGGTAACCTCTTTTAAAATTTTTTTTGAAAATGTTTTGTAAATTTTTTTCTTAAATATTATAGAGAATATTTTTGTAAAAGTTTAATACAAAATTTTGTGTAAAAAATTAAACTTCATTAAAAGTTTTTTCTTAAAATTTTATTGACTGTTTTGTAAAAATTTTATTGAAAATCTTTTGAAAAATTTTAAGTTTTATTGAAAATATGTTTGTAAAAATTTAAAAAAAATTTTTTTGTAAATTTTTTTTTTTTTAATTTTGAAAATTTTAATTATTATTAGTCGAACTGTTTTATGTATTACATACAATGAAATTCATAATCAAGCTTAAGTTGGTTTTTATTCTCTCTAAGAAAGAATTAATTAAATTACAAATTAGGTGATAATATTAAAGAAAAATTGGGAAAATTTAATTTTTAGATACCAGCACGAGTGGAATGTAATACATAAACAGTTCGACTAATAATAATTAAAATTTTTTTGTAAAAATTTTATTTTTGTAAATATTTTTTTGTAAAAATTTTCGAGAAAATTTTTTTGTAAACTTTTATAAAAAATTTTGGAAACTTTTTTTTTAAATATTTGTTTTAATTTTTTTTTTGTTTTTGTTTTTTAAATTTAATAGAAAATTTTTTTGTAGAAATTTTATGAAAATATTTTTGTAAAAAAAAAAATTATTGAAAATTGTTTGTAAAAATTTAATTGAAAATCTTTTGAAAAATTGTATAGAAAATCTTTGTAAAAATTTTATTGAAAAAAGTTTTATTAAAATTCCACTTCGTCAGCGTCCATACAATATTTTGTTCCATTTTGCTTTGAAAGTAATACACACCAAATTTTAGGACTCTTTTACAGTGCTTCATATATGGTTTATGTATTTACTTTATATAAAGGTATCCAACCCTGGGTAATTACTCAAAAAACATAGGCTTAATATAAAATACTAAGAATTATATAAAATCATAAAATTATTGTAGAATACTGTAAATAGTGTTTTAAATTTCCCGCTGCTAAAAATAAAAGGTGCTGCCAAGATTGTAGGACCATTGAATCGGTAAAATTGCGTACTTTCACTACCAGTTCTCTATTTTCTCCTGGCAGTTATATATTTTTACGGGATAAAAATATCCTATATTTGAACTGTGACACTAAGGTACCTCTTCATAAAATTTTATCAAAATTCATCTAGTAGTTTTTACGTGATGCGAACTCATTTATATGTACACAATTATACGTATAGATTTTATAGAAAATATTTTGGAAATAATTTTGAATATTTTTTTTGTATATTATTCAGAAAATTTTTGTTAATTTTTTTGTAAGATTTGTTGTGTGAAAATTTTAGGTAATTTTTTTTTTTTTGAATATTTTTTGTAAAAATAATTATTAAAATTTTTTGTAAAAAATCATTTGAAATTTTTTTTTTAAAGTTTTTTTCTAATTTTTAAATTTTTTTTTTATAATTTTTTTGAAGACCTTCCTGCAATCTAAATTGCGTTAGAATGTTCCGACAAAAGCAAAAAAATTCTTAAAAAAAATATATCATGTTGAAATGCTGAAAGATGAACAATAAAATTGTAAAAATAAAAGAACAAAAATGAAATTGGATTTGTTTCACCAGTAAATCAAATATTGTTGACATACCTTCCGATGAAGGACGTCGTCACTGGCTGTACTATCTAAAAAGTGGCTTGATAATGATGTCCTCACATCGAAAGCACTCGCCAACCGCACCAAACAAACAGCCAGTAACGCCGGTCTTCGCGTGCACTCTTTTCGTGTGCCTTGTGGGCAAATGCAACTTAAGCTTTATGCCAATGCAACTTTAAATTATTTTAAAGGCAGTATTGTGCGGGCCATTGAAAAGATACAGCACCCAAATCTTTTAGTTTCCTCAGGACAAACAGATTAATTTGGGATTCACGGGGATTTCAGCACATAAATCGCGAATTAAAAAATTGAAAAATGGAATGGAATTTGCTGGAAAATATTAAGAGAGTACCATTTTTATAGGACGTAGCGACACAAAACTATCTTATTGAAAGCTGACATGCTACTGATTGTTCTCTTGGTGAGAGCCTCGTTGAAATTGTGTGTGTGCTCATAGACACTCAGGGGTTTGTGTGGGGGCCTCTGCTGAAGAAGTTACATAAATAATCTGAATAAATTTCACACGTTTCGCACCTTTAACATAATTTTAAAACACATTTATACATAATAATCATGTAATTTTTTAGTGTGAACTTTATTTCCCTAATTAAGTTTTGAGAGCAAAAAGACACTTTGGGAAAACATAAACAACAAGCAGCCTATGGCCACTTTTATAATCTCTCAAATATAATAGTGTATGTGAGTGTGTGTGTGTTTTGTAAAACAATTCAACCAAAAGCTAATCAAATACCCTGCCGTTTACACTTACTTATGCAACAATATGCTTTCCAGTACTTAACTTTTTGTTTTTGCAAAATTACTACAAAAAAATAAAACAAACGCTCGTTCATAAATGCAGGGTTGAAGACACAATAAGACAGTCTGCCAGCCAGCCAGCCAGCAGCTAACCCAACAGCCACTATATAGTATACGAGTACACCAAAACACTACCCAACTCTGCATTAATCAGTTTGTGTTGCCCCAGTGGATTTACAGATTTAGTGTTAATAGCGAACATACGTTAAGTTGCTGTTGGCAATTGTGACCGCTCTGGTGCTACTAGTTACAGACAAAAAGTACACTTCTTATGTTCCCATGTGAGAGTGTGTGTTTGTGTGTATGTGTATTGTATTTGTGTGTGTGTGTGTGTCTGTATTTATATTTTATAGAGTACTTCGTTTATTTGTTCAATAATTTGATCCCAAGGGATCTAATTTGTGATTTTTAACCATTTTTTTATATAAAAATAAAACAACAACAACAATTTAACAAATATATATTTTTGTTAAATATAAAAAAACAACAACTGCAGCACACGCACGCATAAAATACAAATGATAAAAATATAATTTTTGTATATTTTACAGCACGAGAGAGAAAAGTACAAAACCGCAATTTGGAAAACGTGATGTTGTGCTGTTTATTATGATGATGATGATGATGATGCTGATGGTTGATTTCAGCTCAAGTTTTGTTTTGTTACACGAATAAAATAAATATTTTTTATGGATGTTAGAAAAAAAAAACAAATCAAAGTAATGTGTCCCTGATGATTTTCATGAATTTATTAAATACAAAATAAAATAAAATAAAACAATAACTAACGGCTACAATGAACTGCAATCGCAATAAGATTTAAAAAAGTCAGTTTAATATTATTTCGTAACATGAAGCAATAAAATGTTTGTAATCTATACGTTGCACATTAGACAGCTAAATGTGACCACGATGGTAAAAATTGGAGGGTTGAATTTTCACCAAAAAAAAATTTATAATAATTTTTTTCATTTATTACATGTGAATAATGATTAGGAATGCCAAACGGCCCTGGCTTTTGTAAGTCCCTGGATTTTTTTGTAGTTCTGGCATATTTTGAGATCACAGGATTTTGGGAAACTCTCTCCAAGGCTTAGAGATGTGCTTTGATTATCATCACAAGTTCAGGAATAAATACACCTCAACGAGCTTTGGACAGCATTCTGCAGCCACTTTTCATTAAGGGCTTTGTGGTCGAATTGGCAGTGAAAATTTTGCTTATACTTTTTGAATCAGGGTTGGTGAGGACACACAAAGATTCTGCACAAGGTCGGACTCAACGCACTGTTTTCATTAACCCCTGGCCTACCCCCGGGGGTTCCAATTGTCACTGCAGGAATGGCAAATGCTTTGACGCGGTTCACTCGGGGAAAATAGGGGCACCAGACGCTAGGGTTCCTAGAGCCTAAATCTGGAAGAAAAGGTCTGTGAGTAAAAATCAAGGGTTCTCTTCGAGGCCCGACCAGTGCCCAAAGGACTGGTACCACGGGAATCGGTGGCCCCACAGAGAGCCTATCCTCTCTGTGACCGGTTATTGGTGAGGTCCCCTTCGGGGGTACACGTGGTGGTTGTGGTTTAAGATCGCTTTATGTGGGTATGGTGCAAGGTCGATCAAGTGTGCTGTTGCACTCTCAACAGACCGAGTTTGGATAGTCTCCAAACCCCTAATCAAGAGGTTATAATGTGGATCTAGGCTTGCCTTGGAAAGGCTTGCCATATTATATAAATTGCTACTCATTGTGACACAAATTGCGATTGATGGCAATCGTAAAGTGTTGTTATACTACACAATGGGGGCGGTAGTCTACGCCTAAGTTTCACTCGGTGGTAAGACCACCGTGAGATTAGGCCAACTAGGCAGGTACTCACGTTAATCTTGTCCCACAATTAACCCCTGACCTAATTGACGTTATGATCACTGAGTTTGATTTCAGCAGAATAACCTTAGTTGTATTCCCGAAAAGGGAAGATTGATTGGAATCTGAAAAACTGTACGATGGCGTTGCGATATTTACTGGATGGTTCAAAGATGAATGCTGAAGTTCACATTTTAGTATACGCATGTTGTACAGACTGCCAGACGATTGTAGTATGTTAAAGACAGAGATGATGGTGGTTCTGCAGGCCACAGAATTAGTGTTTGGGCACGTATTAGAAAGGGAGCAGCGAGGTCACTCCGTACGTCGACAGCCAAGCAGTGCTTAAAGCCTTGAAAGAACAATGCGTCAAATCTAAGCTGAAGAGCAAGTGCAAGAAGGCTGGCGGAAAAGTATAGGGGAAGATTGTGATGGGTACCGGGTCATCATTGCAATTTTAAGGCGAACGAAATCGCTGACGAAGTCATAAAATTGGGGTCGGAGAAAATGAATTTTGATACACAGAAAAAATTTTTTTGCATCAATTAAAGGTTTTAATTAGTTTTAAATTAAAATTCAATTAATTTTTTAATTGATATAAATATATATAAAAAAAATCCTAATTAATTAATTATTTAATTAAATTTTAATCTGAAATCTATTAAAACCTTTAATTGGTGAAAATATTTTTTTTCTGTGTAGAGTTGAATCGGTGAAGCCACAAGATTAACTAACTAGTCACTACTATATGCTTCTATCCAATTAAGTAGTAATGAGAACAAAACGTCTTGGGAAGTTAGTGAGGATTGAAGAGTCTCATTGGCAATTTGGCCCAAACTGGATGCTGCAAAAACTAAGCTACTTCTGGGTTTAGACAGAAAAGTCCTTAGAATCGTACCAGGTGTGATCACTGACCATTACGCTATTAGAGCAAGAACCAGTAGATGGATTGCCGGTACATCCGATTTCTGTAGGATGTGCGAGGACGAAGATGAGTTGGAAACTGTAAGGCACATTAGGTGTCACTGCCCGGTGTTAATGTAAAAGATTTCTCGATGGGTTGTACGATATCGCGCGGTGAAACTTAAAGATGTCGTCGGTTTCAGAAATCAGGAGGCGGAGTGATAGGTAGCAGAACTCATATAGGTCTCTCTCTTACCTTTTTGTTTAACCTTACTTAACCTAACCTAAAAAAGAAAAGAAAAACAGAATTTATAGATTTGAAACGAATATTAGGAAAGTAAATTTATAGCTACCCAACAAAAAATTATTGGGCTTTGGTAAGCAGTAAAATAAAACTGATGTTTTTCAAAAGCGGTTCTCATAAGCGTATTCGAGAATGCTATAATTGTAAGCCAATAATAACAAACTGCATAGTCTTTCGCTTACAAGAATGCAGGTATATAAGCGATCTTATTCGTTATAAAATTTTGTGAAACAAAAAGACCTCTCTCGCTTACGCTGATGCAGGTATGTAAGCGAATAAGTTTCTATAAAGAATTTGGTAAAGCAAAGATACCTAACAAGTGGGAGACTTTCCTGAAGCAGGTTGGAAGAGAGAGTCTTATAAATAAACGTAATTTTTTGTTGTGTAATAAGAAATGAATAAAAGGATTAAAAAACATTTTCTAAACATTTTTTCATTCACTTCTAATTTCAAACGTTTTCAAAATATTATCAAAACCTGACTTTAATTTCAAACTTCTTAAAAAGTTCAGCAGAATTAATTAAATTGATCTTCTATACTGAATTCTTTTAATCAACTTGTGACAGCTAGATGTTAATGTCTGTGCTAAAGCTGGCTCCATTGAACAATATTATATTTTTCTTAAAAATTATCGCAATATACTTACTGTTAATTGGAATATGTATAGTGAAGATAAAAAAATGAATTATTATAAAAAAATACTTCCTTTCAATGTAAACATAATTCTCCCATGAATAATTTGCTCTACAAAATTTAACTGATTTAAAAGTCAAAAAAATATAATCACCATTTTGTTTATTATTTTTATTTTATTTTATATTTTTTTGCATTTAAATAAATAAATATGAATGAGTTCCTATTCAAAATCCTTGAAGACAATACCACGAATTTATTTATCTTTGCCAATAATAGTCAAGTCAAGTCAAACAAAACAGCCAACCAACCAACTATTTATCGATATGAATTCATAAATTATGGTTAAAAATTTCCATACAATGCGACATACACAGAGAGAAAGAAAAATGATGAAAGAAAACAATAATAATAAATGCACAATTTAGGAAACAATGAAAAAACCTACACATGCACTCGAACTCAGTCCTGAAGAAATCTTTAAAATACAAGAAGAAGAAGAAAAAACAACGATTTTCAAAATGACATTTAGTTTCATTCGGACATTGAAATAAAACGCATAAGCATTTTTATTATGTTCAAACAACATTGATTCACCAAAGGAAGAAAAAGCTGAAAGGCAATAAAAAAAAGTTAAAAATACTAAATACACACAATGGCTTAAAAATGACTAGAAGTGGTCATACAATCAAAAGCTGAAAAAAAAAACAAAGAAATCCATCTTATCATGGGAAGATACAAAAGAAAATATTTACGAGCCATGTTGCGTTTGTAGCAAGCAACCATACAACTATTGTGATATTGGGTATATGCATTAATTCCTATCGTTATTAATATTTTGTTTTTTTTTGTTATGACAGATTAATGTTTACTTCAAGATAAAGGCGCAGTGTCTTTCTTTCTTTTTCTGTCAGTTTATGGATTACATGCTAAAACGATTTCTCATCTTTTAAGACCAGAAACGCTTCAAACTAATTTGTTTTAATTTATTCTGCAGTGCAGCATATTATATCTAGGACATCGAAGGAAATAAATTGTAGTCAGAAGGGATAATATCGTGACTATATTGTGGGTGGAAAATTTTTTTTACTTAATATTTTTCAAATAGTCTCAAGAAGTTCCTTATAATTCTTGTGCGTCGAAATCACTATTTTTAAATCGTCTAAGCCACAACAGTTTAAATGCGTCTATCCATCAACTCCTTGTTGCACGAAGCAACACAGAATATAACTAACAGGACAATGTTCATACCTCTTGTTTAGGAGTTGAAGACCTTTTAAACTCCAGAAAGACTATTGGTGGCTTCTGTTGAAGTGCAACAGCACACCGGACTAAACATCGCCGTATCTTCCTGTTTCAGGCCACGTTCAATCCCAAGGGAAAGAGCACCACGGCAGCATTTGCGTCAAGGTGTTAGAAGGTGCCAATCTTCTAAAGGAACACATCAAAATGTTATATTCTTGTGTAGGCTAACTATGTGTGCGCACGTTTAAACCAAATTTAGTAGAAATTCCTTATAGGCTATGCAGTACCCACAATTTGATCTAATTTACATTGAAATTTTGACTTTGACTAAATTCCCAAAGCTGGGATCGGAAAAAGAAAACTGCTGTAATAAAGCTATATATAGTCCCAATTATTGCTGAAAGTATTTCATGAGTCCCTATGTTAACTTTATGAGTAGAATACTAAAATGTTCCTCTTTTAGGATTTTTGGTCTTTATATTGGGATTTTTGGTCTTTACCTTAATGTTGTAGACTTTTACCCTGATATAACCCGAGTATCCTAAGTAGAAAAACTGTGTTGATGAAAGGGCACAGCAATTTCAAATATCATCTACTAGAAATTTAATTGAGGAACTGATGCTCAAGGCTGTTCCTGAAAGATGCTAAGGTGACGGGGCATGGCATTATTCTCAGGGCAACTGGTACACACATATCGTATGTGGATGTCATGAAGGGCCTCTGTATTAAGCAAATTCTGGTGTCGGAACTACCAGTAAAACTCATTGCTTACCAATAAAGGCGGTTGCAACAGAACCTAGCACAGTGGTGAACTGCTTTTTTAACACTTCAACAATTAGAAATATTCCTTATTTTCAACTCTGATCACTAAATTTTATTAGAAAAAGTTGTCTTAAATCACTTGTTGGTACAGAAAATGCAAGATTGTCAAGTGAATTACTTTTAAATAGTTCCATCCCTATTCAGCCGCAATAGGGATTGTTTCTTGTTTAGAAATATAATAGCGGCGCTTCAATAATAGTGTATTAGATATTACTTTTCGTAATCTAAGGATCTATATTAAAGAGCCTGAAAGTAAATCGCAGTCGGCTGTGTAAGAGTCACCTTGACCTGACCCGCCACGTCGTAGGCGTGCTGAAAATATTTTGTTTGATTTTGCTTGGAAATTAGTCCACACCAAATTTTAAGTTTTACGTTTCTAGTGTTCCAGATATGGTTTATATATTTACTTTATATAGAGGAACCCATCCATCCATGGTTAATTACGCAGGAACATAGGCTTTATATAAAATTTTAAAAATTGAATATAAAATTCTAAAATTATTGTAGAGTTCTGTAAATAGTGTTTAAAAATTTCCCGCTGAGGAAAACAAAAAAGGTGAAAGGGGAACTTGGCAGAATTTCGTAAAATTGATTTAATTTAAGAGGTAAACGCATTAAAAAAATAACTGCGCTTTTTTTACCACTAATCAGCAGTATTTCGTATACGTTATATATCGTCACATAAATGCCTAACTATGTAAACATTTCATAGAAAATTATTACAAAAAATTTTATAGAAAATTATTACAAAAATTTTTATAGAAAATTTTTACAAAAAATTTTATAGAAAATTTTTACAAAAAATTTTATAGAAAATTTTTACAAAAAATTTTATAGAAAATTTTTACAAAAAATTTTATAGAAAATTTTTACAAAAAATTTTATAGAAAATTTTTACAAAAAATTTTATAGAAAACTTTAACAAAAAATTTTATAGAAAATTTTTACAAAAAATTTTATAGAAAACTTTAACAAAAAATTTTATAGAAAATTTTTACAAAAAATTTTATAGAAAATTTTTACAAAAAATTTTATAGAAAATTTTTACAAAAAATTTTATACAAAATTTTTACAAAAAATTTTATACAAAATTTTTACAAAAAATTTTATACAAAATTTTTACAAAAAATTTTATAAAAAATTTTTACAAATAATTTTATAGAAAACTTTAACAAAAAATTTTATACAAAACTTTAACAAAAAATTTTATAGAAAATTTTTACAACAAATTTTATAGAAAATTTTTACAAAAAATTTTATACAAAATTTTTACAAAAAATTTTATACAAAATTTTTACAAAAAAAAATTTATACAAAATTTTCTATAAAATTTTTACAGAAAATTTTTACAAAAAATTTTACAGAAAATTTTTACAAAAAATTTTACAGAAAATTTTTACAACAAATTTTACAGAAAATTTTTACAACAAATTTTATAGAAAATTTTTACAAAAAATTTTACAGAAAATTTTTACAAAAAATTTTATAGAAAATTTTTACAAAAAATTTTATAGAAAATTTTTACAAAAAATTTTATAGAAAATTTTTACAAAAAATTTTATAGAAAATTTTTACAAAAAATTTTATAGAAAATTTTTACAAAAAATTTTATAGAAAATTTTTACAAAAAATTTTATAGAAAATTTTTACAAAAAATTTTATAGAAAATTTTTACAAAAAATTTTATAGAAAATTTTTACAAAAAATTTTATAGAAAATTTTTACAAAAAATTTTATAGAAAATTTTTACAAAAAATTTTATAGAAAATTTTTACAAAAAATTTTATAGAAAATTTTTACAAAAAATTTTATAGAAAATTTTTACAAAAAATTTTATAGAAAATTTTTACAAAAAATTTTATAGAAAATTTTTACAAAAAATTTTATAGAAAATTTTTACAAAAAATTTTATAGAAAATTTTTACAAAAAATTTTATAGAAAATTTTTACAAAAAATTTTATAGAAAATTTTTACAAAAAATTTTATAGAAAATTTTTACAAAAAATTTTATAGAAAATTTTTACAAAAAATTTTATAGAAAATTTTTACAAAAAATTTTATAGAAAATTTTTACAAAAAATTTTATAGAAAATTTTTACAAAAAATTTTATAGAAAATTTTTACAAAAAATTTTACAGAAAATTTTTACAAAAAATTTTATAGAAAATTTTTACAAAAAATTTTATAGAAAATTTTTACAAAAAATTTTACAGAAAATTTTTACAAAAAATTTTATAGAAAATTTTTACAAAAAATTTTATAGAAAATTTTTACAAAAAATTTTATAGAAAATTTTTACAAAA
Organism: Phasia obesa; assembly: GCA_949628195.1. Classification (NCBI taxonomy): domain Eukaryota; kingdom Metazoa; phylum Arthropoda; class Insecta; order Diptera; family Tachinidae; genus Phasia; species Phasia obesa. The sequence goes on along the minus strand of OX451219.1, from coordinate 135,652,450 downwards.
AATTTTATAGAAAATTTTTACAAAAAATTTTATAGAAAATTTTTACAAAAAATTTTATAGAAAATTTTTACAAAAAATTTTATAGAAAATTTTTACAAAAAATTTTATAGAAAATTTTTACAAAAAATTTTATAGAAAATTTTTACAAAAAATTTTATAGAAAATTTTTACAAAAAATTTTATAGAAAATTTTTACAAAAAATTTTATAGAAAATTTTTACAAAAAATTTTACAGAAAATTTTTACAAAAAATTTTATAGAAAATTTTTACAAAAAATTTTATAGAAAATTTTTACAAAAAATTTTATAGAAAATTTTTACAAAAAATTTTATAGAAAATTTTTACAAAAAATTTTATAGAAAATTTTTACAAAAAATTTTATAGAAAATTTTTACAAAAAATTTTATAGAAAATTTTTACAAAAAATTTTATAGAAAATTTTTACAAAAAATTTTATAGAAAATTTTTACAAAAAATTTTATAGAAAATTTTTACAAAAAATTTTATAGAAAATTTTTACAAAAAATTTTATAGAAAATTTTTACAAAAAATTTTATAGAAAATTTTTACAAAAAATTTTATAGAAAATTTTTACAAAAAATTTTATAGAAAATTTTTACAAAAAATTTTATAGAAAATTTTTACAAAAAATTTTATAGAAAATTTTTACAAAAAATTTTATAGAAAATTTTTACAAAAAATTTTATAGAAAATTTTTACAAAAAATTTTATAGAAAATTTTTACAAAAAATTTTATAGAAAATTTTTACAAAAAATTTTATAGAAAATTTTTACAAAAAATTTTATAGAAAATTTTTACAAAAAATTTTATAGAAAATTTTTACAAAAAATTTTATAGAAAATTTTTACAAAAAATTTTATAGAAAATTTTTACAAAAAATTTTATAGAATATTTTTACAAAAAATTTTATAGAATATTTTTACAAAAAATTTTATAAAAAATTTTTACAAAAAATTGTATAGAAAATTTTTGCAAAAAATTGTATAGAAAATTTTTGCAAAAAATTGTATAGAAAATTTTTGCAAAAAATTTTACAAAAAATTTTATAGAAAACTTTTACAAAAAATTTTATAGAAAATTTTTAGAAAAAAAAATTTTTTATAAAATTTTTAGAAAAAATTTTTTTTATAAAATTCTTAGAAATTTCTTTAGAAAATCTTTACAAAAAATTTTATAGAAAAAAAAAAATTATAGAAAATTTTTACAAAAAATTTTATAGAAAATTTTTACAAAAAATTTTATAGAAAATTTTTACAAAAAATTTTATAGAAAATTTTTACAAAAAATTTTATAGAAAATTTTTACAAAAAATTTTATAGAAAATTTTTACAAAAAATTTTATCGAAATTTGTTTTTCTAAAAATTTTATAAAAAAAAATGTTTCTAAAAATTTTATAGAAATTTTTTTTTTGTAAATATTTTATAGAAAATTTTTTTTTGTAAAAATTTTATAGAAAATTTTTTTTGTAAAATATTATAGAAAATTATTTTGTAAAAATTTTATAGAAAATTTTATTGATCAAAATTTTATAGAAATTTTTTTTTGAAAATTTTATAGAACTTTTTGTTTGTAAAAATTTTATAGATTTTTTTTTTTGTAAAAATTTTATAGATTTTTTTCTTTGTAAATATTTTATAGAAAATAATTTTTAAATTTTTTGTAAAAATCAGAACGTTTCTGCAATCTAAATTGCGATAGAATGTTCAGACAAAAGCAAACAAATCCTTTAAAAAAATTTCACCAATATGTCTTTTGACTGCTCCGGATTACCAGTGGACACCCTGTGGGTCTATTGGCTACCTCTATGTGTATTGCTTTCTATAAAGGCATTTAATACAAATTAAAGCAGGAAAACCCTACCAACCTAAAAACAAACAAAAATCGCCCCTCGCAGGAGGTTCTTGATCCTCCGAGTTCTCCGTGCGATCTACTGGTGGTGGTCTAATATTTATTTAACAAAAAAAAGCAAAAAAATAAAAACAACGTAAAAAAGTAGGTAGGCGTGTTTTTTTTTTTGCCCACAGCTTTAGATGTTTGATGTTGCTGAATTCCATTAGTGAAATTTTCGAAACTATGTCTAGCATATCGGAGAGCTTAAATATTCTGTATCTCTTCTCGTGCCTTGGTAAAGTTGAATATTGTAGAAATTACAAACGGAAAGACAAACTTATAGTATATTACAGTTTATTTTATTTAGTTTCTTTTCGGGAGCCAAATAATAAATGTATCTTAAGCAAATAACCTCCAATAAAGGGTTAAATATTTTAGTTTTCTTCAACAAAGACTCTGAACTCAAATATATGTATGTTGGCCTTTTAAACCCTGTTAAACACTAAAACAGCAAAAATATGAAAACAATAAGAAATTACCACGAAATCTAGTTATTTTCGCATAAAAATCACAATTCTCATAAAGTTTTTTTTTTTTTTTTTGCTTTGTGTTCGTATATTTACCAAACTGTTTAAAACTAAATACAAAAGAAAAAATGCATAAAATAAAAACAGAGAAACAGAAAAAATGGTTTATCAAATTCATAATCTAACTTGAAACCATATTTGCATGTTGCAGTCATACAGAATATACGAGTGAATGCCATGAAAAACTCATGTACGGACCTAAAGGTGTAGGTTGCGACCATACTTTTGTCTTACCAACCAATTCAATTCAATAACATCAACATCAACAATATTAGTGAATGGAAACCATTTTAGGGTCTCTGCTCTTGTGTGAAGTTTAGTGTTTAGAGTTTTGTATTTTTTTTTTTTTTGCTTCTTAACGACATAAACTTAATGTTGCCTGCCACTGTAGGCTTGGAAACTTTTCGAATACAATACTTCGGCAAACACCTCTTCCCTCTGCTCTGCTTCCTGCACATCGTACACAACGCAACATAAGAATTGTTGTGTATCTTTGGTGGCAATATGGAATTTGGTTTTTGGTTTAAAGCTCCTTGATACCATTTACTGTTACTACCATTTTACTGACAGCCATCCAGTCACAGAAGACGACTAAACAACAGCAGCCAGCTACATATGGATAGAATATTCGAAGTATTGCCAGAAAAAGCAAAAACAAAAAAAAAACATTTATTTTTCATACACATTTATCTAAATCACAAAAATAACAACAACAACAACTTTAACTGAACATAAATAAAAGCAACAAAGTACATAAAAGATGGTTTGTTTTTGTGTTCCACCTTTTCCATACAAGTGTCAAAAGGAACCATGAGCAACGATACAACAACACTACAAGAGTATAAACGTGAAGGCTTAAGTAGTTGTATGTACCACATCACAACCGAAACGAAAAAGAAGCACCACCACAACATTTCAGCCAACCGACAAGCCAACAAGAAAGAACATCAACATCATCATCCTCCAACAACTACAACAACTTGAACATCGTCATCATCCTCATATCCTTTTCAATTTTCAGCCATCTCCATCATCATCGTTGTCGTTTCCCTCTCGTGTAGTGTCTAAACATACAAAACTCTTTTCATTTTTTTTTTGTTGCTGATTTAAAAAAAAAAAAAAATGTTACAAAAGTGGTAGCTGCGTTTCTTTTTTTTCTTGCATTTTTTCTCTGGAACACATTTCAATTTTTATTTAAACGTTTTTATGAAACAGTGGCTTAAAAGTATTTTCACTGTGAAGTTTATTATTTTTAAGTCACCTAGTTGTCTTTATTAAAGGTTCGAAGGACCAAAAACTTTGGTTAGACACATTTTACACAGAAAAAATATCTGCTTCGATATTGCCATACATTAATATAATATACCTATAATTGAACTTGAGCAATCAGTGAAATGACGTTAGGGACCAGCGGTTATTTTAAGTCTATTTATTATGGTAAATTGGATTAAGACCAGGATTCACTATCCTACACAATCGTAAGATTCAATCACAAAAAAAATCTGACAGAATTCTGTCCTACTCAAAAAATCGTTTCAAAATGGCGATGTAGATGCCACACAATCATACATAACAAGATTTTGCAAATCTGATCGCATGGAAAAATACTATTTTATAAATTTTTTCCAAAGATTATAAAATCGTACAGATCTGTCAAAAAGTCTGTCACACACATACACTTTTGATCCACACTATCATACTTTTTAAGCACACACACAATTTGTGACAAATCGTACAACTGAGTATGATAGTAAATCGTGGCCTTTAGCTTTTACTCAAATTTGTCAACAAAGTCAAACAAACGATCATTTCTTTTCATCTGCATTCCTGTAAATTAAAAATTTTTTAATTACGAAATTTTGCCTATTTAAAAGAAACAAATTACACAGTTCAACAGAAAAAAACAGAGTTCCAACGATTGATTCTGATAGAGGACCCCAAGAAAAAATATACTTTTGTCGGCGTTTTGAAAGATCACATCAGAATTTTATTTTGAGGCGAATAAAGTTTCCCAGCTGTGACCTGTTCTACAAAAATGTTGGACATAAAATTTGTACTATATACATATATATCAGTTTTGGTGTATTCGGACATACATATGTATATAGTAAAATTGTATGTTCAACATATTTGCAAAAAATGTATCCCCGCCCTTCCCCTTTTTTGGGTGTTTTTTACGATTTGTTAGAATAAAGCCACAAAATCCCGTCATGCGGGGGAGTTCGAGGGTTAATATGTTCTACAAAAATATTATCCATAGCATTTTCTACAAAGTTGCTGAACATATTCATACACGTCAGATGTAAAGAAAACATAGTTTTACCGATATTATGCAAAAACAGGCCACAGCCGGGGAATATTAACCGCCTCTAAAATAAAATTTCTATGTGATATTTCAAAAAGCCGACACGCGTGTATTTTTTTTTTTTTTTTTTTTTTTTGGTTTCCCCTACCAGAATTAATAGTCGGAACCCCGTAATTTTGGAAAAGGTTTGAAATTGTTGTACAGTGATATTTTTCATACGTTGGAATATGTATATGTACACACATATACCCTAGTGTATGTATGAGCATTTTTATTTTGTCATCTAATCTAATAAACGATTATTCGACTTTTTATTTCTTCCCGATTAATCGATTCCAACAACAAAAAAGTATTCGAATAATCGAATAATTTTTTAAAATTAAAATTTTTGTCATCTAATCTAATAAACGATTATTCGATTTTTATTTCTTCCCGATTAATCGATTCCAACAACAAAAAAGTATTCGAATATTCAACTAAATTTTAAAAATTAAAATTTTTAGAACTTATAAATAGTTTTACATTGGGTGCTTTTAACAATGTATGTTCCTGAGGTGTAAAAGAACCTTTTGTAACAATTCAAAGACAATTCGAAAGTTTTCCATAATTAAAGAAACTGCACATGCAAAACTCTACAATAATATTATGATTTTATATAAATTTTAGAATTTTATCTAGGGATGGGCACTTCTATATAAAGTAAATAGATAAACCAAAACTGAAGCTATATAAAAGTAAGAGTCTTAAAATTACTGGTGGAATGCTTTCCAAGTAAAATCGAACAAGATGTTGTAAACCCGCTGACGAAGTGTAGGGCACAGCTAGAATATTTTTGAGGAGGATAATTTAAAAGAAGATAAAAACACTTTTTTACAATCAATGTTGTAATTTTTTGTTGTTGTTAATTTTTTCAGCATAATACAAGCTGTATGTCAGCAGAAAAAATTTTATTTCACTGTGCAACATTTTAAAAAACCTTCTTATTTTATATTTATTTTCTGAAAGATCTAGTGGCAAAAACCAAACTTTTTTCTTGCTGAGTATTAAACAAAATGTTTGGGTGTGGTTATACGCGTTTTGTTACTACTTAGCTTTCTTTCCACCGTCTTGGTACAATATAAAAAAAACTTGAAAAAAAATCCCCCAAAATAACCAGCAATAACAGCGAAAACATCATCCATCGTACAAAACAACAACAACAACATCCAATGCTAATACCAAAATGTGCTACCTAAAGTAATCTACAACTTAAGTAGAAAAAACAACAACAACAAACAAATCAAAAAACATCAATACAACCTACAACTTTACTCCCGAACACAAGCTGCAGCCAGCTAGAAAAAAAAACAAGGTTCCCAACAAACAACGGACAAAATTAAAAAAGAAAACCCCAAACATTTTGTTAATACACGTAGGCATGTACATACATACACATATATACATACACACACACAACTCTCTGTACAAATACTTAACAAAAACATACTCCAAGAATGGATGGCTAAAAGCAGAAAAAAAATCCCAACAACTTTGGAAACATTTTGTACACAATTTTTCTTTACATGGGTTTCTTAAAACTTGGCCATAACAAAGCAGCAACCAACAAAAAACAAAAAAAAAAACAATTGCAGCAACTCGATTGACTTGATTTTTTTCTTTTTATTTTTGTTTTTATTTTTTAGGGGATTTAACTTTAAGCTAAAATCTGTTGTTGAAAGCTTTACAGGACGCACAAAATACATATATTACAGCCATATTTCGAGCGAATAATTTGTTTTAGATGAAAAAGATTTTTTGGAAATTTTTTTTCTTGCTTTTTTCAACATTTTGACTCTATTTTTCGTTAACAAGTTTGTGGGTTTTGAAAAGAATCTGAAACAAAAACAATTCTTTCAATATAAATTTTTTGAGTAAAAGAATAAACCCACAACTTGCTTACTTTGACTACAACTACGGTATTTGCTTGGCATCATACCAAAGACATTGTCATCAACATCATCAACTGCACCAGCACTAGCAATAGCAATGGCACCAGCAATTCTATCAGTAGAGCCAGCAATTCTATCCTTAGCAACTTCTTCAGTAGTATAATAGTTGGTCTATATAAATGTGAAAAATAGATTTTAACTATTTGTACAACCGTGCGGTTGCTGGTGTGGCTTTTAACAACAATCGTCACCTTCACCACAGCAGTGGCATCCCGCCCCATCAGAACCGCATTGCAAAATCATCCATCAACTCGAATACGTATTCTAACGTATGGAGTTCGACATCAAACAAACTTGTATCACAAGCCAAGCAGCAATCGTTGATCAGTCGATTAGTCAATCTGACATTCTGTAAGTCGGGAAGGCTGACTGTGTGTTGGTCAATTATGTTGCAAAAGAAAACAAACCAAGACCAATAAACCAAAAAAGTTTGGTTTTACACTTTTCACTAGACACACAAACACAAACACACACACACACACCAACTCTTTCATTGGTGATAAGTTAAACTGGCAATAAGAGCCATGCACAAACATGCCACTACATACATATAAATACATACATACACACCGGCAGGCACAAATAAATCACCTTGATTGCACCAGCACTTAAGTTGAACAAACCACACGAATAAGATAGATTTACAGGGACTCAAAATTAACCGGACCTAAGGACAATAGAATCCTTCTATTTTATTTTTGAAAAAAAAAAACATTATCAATAGAATTCCCAGGTAGAGATTTCTAGACGGAATCCGGAATTACGAAGAAAACTGTGGACACTTCCAAGTTACTGACATTTGAAATGCACGTACTAGAGTTGTTTATTTATGAGGACTGTCCGATGGGAGTGAAGGCTTTAAAGGGTCCTACTGTCACTAATGAGCTTCTTGGCCCTCTCTTGTACGCGGTCGAGCAGCTCCAAAATAGACTTTGGCGCGCCGGCCCATACAGGAGATTTGTATTCCATTTTCGGCCGAATAGAAGTGGTATAAATAGTAAGAAGATCGAATGGAGTGAAGTATCTTTTACACCGTTTCAGGAAACGGTGTAAAAGATACTTGATTTTCATGCCAAGAACATTAAGATCTTTCGATTCCTTAATATTTATATCACCCAAAATAACAGATGTAGCATCATCTCCGAACGTACGCCTATGCGTAATTGCATGCTTATGCATAGGCGTCTTACGGGCATTAAAATCGACTCTATTCACACGACCCCCTTCGGATATTGTTATGTTATCGTGATTGAGCGTATCATTCGACCGTACCTCCAACTGATTCGGTCTATTACTAAATGCATACGAATGGCAAATGGTGCTGTCATTTGCGAAAGAGTAGATGTTGTAGTAAATACATAAACCATAACTGAAGCACTGTAATAGCAGGAGTCTTAAAATTTCTGATGGATTACTTTCAAAGCAAAATCAAAGAAAATATTTTCAAAGGACGCCAATGAAGTAACGGCTACAGCTAGTTAATAATAAAGCTTAGCTAGAGATTAGAACTTGGGGTGTTCTACTAAGAAAAAATAAAAACTTGACTTCTGAGCTTTTAAGAGCTAATCTAACCTAAACTGAGCTTTATGTACTATGGCACATATAAAAAAGTTGTTGTGCCAAATAAAAACTTCAATTGGTTTCAAATACACATTTCAATTAATTTTTACATTGATTTACAATTTTATTGTCTGGCACTGGATGAACCTCACAAGTTTATTTTATGAGTACTTATTGTTAGTTTAAATACTTTTAATTATGGCAAAAAAAATATATTGATTTCTCTATATACTTAAATAAAAAACGAAAGAAATAATATTCTAATAAAATAAATAATTAATTCAATTAAAAACTTTAAATTTTTACTGTTTATGTAAAAATGTATTTAAAGTTATTTGGTATGGCTTGAAAATGAAGACTAATCCGAATACCAATTCGAAAACTGACTCACTAGGGTCCTCGTGGACCCTTTTTCGTTCCTTTGTTGCCATAAACCTCTACAGATATGTTATTTATTATTAATAAAATTGATGACATTTTTTTCTCATCCTTTCAAGAAAAGTAAAAATCTGTTGTAGTTTATTTTGTTCCGAATAATTTTCGTGAGTGTAAAATTTATTTCCCTAAAATACCCAGAGTATTTTTTGTGAGTGTATCACATAGATATTGTCCTTAGTTGTAAACGAGTAGAAAAATATATGTATGTACGCCCGGAAGAGTATTTATGAAAATATGTACAACATAAATGCAAATTTACAAATATAAATAAATCCATCTTCGTATTGCCATCAGATACAAGATACATAAATATGAACTTTTTATGTAGATTTATCCATCTCTATTTTCATATTCAAAACATGTTTAAATAAAAAATGTACATATATTTTCTTGTACATACATACATATACATATATAAACATGCATACATACAAATGTATGTAAATATTTATTTGATGGATGTGTGTCTGTCTGTCTCATCGTTTGCGTTTCTATGTCTTTTCATAAGTTTATTTTTCAATTCATACGGTTGTTAAACTATTTCATACTCCAAATGGTATCGTCACATCCACTCAAACAACCAGTCAACCAACCATCCATCCATCCATCCATCCATCCATCCATCCATCCATCCATCCATCCATCCATCCATCCATCCATCCTAGTTATTTATCTATCATTCCATCAGTACATCCATACAAAACCTATGTACATATTGATATGTACATATTTATATCTTCAGTTATATGTATGTTTGTAAGTATTTATCTTCAAATTTGCATATTCCCTACAAACATTTTGTTTTGCAAAAGACACCAAGAAGTGACATGAGTTTGATTGAATTTATAGCGGATGCTATTTTCATTTTATACCCTCCACCAAAGGCAGAAAGTATATATGTATGCCCTGGGGAATTCGATCCAACTATTTTAGTTTGCTAATCTGTCAGATATCATTACTTTTTTAAGAGACTTTCAGGCAGTTATGTATATTTTTAGGCTTATTAATTTCAAGAAAGTGTAGCCATTTTATTAATTACTAGCTGCGCCCGTCACGTCGTGTGCATTCTGACAATATTTTGCTCTATATAAAATAAATACTCTTACTTTTATAGTGCTTCAGTTTTTTTTTTATTTATATAAAGGTACCCATCCCTGATTAAATTTCTTAAATTTATAAAAAATTCTAAAATTCTAAAAATTCTAAAAATTATTGTAAAGCTCTGTAAAAGGTGTTTAAAATATTTTAAAACAATGTAATTCCAAAAAGTAAAAATACAAATCAAATACAAATTTTATTCAACTGGCGCCATCTGTTGTTTAAAATATCCCATTTTCAAAACTAAAAGGTGCGCAACTGTGTTTCAAATATTCCAATTTTAAACCGAAAATTTTAGTACCTTTAAACCGGAAATTGCGTACTTTTACTGCTTTTTATCTACTTTCTCTTAGGAAATGAGATATTTCCGCGGAAAAAAGTACTGCAAGTACCTAAAGTACCTCACAAAACTTTGTTAAAATCTATCCAGTAGTTTTTACGTGATGCGAACGCAAATGAAAAGCAAACAGACTGACAGACAGATGGAAATGAGTTACTATTTTATTATATGTATAGATATAGATATCGATTTTACTACGCTAGCGTGCTATGCGGTAATACCCTAGAAGAACGGAGCTGTGATATGACTATTGTAAGTAGAATTAATACATATCGGAAAAATTATGTTGCCAGCTGGGTATCGAACTCATGACCAAGCTTTTAGTATTCAACGTACTAAAAACTTCAGATACAGTCCATTAAAGGCGTTGATATGGTCACAAAGCTGCAAGAGCCTCTACTATCATCAAGTTTCCCCATATTATTGTTGTAATTCTGTGTGTCGGTGTTGCCTTTCGTTTCATTGTATGCAAAACCAAAACTCTACAAAACACCGGATTATAAAATGATCAATCGAAATTTCGCCGAAATATCTATCGCATTTTCATTAAAAGACCAAAAATTCCCAAAAGCTAAAATAAAAAGAAAAGGAAATACATAATTGTTTAAGTCGGTTTAAGTTCATTTATTCTCGCTAACCACTCGATAGAATCTATAGAATATTTTTAACAAATTAAGAGATTAATTTTAAGGAAAAATTAAAACTAGCAGAATGTAATGCATTTTCTGGATCGCTACATCCTCCGTCAGCATTCTTCCTATCTATATACTTTGGGAAGTATTTAGTTATAAACATCGTCTATTTAACCAACCAAACTCTGATAATAGAATACGAGAAATTTTATTTCATGTTATTAGATTTTATTTCCAATTGTGTGGATACGAAAATAAGTGTTGTTAACTACCTGAAATTTGGAAAACCGAATGTACTAGGATACTTTTTTTTCAAAAGAAAATAGACACAAATTTTACCGATTTAAAGGTACTGCAAACTGTGCAGCACCTTTTATATTTGTCGGCGGGATATTTTAAACACTATTTACAGAACTCTACAATGATTTTAAAATTATATAAAATAAATACATAAACCATATCTGAAGCACTACAAAAGTAAGAGATTTAAAATTTGGTGTGGAATACTTTCAAAGCAAAATCGAACAAAATATTGCGCACAGATATACATATAACAAAACTGTAACGGGACCATTTCAGTACATGAAATATTTTTTTTTTAAATATTGCTGTTAGAGTAGTTAGTACTCGAATTGGAATACAAAACAGCAATTTTTAACATTTTTGTCTGTCTGTTTGTGTTCGCATCACGTAAAAACTACTGGATGAATTTTATTAATATTTTGTGAGGAGGTACCTTAGTATCTTGGTTTAAATATAGGATGCTTTTTCCTGCAAAAATATCTCATTTCCAAGAGAAAATGTAGTGAAAGTACGCAATTTTACCGATTCAATGTTACTGAAAACTTGGCAGCACTTTTTATTTTTGTCAGCGGAAATTTTTAAATACTATTACCAAAACTCTACAATAATATCAATATTTTATATAAATCTTAGAATTTTATATAAAGTCTTTACTCCTGAGTATTTACCCAGGAATGGGTATATAAAGTAAATACATAAGAATTATAAAAGTAAGAGTCTTAAAATTTGTTGTTGATTACTTTCAAAGCAAAATCGAACAAAATATTGTAAGGTAGACTACGAAGTGTACAAATGAATGTGAAACACATTAAATCGACACTGCAAAGGAAAGCTTCAGTACTTCATTAATTCCGAATGGCGCTATTGCTTGTTAAATTAAAAACTATAATTCTAGGACAAGAACTTTTTCCTGAGGAAAGGGACATATGAACGAAGTAGGTTCCTAATTAACACTACAAGCTGTAGCGCTGTTCGATTCTGTGTTTGGTTGGTAGCTAGAAAGGGTAGTTGTCCCCAAGTCAAACAGAAGCGAAACAAATATTTCGAGATGTAATAAATAATGCAATGGTAATGTATTTTGTTATTCGAAACCTTCTTTATATCACCCAGAAGAGACCAAATATCCGCTGTCTATGACCAACAATTTTCCAAATGCTCATAGGGCTTTATGTATACATACATACATACATATGTATATAATGCGTACGTACTTATACACATTTGTTTGTATGCACAGGATACGTGTAAGTCTTGTGTGTTGCTGCTTTAAATGTATAAAACTTCAACCCACCTCTAACCTTTTTCCAATTCTATTCGTTTTATTTTTACTGTTTCTTCACCAACAGTCTTTTATTTCTTCTTCTAATTCTTTTGAATAACAAGTACAACAACATTAACCCAGCAAAAGAAAAAGAGGAGAGCACAAAATACATGAAATAAAAAATGTAGGAAAACCTTGTGTTTAACTTGTTAAGTAGTCACTAGTAAAACGTTTTTTTTTTTTTCTTTCAATATTTTTTTTGTTTTTTGCCCAACATTTTTCAAAAGGACTTTACAAAATGTTTGTGTATATTTTTTCTCTTGTTTTCTATTTCTTTTCATCTGTAAAAGATTTTGCAAGTGATGATGTACGAGTATGTATGAATGTATGAATGTATAGATGGATGTATAAATGAATGTGTCTATGTGCACTTGTGTTTGAGAGTGTATATTTTTGTTCAAGTTTTGTTCTTCATTCTTCTGTGTTCAAGATGAGTAGACAAACGCATACATACTTACATATTTATGGAAACACAGAAGCTTTGAAGAGTATATAAAGTGTGAACACGAAAGAAATTTAACGATTTATTTTCAAATTAATAAATACGTTTTTTGTAATATGGAATACATATTTGAATTTTAATTAGTAGAACTATATTTATTAACACACAAGTGAATTTTTGAAATTAGGCTTCAGTTCGATATATTTTTTCTAAGTTGAAAGAACATTAGCTACAAATTAGGTGATTAATTTTAAAGAAAAAATTAGAAAATTTTATTTTTAGACGCTAGAATATTAAGATCGCAATTAAGATTGAGACAGAATAAATATTTAAATATTAAAAGTTATGGTCACTCTTCGCTGATAAGTAAATATCAAGTAGAGAACATAAAAATCGATTACTTGAGAGCAGATTACTACAATAATCCCAAGGAAAGATGACGGGAAACCACTGAATAATTTCACTGAAGGAATTGAGATTTATACAGATGGTTAAAAACAAAGATAATGGGACAGGAAATGGTGCATACTGCGATAAGTTAGGTATCATACACAGTTCTAGACTGGATAACTTATGCAATACTTTGCAAGCCGAAATTTTTGCTGTGTCTGAGGCTGCCAGGTTACTTTCTATGAGGCCGATATTCTCAAGTGATATCACTATTTACATAGACAGTCAGTCGGCTATAAAAGCACTCGGAAATATGTAGATGTATTAGATCGAAAGTAGTCAGCGGTTGTCGTAGAGAGCTACAAGTTCTCAATGAACAACACGCACTGAAACTGTGCTGGTCACCCGGTTATTACAACATTATAGGCAACGCAGCTGCAGAAGAGTTGGCGCGAGCTGGAACTGATTTAGACATAAGCGTTAGATGTGAGGTCTCGATTCTACATATGAGAGGATAAGAGAAAAATTCAGACGTGTTGCCGACACAACGTGGAATAATTCGTTGGGACACACACAGACAAAATCATTGCTGGAGAAAAAAGGTATTGGAGAAAGGGATAAGCTGTTATGTATGAGTAAGTCAGAACTAAGAATGTAAGTCGGTATAATAACAGGACATAATGATCTTAGATATTTCCTGAAAAAGATTCGACTTTGTGATGATGATATCTGTAGATGGTGTGGCGAAAGAGAGGAAAATACATTCCACTGTCTTTGTAAATGCTCTGCGTTATCACACAGCCGTAATAAATGTTTTGGCTCTGGTATAGGTATGGATGCTAAGCACATTATTAAATTTACGAAATTCACGGGACTACTTAGAGGGAGTTATTAAAAGAGAATATCAGAGGAGTCACTATGGATCAATAATGGTATTGTGAATCCATACATATACAATTATGTGTGATCCTCTATTAACCTGACCTAACCTAGCTGAATGGACTGCATTTTCTAGACAGCTACGTCCGTCATCAGTAGTATGTTAAGTTTGGTAAGGCTCATATCTATAGGGACAAGCCCACAACGATTGATGCACTGAAAGCTAATTTTCATTCGTGAGATAGCGGTCGATAGGTTGTAGATATTATGCAAAAATTGGACCCAGCGTATAAATTGTTTGAGGCATGGCCGCGGTCAACATTTATGTATATGAAATCATCTTTAACTTAACTTGACTCAAATAAAGATTTCATACATTTATCAACATTTTATGTGATTTATTTTTAAGTAAATCCGAAAGCTTTTAAAAAATCACCCTTTATATGAGTGCTTCGTTATCACGCGCTTAAGTCATTAATATCACTTCAAACATCCTTTCTGTTAAAAAGCAGTTTTGGCTTAATGGCTCCTAACAGATGGACTATTTTGAGGAGGGTCAACTCTTTTGTCAAGTGGAGAAAATTTTAAGTCAAGAATATATCGCTGCTACAGCTGATATACACGTTACGTTAAGCGTTTTGACAATAAGTAATCTTCGTAACTAGGTATGAGCCAGAGAACTTCAAGGGATGATTCAAAAACGTTTAATACCCACACCCATCTGTTAATATCCACACATCAACTGTTGATTTTAAATCAATCAAACCATGTGCTTCTTGTTTACTCTGTGATGTTATTCATCGAACGCGGTCATGGAAACCTTAAGTATCATCTAGCCAAGATGAAAATTAAAGAAGATGATACTTGCAGACTGTGCCTGGAAGGTGCTGAGACGGCAGCGCACATTGTTTGTGAATGTCAGCACTGGCTAACATAAGACTCAAGACCACTGGTTGGTTAGGTTAAGCAGGCAGCTGTAGTACACAGCTCACTTGGCTCCACGTATTGGTCCCTTTGTGTTACCTGCGGAGAGAAATAAGAAATAAAAGTAAGATGGGGGGAGAGGTAAAGAAAATAGAGAGAAGAGAGAGATAAGTTAAGAAAATAGAAGTGTCAAGAGGTCGCCATAAATAGAATTTTGGCCGAGACAGCAAACAAGCGTATTCATGCCTCGCCGAGTGGGAGTGGGTTGGAGAACCAACCGCAGCTCCTCAGAAAAGAATTAATTCTTCTTGCTTCCAGTAGTGAAACACAAGATAGGCTCCCGAAATACCGATGTCCAAGATTTTGAAGTCGTTGGTATTCCGGTGCAGGGCATAGGCAGAGGAGGTGAACGACCGTTTCCTCCTCTTCCTCATCTTTGCAGCTTCTGCAAAAGTCGTTGTAAGGGAGGCCCATTCTTCTTGCATGGGCCTGCCCAGTGACCGTAGATACAAAGTCACGCAGTTGTGTTTTCGGCATCCGAAGTAATGAATCCGTCTTCTTCTGACCTAGTAAGGGCCAGATCGACCTTGCCGTCAAATAAGTTGATTCATTGGACCATCTGGCCTGGGCTAGGTCATAAAGAGCACGGTTTATTCGTTGCCCGCATGCAGCGAGGGGAATGCCACAATAGACGTCAATGGCGCCATCATAAAGCAGAGTTCCCTTCTTTGCTAGTTCGTCAGCAACATTGTTGCCAAGACCACTGGTAGAAACTTGTTAAATGTGGACCTGAGCCTTGAACAAATGTTAGCAATTACTAGATACAGCGTGAGGAGAGACTGAAATCACTAAAGCCAAGATTAAAGACTGGTTGTAGCACGTGACGCTATGGGAGTAAGGTTGCCCTAAATTACATTTCGTTTGCCCATAATCATAGAGGATGCAAGGGGGTCGAAAAAGTGACCCATTATGGAAGTGGTCTTCTTCGATATTCCCCCTACATTAATAAATAATAATAAGCAATGCTGAAGGTTGATCACCAAGTGCGACAATCTACTATTTTCAAAAATCATTTTTCATCAAAACTATTTTATGTACAACCTTTACAGATAAACATTAATATCCATGTAAATAAGTATCTTTGTATGCAAACAAACCATCTATAAAAGAAATGTTTTTTTTTCTATGGTATTAATGTGAAAAGTTAAATAGACAGAAAATTGTTTACAATTTCTGCAGAACATGAGTGCAAAAAAAAATTTAAAAAAATATTTATTCTACTTTATGTAGAATAAAGATGGAAAAAATCCTTAACATCTGAACGTGCAAACGAACACACACACACACACACACAAAAACAAATGCAAATGTACCTTTCGCCTTAGATTCAAAGCAAAATCTTTTATAGAATTTAATTCAATCTTTAATAAGAGACCAGAAGAGTAGAAAATAATTTAAAATTGTGATTGTAATAATTATTGATGAAAATATATAATTTTGTAACAATTTGCAATGCAAGAGGAGACCCTAAGACTGTGAAGAAAGAAAATTTCATTGATTTGATTTGATTTGATTTGGATAACGATGAAAAAACAAAGTATGAATAAAATATGCTAAAACTAGAATTAATCATTTGTGAATAGAAATGATACCAATAAAATTTAAATTGCGATTCGAGGTGACAATTCAACAAAACCTCAAGAATACAAGAATATTTTTTGTACTCTACTGAGACTTTGAAAGAAACCCTATGAGTTAATACAACTTAAAATTCTAGACTTTTCTTTGGATACCAAGAACTTTTGGTAGCAATGTTTTATAACCGAGAACTGACATAAGTCGAAAGTAAGTGTATCGGTATACAGAAATAATTTTTTGCTCCAGTCAAAGGTTTTCACTAGGTTCAGATACTGTTTTAATTAAATTTTTAATTGATTCAATTATTTACTTCATTAGAAGATTATTTTGTTTTTTACTGAATTAAAATTTTTTTTATTTGAGTCAATTAAAAAGTTAATTAGATTTGTATCTGTAACTAATTAAATCTATTAATTGATGCAAATATTTTTTTTTTGTGATTTGGTGCACTTAGCCTACCAGCTGTTATGATTAATTTTTTCAACTTTTTTAATTCTATAATGTTTTAAATTTTTTGAGTGTCTAATATAATATTTGAGTGATTAATATAATAGATTTTCAAACAGTGCGTTTGAGGAAAAAATTTACTATCGAAAATTTGGTCGTGATAACGAAAAAGCTCATTTGGCCAATTCTGTGTAAGTAATTAGAAGATTGGAAGGATTCAAAGCCTGAGTTTCACTGTAAAAAATATTTATACTTTAAAAAAAAAAAGTAAATAATAAGTCAATATTTAATAAGGTTTATGAAACTCTGAAAGCTTAAACATAATTTTATATAAAAATATTAAGTATCAGTGTTAAATTTGAAAATTATTCTTACAAAACAAAACAACATTTTTTTAAGCTCCATTTCCTTTTTACCGTAAAAGCAGGGTACTCTGTTCATGATTTCGTGCGAAATGTTGTCAAAAGCCCATATAAAAAGCTTAATACGAAATAAATAAGAAATAATGTTGCTGAAGTAGTACTCTGTTAAATTTTTTAAAAGTCACGAAATGTTCCTGGCAGCGTACTTTTCCAACTGAAAAGGGGTGTCAAAACCACTTTTATTGAAAAATAGTATTATAAAAATCAAAGTATAGAATAATTTTTTAAAATTCTGGGGGAGCAACATCAAGTCTGGAGGGGGCACCGCACCCCTCAAAATGGCCTTCCTAAGCCAATTGTCAAATTTTTTAAGCAAAATAATATATCTTGTCTGACACATTTCGCAAAATCGAACAGAGTACCACGCTTAAATTTAAGGTTTGAATTTAGATACAAAAGTTTAGATACAAAAGTATTAATACAAAAGTTTAGATGTAATAATTTTTAATTAAATGTTTTAAATAAATTTTAACTCGAAAATTATTATTACTTTACATTATTACTTTCTAAAAAAATTTTCTGAGCTGCACTTTCTTTCTTTTACTGTTACATCTTAAAATGTTTCGATACAAAAGTTTATAAACAAAAGTTTATATACAAAAGCATATATATGAATTTCTCTCTCTATTCTGAATTTTGAAATTTTTTATACGCAATTTTAGGAACTTTTCATTAAAATAAAAACTTTGATTCTAAATTATTAAGTGTAGGATGGGACCGCAGGAAAAATATTGCTTTATTTACCCATTTTATTATATATAATATATATTGCATTCTCGATAAACCGTTTTTTTAAAGAATTTCATAATTACTAGTTATATCCGGTTGGTGCGCTACCCCTCCCGCTCCTATCCCTATAGTATTTTGTTCGACATTGACTTTTATTTACAAAGTAATTGGCAACAATTTGCTAAGACTCTTACTGTTATAGTGCAACAGATATATGTAGTAGCACTGATCTGTCTATACATATAATAAAACTGTAACAGGACTATTTCTGTACATGAAATATTTTTGGAAAATTGTGTTGCTGATGCAGTTAGCCATCGAAATGGAATAACAATTTTTAGAATTTTTGTCTGTCTGTTCGTCTATCTGTGTTCGCATCACGTAAAAACTACTAGATGAATTTTAATAAAATTTTGTGAGCGAAAACCTTGGTATCTTGTTTCAAATATAGGCTACTTTTTCCACAAAAATACTACTTTTCAAGAGAAAATAGAGAAAAAGGAGTGAAACTACACAATTTTATGGATTCATTCGTACTGCAAACTTGGCAGCACGTTTTATTTTTGTCAGCGGGAAATTTTAAACACTTTTTACAGAACTCTAGAACAACATTTTAACTTTATATAAATTTTTGAATTGTATACAGGGATGGGTAGCGCTATATAATAAAATATATAAACCATAACACAAGCACTATAAAAGAAGGAGTATTAAAATTTGGTGTGAACTTCTTTTAAAGGAAAATCGTACAAAATATTGTTAGGATGCTTACGACGTGGAGGGCACAGCTAATACATATAATAAAACTGTAACTTTCTGTATGTGTGTCTCTCTGTGTTCGCATCACGTTAAAACTACTGCATGAATTTTAATAATTTATAGGATAATTTTTATCAGCCAAAATATCTCATATCCCAGAGAAAATAGAGAAAAAGCATGCAATTCTACCAATTTATTCAATTCAATTTATTTATTTTAAATATTATATGAATTTTATTTGAACTATTTTTGAACTAATAAATTAATTATTTAGGCTTAAGTTCTTAATTATAAAGAGATAAAGAATAATTAGATACCAGCAAAGCAGAATGCATTTTCTAGACAGCTACGTCCGTCATCAGTACTCTTTGTATCAATCTACCCGGTAGTTTCAATTGTTATTAATTTTCTATTTAAACAAACTTATCAAAGAAATAGAATCTGAGAAATTTTAAATTTACATTATATTTCATAGAAGATAGAGCTTTTTTGAAATTGTTTTACACTTGTAAACTCTATTTATTTTCCATATTATACTACCAAGCAAACATTTTTTTTATTTTTAATTCTCTTTATATATTTTCTTTTATTTGAAAAAAAGCTCTATCTTCTATGAAATATAATGTAAAATTAAAATTTCTCAGATTCTATTTCTTTGACAAGTTTGTTTAAATAGAAAATTAATAACAATTGAAACTACCGGGTAGATTGATACAAAGAGTACTGATGACGGACGTAGCTGTCTAGAAAATGCATTCCGCTTTGCTGGTATCTAATTATTCTTTATCTCTTTATAATTAAGAACTTAAGCCTAAATAATTAATTTATTATTTTAAATATTATTTACAGAACTTTACAATAATTTTAGAATTTTATATAAATTTTAGAATTTTATACTAAGCCTTTGTTCCTAAGTAATTATCCAGGGATGGATACCTTTCAAAGTAAAATCGAACAAAATATTTATTTTTCTTTGAAATTAAGATATTTTCTAGAGCTCTTGGATGTGCAGATGTATTACATAAATTAAAAAAAAAATCGCATTCTATTGTTAAAATGTTATAGTCCTAAGAAATTTGTGGCTTTTCTAAAATATTAATGTAGATAAAGGTTACCTTACGATCTGGTTTATCTGGATTATTGTTATGTATAAATTCGCAAAAATAAATTTTATAAATAAATAGATTTAGACTTAATGTTTTCTTATAAACCCCATAATAAAACATTAAGATGTTATTGGCATTTTAATTTAATGAAGTAACGCTGACTGTTTATCACGCCATTAAATCCCAAAATTATAATAAAATTGTTATTCAAACTAAAATTTTAATTTTACACGAAGAAAAATCCAAAAAAAAAAAGAAAAAACATTGAACAAAAATTATATCATGAATTGCGATCAGTCAGCCAATAAACACAAATTTCGATTTGCAGCCGATCTTGTAATCAACAATGCATCATTAGAAGTTACAGATGATGGGTTTTGCGAATTAATGCTGACCAAACGAAATACATGAAAACCAACAAAAAACAACAAAAAAAATATTACAAAATGGTAACTAAATTGTAGGCCTTTATGTATGTTTTCCAATTTTTATTTATTTTTTATGTTTTTGTGGTTCATTGTTTTCGACTTGAATTTCCAACAAATCACGATAATCTATTTGCAAAATGCATTTTTTGTTTCTAAGAAATATTTTTTCTTTAATGTATGAACGACTCCAAAAAGTGTTTTTTTTTTTGGTTTTTCATAAAGCATTGTAAACACCACGGAAATATTGTTGTAGTTGTGGTTGTGGTAGGGGCATCATGGTTGCCAGAAAGGCAGCAGTTATAAAAGAAAACAGGCAGGCACTACCTCAAACTAAAACTAAACTCAAAGCAAAGCAAAACAAACCAAACCAAACTGCCAATTTTGTTGTCATGAATTGAACATAAAATTTTTGTGCAGAATATAAACACGATCACGATCCACAAACTAAGCAACAGGCAGGCAGGCTGGCACTCAGTCAGGCAGTCAGGAGCTTGAAGAAAAAATCCAACACAGAAGTTGAAAGAAGAAATTCATACATAATGCAACAAAAAAAGAACTGAAGAACTGTTTATAAAAATACTTTAAACAACAACTACAACTACAACAACAAATACAACACAATTTAATTCGTTGGCAAACAATAAGTAATACAAACAACAACAAGCAGCAGCAGCATCGAGTCCACTAGCAATACACATCATCTATCTGCTGCAATGGCTGCATTAACATCAGGGTTTCTTGGTACTTTTGGCATCAACTTTACTTTGGCACACAGCTTCTCTTCAAAGCAACTGGCCGAGACTTGTTAAGGAATATCCCGGAAACCCGTAAATAATATTATTTTAATTAAATAAAAATAAGTTTTCAATTCACAACTCGTGGCGTATTTTCTCTCATGTGTTGCAATACATAGTGTTCTACCGAATTATTTCTTTATAAACCACTGTGCGTCCGAAGAGAAGTCTTTTGAGTAATTGTAATTTACTTCTATTGACGGACAAGATTTTTTTTAACATTTCGGAAGAGCTATATCTCCAGTTAAAAAAAAAAAATATGGACATTAGCGCAATCAAACAAATCTACAACGGAAAGCCCAGCTGGTATCAGATGAGCGAGAAGGCCATGATACAATATTTATCTTTACATTAAAAGCACCATAAAAATTTCTGATAATTTATTAAAATCTAAAATACAATGAACACTTGGAAGAAAAGTATGGCCAACCTCTAACTTGAAAACGCACGATATTCCGACGACAAAACTCTCCACGGCCACGACAATAATAACACGATAATAATATTTTATTTTCTATGGGAGGTACCACTTTCACTATCCTCATGCAGATTATGCAGATTAGTATGCAAATTTTCAAGACTCTACTCTCTATTTTTTTTTCACTTTGTATGGGAGGTAACACGCCCACCGTCCGAATCTAGGTTTTGTCTTGTTAGACTATGCCCATTAGTATGAGGGTTAATTGTGCAAAGTTTCAAGTCTCTTCCGATAGCAGATCTCCAGATAGACGATAATAATTGTTCACTTTATATGGGAGATACCACGCCCACTATTCAATCCAGTCTGTGATACGCTGAAGTATGTATATTAATAAGGGGGTTATTGGTGCAAAATTTTAAATATCTATCTATCAAGCAATCTATCTATCTATCTATCTACACTGAACCAAATTTAGTAGGTAATATTAACGAAAAAAATTAGTTAATCCTTAACGACAAAAATATTTAAAACAATTTAATATTTATTCAAATTTATACATAATTTATTAATATAAACTAATTTTATTCAAGCCAACATAATTTCTTTTATTAAAAACATATTTGAAATAAACTTCAAAAAACCTATAGAAACTTGAAATAAAACTCTGTTCAATTAACAAAAATTTAGTTGAAAAAGTAGTAAAACATTCTAAGAAAAACAACCCATAAAATTAGATAAATATACGTACCTAAGAGGAAGTTAAAATGACTAATTTATCCGCTGATTTGACAAAATTTTCGTTTATTCTACTAAGTTTTTTTTATTTAATTTTTGATATATAAAAATGAAAAAAGAGCTGTAAAATAGAAGAAATTTCGTTAAATTTAACTTCAGAAAAATTATGTGAGTTGACATATAAAATAGAAAATTTTTTCAATTTCATTTTTTTTAACATTTCTGGCAATAAATAAATTATGTATGCGGTCAATTTCGGTGTGTTGTGCAAATAAAATTTAAGCGAATAACTTATTCAAATAGATTTTACGCTATGAGCGATTTGGAAGTGATATATGTAGTTTCGTGGAGAAAATAGGAAAAACATTAAAACAATATCGAATGCCCGCAACAGGAACTGAAAGCCTTATTCGTTTGTTCCTCTTAAAACAGGAATAAAGGTAATGAGACATTAATGTTATGCAGTTTTATTTTCAGATTATGTTGCAGATTTTTATATTTTAAAGATACAAATTTATTAAAAAATTAACTAATAATTTTAGTTAATTTAAATTATTTTTTGTCAAATATACACCCTATAAAGTAACGAAAAATGTAAAATAAATATAATAAAATTATTTTTTTTACTAAAATTGACTGTAGATTTGACTAAAAAGTTTGTTAATTGTATAATAACCTACTTTTCTTCAATTCTACACCCCATTTTACAGTATTTAGGTAAATTTTTGGTTCAGTGTATCTATCTACATATCTATCTATCTATTGTTCTTTAATTACTTAAAAAGTGGGCATGGTCAATTTTTATTGATAGTGAAATCCTAAGTTGGGTTATAATAAAGATTTAAAAAAAAATGTCCAAATCGGCGCAGCCGTTCTTAAGTGATTGGATTTTATTAATATATAGACTAGCTGTGCCCGTAACGTTGTGGGCGTCCTGACAATATTTTGCTCGATTTTACTTTGAAAGTATTCCACACCAATTGTAAGACTCCTACTTTTATAGTGCTTCAGTTATGGTTTATGTATTTACTTTATATGAAGGTACCCATCCCTGTATACAATTCTAAAATTCTAAAAATTATTGTAAACGTTTGTAGGAGGCGTTTAAAAATATTTTAATAACAATGTAATTCCACAAAGTAAAAATACAAATCAAATACAAATTTTGTTCAACTGGCGCCATCTGTTAACCAATAAACAAAAACAAAACAAACAGAAAATTTCAGATTTAGATATTTTGGCGAAAAAAAAGTATTCTATATTGGAATCAGGATGCTAAGGTACCTCCCCACAACATTTTGTTAAAATCCATTTAGGAGTTTTTACGCAATGCGAACGCAAAAGAAAAGCAGACAGACAGACGGAAATGAGTTACTATTTTTTTATATGTATAGATTGTGAAAGCACACGCGGTCAAATTTTTGACGATTAAAAAAGTTTTAAAGATTCTGACGATTTATACAATTTGACGATTTTATCTGGCAAGTGTGAAAAAGAATTTATTTAATTTAGAAGAAGCATACTTTTAGGATTTATTTAAATTTATCTGAAAAACACGTTTCTTATATATCGCCACCCTTTACTTTTACACTTTATTGTATTTTTTATTTTGTTATTTGTAGCATTCGCAGAAATTAAACTAGATTACGTCATCTCGAAAATAAAATTGAAATTTTCTGCACATTTCATCCTATTGACGTCACGTAACCATCTTTCTATCGGCTAATAATTGTGGTTCAGAATTCATTTGCCGAACTACGTCATAAAAAGGGAAAACATGCGCATGACGCAATCTTGACTTCTCTCATTCTGGATTCCAAACATATATCTATGATGGTTCAAGCGAATTAGCCGTATTACAGAGGAACAGACATCGAAGCGTTATTATTAGAGTCCATAACAATGAACCTCAAGAACTGTTTGAGAATTTTAGAAATATTTCTGGCGAAAAATAAACTGAATATAAATTTGGTACTTTTTTGATTACAAAAGTGTTTCCAGTGAAAGAGTACTGGATTTTTTGGAAACTAAATTTTTTCCCTCCCAGCACACTTTTTATCATTGATGAATGTATTATTGAAGAAAGGAAGAATTTATTCAATCGTTTTTTCTGATACTTTTTTTATTTAGTTTTTTACGTATCAAATCTACGTCTGTAACTATCAAGGCTCTTGACATCAAAATAAATATTTCTTTCTTTGTTGATGTTTTCATATATTTTTCTTTTAATTTTTTACTATTTTTTTAAGTATACGGATTTATAGGGTTCTCCAATCGCGTCATCACCTGTGTGGTAAGTAGTGTTGTTGTACCAAAATATGATTTAAGTATGTGCTTATGAATCATATCTATGGTAACCAAACACTCCCCCGGGGCACGAACTTCATTAGTTTATTGTATATACGTATACAGCAAGATTTTCAGGAAAACTCCCACCAATGAGAACAAAACGATAAAAAATTTAATTCAGTGGCATTCTGGCCGACATCCAAGGCGAATTCACACCAGGTGGGAGCGATAGCCCAGCTGATAATTTTTTGCTCTCCTTTTTTTGCTAATGCCTTGCCAAAAATACATTGTTTATTTATGCTAGTAGAATGTCCAAGTTGTTGTTTTGTTTTAGTTGTAGCCGTAGTATGAATTCGCTAGCACCTAGTATGAATTCGCTTTAACAAAGCTTCATTTCGATTATTTTCTTTGGTTGGCACTACTGCTTATCATCTAATTTGTTGCCCGCAAAAGGTTTTATATGTGGAATTTGGAATTGCCTATCTCAGGTTCTCCTGCACAGGAGACATAAGGGTATTAGCTGGTTTTAAACTTAATCAGTCGACTCCAGTTTTAACACACCATATAGTAGTCGTTTGATAAATCCCCAATATAAAAGTAATAAAAAAATTTAAATTAAAAATAAGCGGCAAAAACCTACCTGCCCCTTGTGCAGAACCTTTTAGAAGAAAAAAAATTTTTGAAATGTATGACTGTTTGTCTTTGCGTCAGTTGAGTATGCAAGCAGTCGTCAGTCAATAGATATTGAAAAACGTTTTTAATTCAATTCGCCGTTGCACGTTCTTCTTGTTGTCATTGTCGTCAAAGTTGATGTTGTTTTTTGTTTTTGTTGTTGATGTTGATGTTATTGCTGGTAGTTGTTGCTGTTTGCATTTATTTCTTATTTCTAATGCTGACAATGCGAATTCGATACTTTTTCTATCAACATTTTTTTTTATTTTGTTTTGCTACTTTATTCTTGTCTTTATGGTTTTTTATTTCAATTTTTTTTTTGTCCAGAATTTTTAAAACAAAATCAGCTTTTGCTGCTGTTGCAATGTTCGTTTTTAAGTCCTTTAGCTGTCCGTCCGTCCGTCTGTCTGTCGTTGAGATTGTTTGTTGTGCTAAAGTTGTTAAAAGTTTTCTTGTTGTTATTTCTGCTGTTGTTGGATTTTTCATTTTTTACTTTTTCTCTATTCCATGCGCTCTTTGATTTTTGTAACACAAATACGAACTTTACATCCTTATTTTTATCTAAAATGTGGATGCACCCTAAAGGCTCCATAAAAAATTTCGATTTAACTAAAATAAAAATTTTGTTAAATAAAATAAACTTAACATTTCTAAAATTTCTATTCTAATATTGTTTTTATTTCAATAATGAAAACATTATTTTTAAGGTTTCTTCCAAGGGCCAGGTGGTGGAGATTATAAATTTCGGGGTTGCCCGTAATGTCAAGCTATCTTTACATATAATACAACTGTGACAGGACCATTTCTGTAGAAATAATTTTTTTAAATATATTTTTTGTTTTAATTTTGTTTCTGGTGCAAACAGTAATCAAAATGGAAAAGAAAACAGCAATTTTTAGGAATTTTGTCTGTCTATATACGTGGATTTAAAATAATTAATTAATGGGGACACAATTAAATATATTGTAATATTTACAATCAGAATCATAAACTTAAATATATGCTTTCCACCTGTCTGAAAGAAATAATAATTTATCTTCTACTCGACAAAATAATCGCGGAATTTCGGTATTCTAGGTTATGCGATTAGCAAGCAGGTCAACACTTTGCGAAGTGTGCATTTTTGTGCAAAATTATAACTAGTGGAACAGTGATCAACCAATCAAACTGTGTGACTTGAGTTTAAGGGTGGTTCAGACGGGACGACTTTACGTACATAAATTGCAAGCCTTTTTACACTGATCAACATCTAATATCTTTTTTTTTTGGATTGGTAAATGGCAAAGGTACTAAACCAAAGCGCCAGGGTGTGATTGCCTTCGCTTCCTACAAAATCTGCAGCGCGTCCTATACCTTCGTATAGGAAGTGAGACTCCAAATTCAGCTAGGTAAAATTAATGAGAGTTTATGGTGCTCCTCCAAGAAAAATCTTGAGTTTATTGGTTCTCCTCCAGTTAAAAATTGAGTTTAATGGTGCTCCTCCAGTTAGCAGTTGGGTTTTTAAAATGGTAGTAAGATAACCAAACTATTACACGTGGCTCCTTAGGCAACCACCAATAAAAGTACAGTAGTACATCTATTCTAGGACACCAATCAGCCAGTGTGAGAATGAGACGCAAACCACTCGAAGGCCGAACAGCAAGGACGGCCTGATTGACTTTAAGCGATAAATTATTCGTATTTACTTTTAAATTTTTAACAGTCATGTTGATGGTAGATATAAGGAGGTATTGCAAACTTATAGGCTTTTTACACTGATCAACATCTAACATCTACCATCAATTTGCGAAGATGTTGACATCTTTCCATAAGAAATACACAGGGCTAAAAATCAACATCTTCAGAAGATGTTCCTATCTCAGTTTGTTCCATTTTACATCTTTCGATTATTTGAGTGTCATCACTAGAAAAATGGCAATAAACTAGATTAATTTAGTGGCATCACTGAAAAAATGTCATTTATGTGGAAAAAATATAAACCAATATTTGTACCACTGTACCACTGGGTTGGGGAACATCGTTCGCGCGTCATTGTCGTTATCTTTTAAAGTCAATCAGGCCGTCCTTGTAGCTCGGCCTTCGAGTGGTTTGCGGCTCACTCTCGCACTGGCTGATTGGCTTCCTCGAATAGATGTACTGCGGTACCGTTATTGCTGTTTGCTTTAATCACCATGTGCAATCGTTTTGGTTATCGTGTATAACCTAACAAATTTTAATCGAAGCTGAATTTTGGACTTCCTTTACGAAGGTGTAGGTCGCGTAACAGATCCTGAAGGAGGCTAATGGAGTATACCCTGGCAATTTGTGAATACGATTATTCTTCCAACCAAATTTAGAGTTAAAAAAAAAAATATTTATTTAAAAATGAGCATCATACGAAGGTACACAAAAATTTTTTTTTACATTTTCTTTCTCTAAAATGCTTTCAATAACTTTAATACTCTACATTAATACTTGGGTTTATTCTAGCGAAACAACAATTATTCCAATTATAAATATTTGTTGTTAACCCATTGGTTGTGGGCCTTTTTCGAAGTGAATTTCACCGACTGTTTTCCAAAATGAAAATTAAATTATTAAAATAAAGTTAGAAGCAACCGAAGAGGCACCACAAGGGTGAGCAATAAAATAGTTAAGTCGGCCAAAAGCGATTCGGACTCACCCACAAAAGGGTTTCGTGCCACCAACATTTTGTTTCTTATGGTTATAAGGGGTGATCCATTTCGAGGTTCCCTACTTTTTTAAAAAAAAAAAAAAAACAGAAAATTCAAATTTAATGGAGAATGATTATTATCATTTGAAATAACATTGTCTGCAATTTATTTTTTGAAGATTATATCTATCAAATGTTGGCCGTTGCTACGTCGCAGATGGTCCATCCATTGAGTCAAATTTTCGATGACTCGTTCGAGCATTTCGTCTGGTAACTGGCGAATAACACGCGTGATGTTTTCCTCCAAGGCGTGAATCGAAGCGGGTTTGTCCGCATAAACTTTAGACTTTACATATCTCCACAGGAAAACGTCTAGCAGTGTGATATCACACGATCTTGGTGGCCAATCGACCGGCCCAAAACATGAAATTATGTGCTCATCGAAATGTTCTCTCAATAAATCCATTAATTGATGCGATGTGTGGGAAGTCTTCCTGAAACCAAATGTCGCCGAGATCACGAGCTTCAAACGAGCCACAAACCACACCAAACCGTTGTTTTTTCTGGATGAAATGGCAGCTCTTCGTCCCAAATGCGTTAATTTTGTTTGTTTACATACCCATTGAGCCAGCCATCGCTAAACAAAATTTGTCTCGAAAACTCGGATCTTCTTGGAGCTAAGCGATTCAGGTGTAAGTTTTTTCATTATGAAATGCCAAACAATACTAAACAAAAATAACATGGCAGCCGAACACGACTCACACTTGATCTGTCAAAAAAGGCTATTGAAAAAAGTACTTCGAATGGATCACTCTTTATAATATCAAAGATGTCAATACGATAAGAAATGATTAAATTAAATCCATTTTTGTTATTTAAATCCTATCTGCACATTGGGCTCAAATCCAGTCTCAATTCATTTACATCATAGTTTTAACAAATAATTTCTCTCAGTATAATTATTTTTAAATAAAATGAATGTGAAATATTTGAAATCAATTATTCTATTTTTATAAACAAGTGAATTCCAAATATAAAGGTGCTCAAAAAGTCGTTGTAACTCTTAAAAGGGATTTTGTTGTTGTTTTTTTTTTTTTTTTTTTTTTGTCAAAATTACAAACACACACTTGTGCAAATAAATTTTTATAAATCTTTAATACATTTTGTTGATGTTTTATGTATTTATTTTGCATATTTGTAAAGCTCTTCTCGTTTTTTTAAGTTTTCTCTGTTTTTTTTTTCTTTCTTTTTTTGTAGTTTTTCTTATTTTTTCTTTAATTCTTGTTGTTGTTTTGTTGTCCCTCTAAAAATTCGCACAATGCACACAGCCATCAAGAACGTACACGGCATTCCTTTTGATATCAACAACATTTGCCGTCATCTTAGAGTCAAATGGATATTCGAACACACACTATACAAACACGCACAAGTCCTGGGGATGGATGGCAGTCAAAGAAGCCACAAATGGGGAAGCAGCTACAACACCAGCAACAACAATAACAACTAGCACTTTTACTATCGCCAAGTAATGTCGGGAAGTTTAGAAAAACGGTGGCAGTAAACGGTAACGTTCTGATACAATTGCTTACGGTAGCAAGCGCTGCTGGCTGCTGCTGCAGCTGCTTTACTTAAGCAGAAGCGCAGTGGCATAACGTTAAAGCTGTGGAAATAACGTTTGTAGCTACTGGAAAATAAAATAAAATTAAAATAAAATGAATAAAAATTAACACCTAAATTCAAACCAGATTTTCTTAATTTTTTCATTTGTGTTACTTTTGTTTTTGTAGGACATTTTTGGTTTTTTTTTCTGACAGTTAGTAATTTCGTTATTTTAGTTTATGGTTGTAACAAGAGAATTAACAAAAATGGCAAAAGCATGAGCCCAAGGTGCAAAAAAGTTAAATATAACGTTTAACCGGAGCGGTTTTAAAGCCTACAAGAAGCAGGCCATGACGGCAAAATCTTTATTGTTGCCTTTGTACGATATAAGCTGCCAGCTATGAATTTCTTACAATCGATTTTTTCGTAATTTTATTGTTTTATTCATCAAATACAAAAGAGTTTTAAAGAAAACAAGTGCCAGAACTAAGAAGCTTCTTTAGGGAACGCCAACGCCAACGTTGCGTTAAAGCTTAAAGTAAAGAAGTCAGTCAGTCAGTGTAATAGATTTAAGCCGAGTACAAAACTACCTACAGCCATGCTAACAAGGCAACAACACCATACATACACACATACACGTACACATACACTTGACTACTTATTGTCACAAAAGCCATAAATTAAATGGCAGAAAAGCCACGCCCAACTATTTATTATTGAGGTGGCTTTTGGCAGATAAATAAATAAAACACAGCACCGTTATTTTCACACCAGTGAAAAAGAGCAAACATTAGTAATTTAATTTTCTAACAAAACATTTTCTCTTTTCTTTCTCTACCATTTCTAAAAAAAGAGTAATATTTAGTTAAAAGGTATTTTAAATTATAAGAGTAAAAGAGACAACTAATGTTTGAATCGAGAGTAGAAAATTATACAAATCAACCATATCTCTCATCACTTCCAACATGAGCAGCAACTTGGCTGTCAAGCATTTTCATTCACCATCAAACTTGCCTAAAGGTGAGTCGGGTTTTTTTTACGTTCAACATTTTGCGCGCGCATGTCTCAACAATAAAATTGTTGTTGTTTTTGATTTTAATATTTTGGATTTATACGTCAATTTTTTTTGGTTGTAATAAATGTCGTAATTGTTGTTGTTGTCGTCGTCGTAACGTTACATAGTTGTTATTTTGTATTTTACTCGCCGTCATCATCAACATCACCACCACCAGCACCATCTCTCACAGTAAACGCGTTTAGAGGTGTTGTGTTCGAAAAAAGAAAAAACAAAACAAAAAAGAAAAGAAATCAAACAAAATTCAAAAGAAATGAAAAAAATACTTCATCACACGCATTGTATATTGACCGACAACCGACAGCTTGTTGGTTGGTAGTCTGCATGTTGTACGTTACTGTAACGCGTCAGATGTGTTAAAATCGCTTAGCGGAATATTAGAAAAGTTATCTCTATCTATCCATCCATCTATCACACACAGTCCTAACCGCGGGCTACTTTGTTACACTTAAAAATTGTTATATGGCCAACAAGGGTTAATCGGTCTAACGAAACATTTGTTCGGTTTGTTGTTGTCGTACTTATTTTATCACTACATCGTCTACAACCGTTTGTACCGCATGTCATTGTGATCCCAACGCCATTATTAATTGACACGCTCTATTGTTTGAAAAGAAAAACGTAACCTAAAACGCGTTTACCTTAAAATTTAAATAATAAAAAAAAGAAATTAAAACAAAGTTCTGTGTAAAATCGAAAAATAACGGTTATTAACAACCCGTTTATTTCTAATGAAGTTTGCAAAAAAGTGAAAAAATATAAAAGAAAACCGCTTAAACTAAATTAAAAAAAAGAATTTAAAATAAAAAAATTAATAAAAAACAAAGTAAAGTGAAAAAATATTTAAAATAAAACCACAGGATTAAAGGATTACAGTTTTCGAAAAAATAAACTTCCTTAAACACACAGGATTAAAGAACGATTTTCAGCCTCGGATATTAATTTTTAATACTAAAAGAAAATTTTGCTTTAAAGGTAAAATGGGCGTTTAAAATATTTTTAAAAATTCTCTTTCGCATTTTATTTAAAGATTAGAAAATTTCATTGTTTAAAACACATTAACCTTAAATCAAGGCCAATATAAACGATTTGAAACAAGAAGGAAGACCTCCGCTTAGAGTTTATCAATTCTATTTACGCTGCTCAATAATGTCAAGCGGAATAGAAAAAAATTTCAAGATTAAAAAGGAAATAAAAGTTTATTTATTTAAATGAATTAAATTTTTTTGGTAGTTGTTTCTTTATTTCTTAAAAAAAAGAGTTTTGAAACCTTAAAACTTTTAGGGATCTGCAATATATTTAAAATTAAAACACGTGCTTTTTCTTCAAGACTTTCGGAATATAAATTTGTAATCTGATTTTTTAGGCCCTTTTTTTTAAGAAAACACTAACCTCGAAGCTTTTCGCTTATCTGCAGAAGAAACCCAAAGCCTTTGGTGGGAATCGAACCCGCAACCCTTAGACTGATAGACTAGTGCTCTAGCAATCAGTCTATTGTGACAATCGATAGAAAAAGATCATCCAAGTTGTTGTGAAATTATTTTTTCAGCGGATTGGCTATAAACCAAGTTTAAAGCCTAGTACTCTGTTCGAATTTGTGAATAATGTTGAGCAACATTTATTATTTCACAAGGAAAGTTTTACATTTAAAATGTGTGCGAATTATACGATTTTATTGTGTTTGAACATACCACATTGTTTTAGAAATGTTAAAGAAAGCCCAGCGATCAGCTGTTGTTTGACAAATTCCACATGAAATAATGCCGCATTGCTTTATTTCACAGCTTTGTAAAATGTTGCCAGAAACATTTCAATGTTTTTCCACAGCAAAAACTTCTGCAACATTTTTTCATGACCTTTTCATAGACATTTTTTATGTGTGTAATTTGACAGCATTCCGAAAGAAAAACTGAACAGAGTTCCAGGCTTAAGTTGATAAACGTAATCCTTCAATATTGGGGCTCCAGAAAAATCGGTGCCACAGTTTTTGGTTGTTTTATCAAGATCATAGGCAGTTCGCGACTCATCAGCATGACAATTGATTATCAGCATGAAGGACGACTAATTGGTAGCGTTCTAGTACATTAGTTTGGGGGTTGCGGGTTCTTGATTCCAACCAAACACTCTTGGCGTTTTTATCTGCTCTGCAGATAGTATCGTCTTAAAAAAATCGACCTGTATCTTTCATGTGTTAAACAATAATCAGCTTTCAAATAACCGTTATGGTGTCGCTAATCAAATGTTGCAGGCTTTTTTGCAAGTAATTTGATGCCAAACAGATTGCTTCGTTCACTTAAGAAGACTCTTCTTGGATTTTCTTATCAATATCCAAATGGTTGAAGGGTTTATTTCTAATTATTGCAAAAAGTGATGTATGCTAATGATCGTTATATTTTCAACTAGCTGTGCCCGCCACACCGTAGGCATCCTTTACATAGACGTACCCATCCCTTTATTATTACTCAGGAACAAAGGCTTTATATAAAATTCTGAATTTATAAAAAAATTCCAAAATTTTATTTAAAATATCCAGCCTTCAAAAATAAAAAGTGCTGTCAAGTTTGCTTACCTTCACTTATTTTTCTCTATTTTCTCTTGGAAACAAAATATTTTCGCGGACAAAAATATCCTATATTTGAACATACGTAGATACTCAGATACCTCCTCACAAAATTTTATTCCAATTCATCCAATAGTTCTTACGTGATGCGAACACAGGCAGACAGACGGACTGGAAATTCTAAAAATTGCTGTTTTGTATTCCATTTCGATTTCTATCTGCACCAGCAACAAATTTTTCACAAAATATTTCATTTACAGAAATGGTCCTGTGACACTTTTACTTTATGTATAGATTTTTCAAGAAGTCCAATAGTTGGCAAATAAATAGATTTTGTTATTTATTGCCAAGAAAAAAACTCTTTCTTCAAGGACCAAAACCAAGCCTTCCTGACTTTATTATATATTACTGCTATATGACATTTTGTCCTTTAAATATAATCATGGATTCGTCTACGGAAAGTTGCGGAAACTTCTTACTCATTTCGCGCGCTGAAATCGAAACTTTGGAAAGGTAGTTCACACGCAAGTTTCTCAATATTTAATTAAATCTATGGCGCCTCATAGTTTTTTCAATTATCGGCAAACGGAAATATTCGATTGTGCTCCAGTTATAGTTCTAACTCGGAAGTTTATGACACCTCGCAAAATAATTAATGACAATAACAGCGTGGAATTCGATTTTTAATATAAACTTTTGTATTTCTGGGTGGCAAACAAGTTGAGTTGTTATACAATAATTTCCTTTATATTCGCAATAAGGCAAAAACAAAAATTATTCAGTAGTTAAAATGCTGCTTTCAAAAATTCCTGCTACAAGTCCTTCTGACAAGAAAAAAATTGGAAATACTTGTGTATCTGTTATTCCATAGAGTCATGGGTCAGTTTCTCTCAAGTACTTGTTTCATATGTTGTCATTGCCAGGACCAATTATATCTTCATACTCCTCAAGGCTTTCTATATCGGCATACTCGCATTATTGAGGAGAATTGTTTCTAGAGCTTCCAAGATTGTAGCGACATTAAGGCATACTCGATTCTTAGTACCCACTACTCAATACTTTGCCAGCACTATTCGAAACTTATTATTTAGTCCATAGGCCAAAGTTTAAATCTCGGAAATATCGTTCAAACGCAAGTTTAATTAAATTTATTATGGCTCATAGTTTTTCCAATTATCGGCGAACTGCTCGCTTGCTCTCCAGTTATATTTTAACCCGATAATCGCGTAGAATTCACATTTTTGTTAAATAAACTTTTGTGTTTCTGGGTGGCAAACAAGAATTGGAATACAATATTTACCATTATATTGGCAATAAAAAATATATATTCAGTGAATGTATTGCTGCCTTCAAAAATTCCTTCCACAGATCCTTCTGACAAGAAAAATTCGGGAACACTTGTCTTATGGTTTCTTCTT
The DNA here is from genome assembly GCA_949628195.1 of Phasia obesa. Lineage (NCBI taxonomy): Eukaryota > Metazoa > Arthropoda > Insecta > Diptera > Tachinidae > Phasia > Phasia obesa. The sequence goes on along the minus strand of OX451219.1, from coordinate 135,617,644 downwards.
TTTACGCTGTAATATCTGCTATTCCACAGAATCCATAGGGCAAGTTTCCCTCAAACTCTCGTTAATTATGTTGCTATCAAATTTATCCTTATATTCATTGCTTTCTATATCGGTTTTCTCACATTGTAAAGGGAATTTGATTTTATAGCTTCCAAGGTCGTAGTAATATTAAGAAATCTCTTACATACTCCTGCCTTATTGCTATCAGTGACAAATAAAGAAAGTATACGCATACAACAAACAAATCAATACTCACAGTCCATCGATTCCTACCATGCGGTCAAGAAAACCTATATTTCACACGATATACGTATGTAAAGGGACAAGCGGGCTTGCACGCATTTAAAACTTCTTTCCAATCGTTATCGCATGTTATGCGTAAATCATTTAACGTCTTGATTATTCCTAAAATATCATGTTGGCGCCTTTCGATTTTATTTGTCTAAGTTTAAAGCTGAGGCAATGCTCCATAACTGAAGTTTGCAATCTATATATGAGCCGTTTATTTTGAAAGTGCCATAAGTCACTTTCCAAAAATACCAAGGAAACATTGATTACAATTTAACGGTATTTCTTTATTTTTACAAAAATTTGCAATCAAATGTTAAGCGCCACTTAACCAATGATCATGAATTTGGTATAATAGAAATGGCTTTGGGAAAACCAATCTATATATACACTCTAATCCTTAAATATATCGATTATAATTCTTGCAAAAAAAACCGACTACAAAACAAATATATGTGCATCAATTCTAAACTAAAAATTTAAAAGGAAGTAATCTGTAAGAAATAGTACTCAATTCAAATACTTCTATACTTGTTGCTCTAACTGACAAGTAATATACGTTCTGTACATTCAAATGTCTATCCATAACGACAAATTACGTCAGATATTAGGACACCCTTTATTTTTTTACAGTTATTAGTACTGGCACAGTAATAAAAAGTAACGGTTCCAAAGATGTGGCCATATAGCTTAAACAATATCACCTAGGGGACACACTTTAATGTACAATTTTAAATTAAACACTTATTTTAAAGGACAGATTCTTTGTTAATTTCAAATGTATGTCTAAAACGGTTCAAAAGTTTGGCCATATGCATCAATTTACATCAACTATTGAGACACCCTTTAAATTTTTAAATATTTATAAATGTTATTATACGGGACATAGAAGTGGAGATTGTGTCTAATTTTCAAGAGTTTGTCTATAACGGTTCAAAAGATAGGGCTAGATAGGTTAAATTATATCAATTATGGGGACACCCTTTAGTTTCCAAATTTAAATTATATATTTGATGTTATAAAGGACTTAGATATACAGGTTCTTTGTAAATTTTAACCGTCTCTCTGTTACGGTTCAAAAGTTTGGCAATATACATCAAATTACATCAACTATTGGGACACCCTTTAACTTGTAATTATAAATATTTAATTTCTGATTATAAATATTGGACATTCTGTCCAATTTTCAAGTGATTGTCTACATTGGTTTAAATGGTTCATATATTTAAATTGACGTCACATATCGGGACACCCTTTAATTTTTAAGTTTATTTTTTTTATTAATTTCTGTTATTGGTAGCTATAGTGATATGCAGTTTTTTTAAATTTTAAAAGGGTGCCCTTTACGGTTCATAATACACGTAAAAAACACGTATGTTGTATGGGGACACCCTTTAATTTTCAAAATTCTGAACTTCTTTTAAAAAGGGACCAATCTGTAAGCATTTCCTTTTGAATAAAGAAAAAAATTTTAAAATCGGTTCAGAAATGACTGAGTTCTGCGGGCACAAACATAAAAAAAGCAACATTCAGACGAATTGATAACCTCGTTCTTTTTTTGAAGTCGGTTAAAAAACGAAAGTGACTTATGCCACTTTTAAAATAAACGGCTCATATATAAATATGTTCCCAATGATCATATACGGAGTATACGGAGCATAGGGCCTCAAGTTTGCAATTGTTAAGTTAAGGAAATACTTTTTTTTTTTAGAAAAGACAGTGGATGTCATCTGCTTTCAACTTCATTTTCTTCTATACGAAATTACTATATTATTTATTGGAATGAGGAGGTAGTAATGGGATATAATCGATGGTGCAATTAATCGATTGCAAGCTAAACTATCGATAGTGATACTCTACATGTAGATGTTAAAGAAGTTAATAAAAATCATAAAATAAAAATTATCACAATATCTGGAGAACAAAAGTATGGAAATTTTTTACAAAAAGGACATGTTTAAAACCCATAGTAAAAAAAAAGTCAAGGGGAAACAGTAAAAATCCTATAGTAAAAAACATATGCGATGAATGTACAGGTTGTGGGATAGAAATATGCAAAATAAGTCTTCATTTTCTAGTGAAAGACAATTGCATTTACTCATTGTTTTTTTGATTTTACCACAAATCCAGCCTTTGCTGCAAGAGAGGCTTATCTCAAAATTTTTAATTTAGATTTTGATTTTTCTATGTACTTATTCACTACGACCTACTTGTATACCAAATTTCAGCTCTTTAGTAAAAGTGGAAGTGTCCCATAATATCGATGAAAATGTCAGTGAGTCAGCCAGTGGCGCGCTTTTTCTAATTTTCTATACTCGTGAGTTTGCCTGCCTTCATTTAGAGCAAAGGCCCCCAACCAAAAAAAGTGGTAAAAATGAAAATGCATTGGTTTGCTAAATATTTGGTGACACAAATCTACCTTGCTGAAAGCTGGTATGCTAGCTGGTATGCTACTGATTTACAATTTTTACATGTTTTGTTCTCTGTGAGATTCTCGTTGAGATTGTGTATATGCTCACAGACCCTTTGGGGTTTGCGTGGGGGCTCTTGATTTAGAGGGAAAAGTGAAAGCGTTCTAAAAGACATTTTTTGAAAGAAACGGCAAAATAAGGGTCCTAGCCTTGAGAGAGGCCTTATAGAAGGCCTGAAATGAGAAAGCCTTTTAATTTTACCGCTGGGTTATGATGCTTTTAACACAAACATACAATTTGACAGTATGTGTTGGGGCACCACTGATATATAATGGGTGATTTTTTAAGAGCTTTCGGATGTAATTAAAAAAAGGGACATAACATTTAGAGAAATGTATGATAAGAAATTTAAGTCGATAGAACGATCTATATAATTCAATGTTTTAAGATGATTTCATGTAAATGTTAACCGCGGCTAATTTTTGCATACGCTCTCCAACATATCGGCCAGCGGTATCACACGAATAACTTCTTCAATATTGGCTTCCAGTCCGTCTACCGTTGCATACTTGTTCCTATAGACATGAAGCTTAACGCAATAAAAAACAATATAAAGGCGTTAAATCGTACAATCTAGGCGGCCAAGTGACCGGCCCATACGAACTCGCCTCTCAATTATTCATTCCATTGTTTCGCGTGCTATGTGTCGCCGTAATGTTGAAACCATGTCAGACAATTCCAGCTCTTCCATTCTGGACAAAAAACATTGTAATCGTAACGTTCCTGTCTTCGTCGTCTTTGAAAAAGTACGGTCGGTGATTTTTCGGGATGCAATGGCAGTTCTTGCAATGCTTCTGTCTGCTCCTCATCCCAAATACGATAATTTTCATATTCAACCAGAAAAGAGCTTCGTCCCTGCACTTTCTTATCCGAGCATGAATTTTGTTCGTTTGTAAGTCGACTTATGGTTAAATAATAGACCAAACTGAACATGTTTAACAGTAACATGTTACACGAAAACAGCGCTGCCAAAATCAGCAGGCCAGGTAACCTTCACTGGAAATCTTTCAAACTTTACCTATAGGGTTACTCGCATGTAGTATTTTTGTGTTTTACGTTTAATCATTTTGTGGTTGAGGGGTTAAAAACGGGTCGAAAGGGTTCGTGTAATATACACTCTGTGCATAGGCCCAAACTTGGCGTGACACACTACTGTGTTAGGGCTTTGATAATGTGAATGGATTTTCTGCCTCGCTACAGCTTTCATTAGCAGTATTGGTGTCATTATAGGAGTTCCAATCATAAAAATTATCTATTGCATCATTGGGTGAGTTAGTGTGGGATGTCTTATAGCCGTTTCCTATTAAAAAGCCGACTTTTTTTATTTTTTTTTTAATCAACAAAAAAATACAAAACTGTATAGAAGTGTATAAATTTTCTTATAATATTTTCAAAAATATTGGAAATATTTTTCAAGAATTCTGAAAAATTTTCATATTCAAGTTAATTCAATTTTCTAAACTCTGCCAAACGATTTTTCAATTTATTTTGTTTAGACTCTTAAATTATGATGTGCGTTTGTCACATCTATTACGCCCACATTGGCCAACATGACATTTAAATTCTTCCTAGCAATAAAACGTTTGATGGGTTTTTCTTTCGTAAATGTAACGTGCAACAGAATAAAGATGTTTATAGTTTCAGTTTCCACTACCTGACATTAAACATTTTAGATCATTTCATAATTTATTTAAAACGATGTTAATGGATTATTTAAGTTGTATTAAAACACAAATTGTTGCAGAAGTAGTCATAGTTGTACGAGTTTTATCTCTAACGTTAATCAGTTTTCTGTTTTTTCTGTTTTTATTTATTTATTATCGTTTACATTGAACTGCCCTCTTACATTTGGTTGCTGCTCGCTCATACACACATTTGTTGTTGGCAGCATACACTTCGTGATGTTTGTTTAGGGGCAGGGTATGAAATTATTAAAATTAAAATGTCACAAATTCGTATTATTTTATATTATTTGAATGATTTATCGTAGCTTTCGAATTTATATTAAATTTGGTAAAGATTCTTTGGAAGTCTATATGTTTCAATCATTTGACAGTCTACTTTGAAGATTTTCCCTTTATACCACATGTATGCGTTTTTAATAAATCTTTTTTATGTCACAACATTAGATGCTGGTAGTGGTTGTCGACATATTGAACCGCTATTAGTTACGGCTAATCCGTAAGTTCTTTTCGTATATTATGGCTTTATTGAAAATAACAAATATTTTATTTCCTAGACGGCTAGTTGACTTCGCCAAGACAGCTGGGAACATGACAACCGTACTAGCTTGCAAATCGATCGATTTTTAAAAGCTGTATGCGCCAGCTCAAGGTTAGTTTCAGACAATATTTGGAAGTGAGGTTAAAATGCTAAAATTCAAAAAAGTGTAGCGATATAATTTGCTGGCATCTGATTGTATATTATTTATTTAGAGTAGAGGAATGAGACATTTATTAATATATGCTGTGCCTGCGCGTTGTAGGTGTCCTGTTAATATATTGTACGATTTTTCTTTAAAAGTAATCCACACCATATTATTATAGTGCTTTAAAATGGTTTATGTATTTACTTTATATAGAGGTACCCATCGCTGTGTTAGTACTCGGTAACAAAGGCTTTATATAAAATTCTGAAATTTATATAAAGTTCTAAAATTATTGTTGAGTTCTGTAAATAGTGTTAAAAAAAATTTCCGTTGGCAAAAACTAAAAGGTGCTGCCAAGTTTTCAGTACCATTAAATCGGTAAAATTTCGTACTTTCACTACTTTTTCTCTATTTTATTTTGGAAATGAGATATTTTTACGAGTAAAAAATATTCTATATTTGAACCTAGATATTAAGGTACCTCGTCACAAAATTTTATTAAGATTCATCCAGTAGCTTTTACGTGATGCGAACACATGCAGACAGAAAAAATTCAAATACTTGTTTTTTATTCCACCTCGATTACTACCAATAAATGAAATTTACCAAAAATATTCCATGTACAGAAATGGTCTTGTCACAGTTTTATTATATGTTTAGATCAAGTCAGCTAATACAAAACTGGCTGTTCTGGTAGGCTAAGCTATACGTGTGGGGGTTGTAAGTTCGATTCCCACTAAAGTTTATGGATGTTTTCTCTTCAACGGATGAAGTTACCCGATAAATTAAGTTAGAAATAATTTGTAATTGTATTGTAATATTTATTAAATCATTTTTTCAACTGTTCAGCAAAAATTCACTTTAAGAAAACTTTAAAGTTCTGTACATCATCTAATCTTTCAAAGCGACTTATTTCGAAATACGAAAATTTTACAAGTTGGTGGGAGTTCCGAAAATCATGCGATTTAGTTCATTTTAATTTCAGTTGGATTATTGTATTTTAAAACATAAAATGACTTGTATAAAGAAGATAACTATTGAGTAAATAGATTTTCATTGAAATAAATGTAAATTTTACTCATTTTACATTCGACATTTATCTGTGAAGATGACGTGGCTGCAAAAAAGACATTTATCAAATCTCGCTCGAAATGATATTTAGCCTGTTTCCGAATAATTGGACGTACCTTTCGTTCAATAGCAGATTTGAAGCGACATTTTTATAACGGATACTTGATTTCAGAAGACTGCCTTAGATAGTTTGTTTTTTGGGAACGGGGAGTAATCGTTGAAACTTTAATTTCCGTTTGCTTGTGATTGCAACTGGTTTTTCGCCTTAGAAGTTTTACTACACTCTTTCCTAATTGTTAATATTTTTGCTACACATTTACTCAATTCACAGAACTATAATAACGCAAAAGCTGGAAAAAATTTCAAAATTTTCTTTTAGTCGCACCGTTCTTAGTCAACCAAATTAAGAAAAAGTGATACGAGAACTTATATTAACTTTTTTAAAGTGTAACGAATCTATCGTTAATTGTTTAGAAACATAACTTATGCAGTAGATTCTACCATAAAGAAAAATAAACTTGTTACTATTTAAGTACCTTTTATTTGAATTTATTTATATCAGATTTCTTTTCATTTAATCTTTTTTTAACAGTAAAATTTTCTTTTAAAAGTTTAAATATTCTAAGCGAATTTACACCAGGCCAAGTTCCGGCTTACGCCTACATTGTGTATAGTACATAAACCCAATCGCTCAGTTTTTACCCCATTATAACTTTTTCTTCCCTTTATCACAAAATTATTAAAAAACGCAAAGACACTACATACATACAGATAACCCTGTATGTGAATTTTGAAAATTTACTGACTCACTGGCTGACTGACTCACACATCAATATTTTTTAATAGCTAGCAAGCTGAAGTAGTAAGTAATTAAAAGAATCAGAAAACGAGGAATTTTCATCTGGGGTAGTTACCAGACAATTGTTTTTTCATGTATAATATGAGATAATCAAATTTTGCACTTTTATAATTTTTCTAAACTTTATAACTCCTGAGTTCGTATTTTTTACTTCAAACTGTCTTTTAAGTATTCAGCTGATTTTTAACAGATTTTGATTATTAGGTTTATAAACCTTAAATAAAAGAATTGTTTACACAGATTAAAGGTTGTAATTAGTTTTAAATTAAAGTTCTAAAATGTTTAATCGATTCAAATATACATATATTTGTTTAAAACAGAAAAAAATTCCTAATTAAACATATAATTTAATCAATTAATTACTTAATTAAATTCCAATATGAAACCAATTAAAACCTTTAATTGGTGAAAATATGTTTTTCTGTGTAGAATACAGAAAACATAATTTATGTATATATATTAAACTAGCAGAAGAAAATGAATTTATTCTGTACCACTTCATACATTTTCCAAGTCAGTAAATATCAAGACCGACCTGCAAAAATCATTAGACTATTTGTTTCACTATAGCTAAAGTAAAGTGGCTACAATATGATCGCATGTACACCATTCCAGAACCATCTCATTTGTAAACAAGAATTTATTGTCAAAAATTAAAGCCAAATGTTCGTGCTTTAATAAAAGAAACTAACTGCTTCTGGGTCCTCCATGAAGTAATGACTAGGAGTAGCTTTGTAGCTTATTTAACTACAAAATACGCAGATCTAAACAAAAAATTATTAAATTTCCAGTCTATAAAGACTTGTGTCATAATGAATAAAAAAATTTGTTAATTGTTTGTCGATTTTTTCCGATAATTGACATATTATATGAACGAAAAATTAATTGAATTATAATTATATTCGTTTATTAAAAGAAGAAATTATTCGATTAAATAATTTGTTGGCTTTATTATGGTATTTATTGAATAATAAAATATTTCGTCAAACCAGCAATTGCTTTAATTGTGGGCAATTATGGATTTAAGGCTTTTTCGGTGTAAATTAAATATTTATTTAATTTGAATGAACAGAAAAAAAACAATAAATAAATTTAACTTAAAAATAATACGGAGTTAATCGATTTGGGGTCCAAAAGGCAAAAAAAGCAAGTCGGCTTTCCATCGCCTAAATAAGTTATTGCGATCTCTGTAAATTTCGACGATAGACAAACATTCGAATCTTCAACGCATGTGTGAAGTTTACATTGGCATATGAAAGGAAGACAAGGTTAATTACCAAGCCCATGACATATGCACTACAAGGGTTTCAAAATAAATGTTCGTGATTAATATGCCATATTTTCTGTAATCAACAATACAGAACTATGAAAGCTAGCAAACGAAGAGCCAATAGGACGACAAATAGAACGACACAAGTGGAAAATAGATAGGTCATAGAGTACGAAGACTTCATGACAGTATTATGCTTATGGCATTGGATTTAATAAATCGATAGATGAGACTAATAGAATAAGTTGGAAGAACCTTATATGTTCCCAAATAGAATAAACAAAAATTGATTTAGCAAGTGAAGCCAAATGAACCGAGATTACATCATATATTTGGACTAGGTGTACCCGCCACATCGTGATCATCCTGACAATATTTTGTTCAATTTTGCTTTGAAAGTAATCTACACCGAATTTTACTACTTCACTACTTTTTCTGTATTTTCTCTTGCAAATGAAATATTTTTGTATATTTGAACTGAGATACTAAGTCACCTCCTCAAACAATTTTATTAAAATCTGTCCAGTAGTCTTTACGTGATGCAAACACAGACAGAAAGACAAAAATTCTAAAAATTTGTGTTTTGTATTCCATTTCGATTACTAACTGCATCAGCAATAAAATTTTTAAAAAATATTACAGATACAGCAATGGTGCTGTTACAGTTTTATTGTATGTATAGATTAGATTTGCAGTACTCCTGGTTGCTTTGGGAACACATTTTGCATGCTAGTTTTACAGGGTGCTATAAGACTTAAAAAAACTTGTTTGTTGCATAAATTAGTAACATTGCCCTTAATTGAATGCCCCACAGTGTCGACAATAAAATGTTTTATAGAATTTCAAATTGTTGCCTTAAAAATGTGTCTTTTTTTAAGTTCAAAAGATTTCTTATCAGCATTTTGCATCTTTTTATTGCTTGTTCTAACGAGGAGGGTCAAAAACAATGTTTTTGAATTTTTTTTATTTTCATTTTATTTTTAACTTTTGTTGTTATTTTTTAGTTACTGTTTTTTTTTTCTAAATTTGTTCATTTGCAGCTACTTTTCATAGGCAGCCAAAAGGCTTCTTTTTTCCCCCGTTTATTTTTCACTTTTAACACAGACTCCTCTAAATTAATGTCATAAATTAAGTTAAAAATTGTCAACATTTTGGACACTTTACATGTACAACAAACAACAACTACATTAAGACTCTGTTCTGTGGCTTGGCTTGGCTTCATGTGGACGAAGAGCTGAGAGCTCAGAGTCATCTAACAAATTCAAACTAAAAACTAAAGCGAAGTTTTAGCTTCAAATACAAAATTAATAAAAAAAAAAAGAAAAACTCACTGCCACTAAAAAGTGGTTGGTTTTGGTGGTAAATGCTGCTGCCGCTGCTGTGACAGATGACTGCTTTACACTGTTTGTTCGCTCCTTTCTGTTAAGAGTGTTTTTTTTCTCCGTTTGCTAACAGATCTGCTTTTAGATCAAATGACTATGATTCGGTTTTTGGGCTTTAATATTTTCTTCATTCTTGTTTTTTTTTAACAATTTTGGGAAGGTCGTTTTGGTGTTAGTTTTCTGTTAAACGTTTTTTTTCATTTATTTTAAATAAATATTTGTATGAAATAATTGAATATCTGCTGGCGCTGGATATAAACAAATAAAATAAAAAAAAACTCTGTGTGGGATCCAATCCAAAATTAAATTTATGTGTGTCCCAAATAACAAAAAAAAAATAATATTGAACTTGATAATGTGTGAAACATCCACTGGTTTTTTAGCTTCCGGTCTACTTTTTTTAACAAAGGAACGCCAAAAGATCACCTTTTAAAGGACCCAGAAATTAAGTTGTGAAATATTTAAATAAAATAAAGAAAAATTAAAAAGCAAATACATAAATAAAAAATCTAATTCTTTCCCAAAAATTCTTCTTCTTTCTTTACTAAAGTGCTAAACTTGAAAATAAAAAAGTGTTTGAACTTCGAAAATTGTGCATCAATTAAAAAAACAAAAATCAACAAAGTTAAGCCGTTGTTGTTGTTGCTGTTGTAATTCAGTATTTGAATTTTAAGAGAAAAAAATTTCCACAATACGTCAGCATAAAATACAACATCCTGCCGCCGCACTGCCAAACAAGCATCGTTGGAACCAAACCTCGTGATATCTCAAAAGACGCACATGGGCGTCTGCACCGAAGAGCGCCCTGTGATGCATTGGGTAAGTGTCTATATTTTGTTAAAAATAAATTTATTATTTTTTTATTTTACATTTAAATTTAAACACATAAATTAACAAAAAAAAAAATATTAAATTATTTTAACCAAATACTTTTGAATATTTTGATCACTTAACTCTTGATTAGTGGCCCTAATAACTTTTTGATGTCTGTAAAGGCACATTGATCAGGTAGCCTTACTGCGGAGCGGAAATATTGAAGCGAAAATTTTTTTACATGGATTTTAACAGTTAAGTTTACAGTTTTTCTTTCCCCTCAAATGGAAGTTTAGCAGTCAAACTTCATCTAAAAAAAATTTAAAAATTTTCGCCTCAATATTTCTCCTTTTCAGTAAGGCTACCTGGTAAATGTGCTTTGGAGTAAGGCCACCTGATAAACATACCTTAATTTAGAATTTTGAATAAAATTGTTTGATTGAGATCTCTCTTTGAGGTAAAAGATATAGGAATTATACTAAAAAAACATTCCCCTGACTATCCTATAAATTATTAAAATTAAATTTTTTAATTAACCCCAGTTCTAAATGCACTCAAAACATATTTGAATGATTTTTAGAGAATATTTGAACAAAAGCACTGCATGCTCATTATGTTCATTGCACACGAGTAACGATGAGTGGACAATAATAAACAGCAAAGACCAGCGAGCTAAATGCAACGAGTTTGCAGAGCTTCCATAATCAAGATTGAATAAGTATAATTAAATGTTGAACATAAGAACAGTGAACTTGGGCGAGTTCAAGCAGTTTTATACTTTGAGTAAAACACGAATGCAATTTTAGTGTACAAACAAAACACACAGAATTTTTTTACAATGTTCATTTTAAGGTCTTCATTTCATAAGAAATACAAAAAACCACTGCTGCAACCAAAACGCACTAAGCCTTATCCAAAAGTTCTACACAACTATTTAACAAAACACACTGAGTGTTTCGAATATGAGACGAGTAAACTCGGCGCTCACTAGTATAGAAAATTCGTTTTACTCGGTCAGTTCATTGCGGGTTTGCTCACCAATAATTTGGTATGAGTAGGCATGTGTTCAATAAGCTAGTTTGTGTTCGAGTATGGTCACTTGCTCATGAGCTTATGAGTACACCCATTAGATGAGCTTGCTAATGCAGCTATTTAATTTTTTTTCTGCAGTCATGCCATTCAAAAAATAAATCAATTTCAAGCCACTAGATTCATTAAAAATTTTATCGTGTAAATTTCGGTCATTCATTTACGAGTATTATAAATAGTGAAGCTTTAATTAGTTTCAGATACAAATTTAATTTATTTTTAATTGAACCAATTATATATTTAACTAAAAATATTTAAATTAAAAAAATAATTGAATGAATTAAATTAAAATTGGAGCTGAAACTAATTAAAACCGTTAATTGGTGCAAAAAATTTCTGTGGTGTATTTTTGATTATCTGTTTATGTAACCCAATTGAACAAATCGTCTAAGAAATTTATAAGCAAAGCACTCGATTTTTTTTTAGTTATTCCTATACAAATTTTCTAGACGTTTTGTTCAATTAATAAACAGCACATTAGAAACTAGTTTTACATAATAGATACCTGACCTACTGTTCTTCCTAAAAAACCGTCGTCATTTTTTTATGGTTTCTTAATATCTGTATTCCACCAGAGCCTATCCAAAACTTCATTAAAATAACTATGAATTATTGCTTGTTTCCATTATAATCAGTGATACGGAAATATTTAAAATGGTTTTTAATTTTTGAAATCCAAGTCGAATTTTCATCTCCTAAGCCACGCCTTATTTATCTTGAGCCCAGCCAAGCCCAAAAATTAACCATTTAAAAAATAAAGATTTACGTCAGTATCTACACTTGTAAGGGGTGATTTTTTTGAGGTTAGGATTTTCATGCATTAGTATTTGACAGATCACGTGAGATTTCAGACATGGTGCCAAAGAGAAAGATGCTCAGTATGCTTTGACATTTCATCATGAATAGACATACTAACGAGCAACGCTTGCAAATCATTGAATTTTATTACCAAAATCAGTGTTCGGTTCGAAATGTTCAAATGTGACAAATTTTGTTCAGCGATGAGGCTCATTTCTGGTTGAATGGCTACGTAAATAAGCAAAATTGCCGCATTTGGAGTGAAGAGCAACCAGAAGCCGTTCAAGAACTGCCCATGCATCCCGAAAAATGCACTGTTTGGTGTGGTTTGTACGCTGGTGGAATCATTGGACCGTATTTTTTCAAAGATGCTGTTGGACGCAACGTTACGGTGAATGGCGATCGCTATCGTTCGATGCTAACAAACTTTTTGTTGCCAAAAATGGAACAACTGAACTTGGTTGACATGTGGTTTCAACAAGATGGCGCTACATGCCACACAGCTCGCGATTCTATGGCCATTTTGAGGGAAAACTTCGGAGAACAATTCATCTCAAGAAATGGACCGGTAAGTTGGCCACCAAGATCATGCGATTTGACGCCTTTAGACTATTTTTTGTGGGGCTACGTCAAGTCTAAAGTCTACAGAAATAAGCCAGCAACTATTCCAGCTTTGGAAGACAACATTTCCGAAGAAATTCGGGCTATTCCGGCCGAAATGCTCGAAAAAGTTGCCCAAAATTGGACTTTCCGAATGGACCACCTAAGACGCAGCCGCGGTCAACATTTAAATGAAATTATCTTCAAAAAGTAAATGTCATGGACCAATCTAACGTTTCAAATAAAGAACCGATGAGATTTTGCAAATTTTATGCGTTTTTTTTTTAAAAAAAGTTCTCAAGCTCTTAAAAAATCACTCGTTAGATACTTAGCTGATAGTGGTCCTACCCCTGCAGCTCATTTCTTGCCGCAAAACACAGCCATCAGATAACTCTCGAAAGTGCTTGAGCAATATACTGACATAAGTCCTGGGCCACTGTGGCTTATTTGTTCTTACATCACCACTATGTTAGACCACTAGTTATACTCCTAAAGTCCTTATCATTGAGTTCAGAGCCTCGGTTACAATTATCCTGTGATACTGATTAGTATATATAGTTCAGATTTACGCCAGTACCTTGTCTTGACGGTTCTAACCTAAAAGTGGTCTTACGACTAGATATAAGTAAAAATTTGAGATTTTTGCTGCCAGGACAAAGTTCATAGCCCTGTCGAGGAGTTGGAGACGATTTCAGCTTTATCGCGATTTTTGATTATTGCGGCCCCTGCTACTATTTAAACCACGATTATGGTTTGAGCCAGTAATACATCTTATGTGAAAATTTCAAGTGCATGTTCACTGACTATTCAAGAGATACAGCTGTTAGACAGATCTATAGATATCGCACACTGATCCGAAATATTGATATAGCCGAAAAGTAATTTTTTTATGTATTTAAAGTAAATATATATTGCTTGAAAATAATCTAACAAGTGTCCATAGTTCAGAGCAGAATAATTTTTTGTTTAAATCAGAGTACGAAAATAAACAAAACGAAACGTTTACCTTCGTTTTGTTTTGTTCTTTGCAGTGAGTAAAACAAAAAAAAGCATAAACAGTAAGAACGATTTGTATTGTTTTTGACCGTAAACACAAACTCTACATTTATTTAAACGTACTCAGGTAGAAAAACAGACAATGACAACAAAACAGTAAGGTTCTCAGAAAAAAACCTTTCGCAAAGGTTTGCTAAATGTTTCGCCAATTATAGTAGAAAATTCATCAAAGCGGTTAAAACTTTTATTTTGACTCGAAAGCAAATCATAAAAACGAATTAAAAAAATCATTAAAAATTACGTTTCTGCTCTTGTTTTGTTCGCAATAGTACGAAAACAATAAAGTCAAGAGTAAGTTATGGTATAGTGTGGGTAGGTGATCGTCGGTTGTCTAATTTGATTGCTTATAATAATTGAAGGCGCAAAGCGTTCAAAAAGGGGCCCATTAAGGGAGCAGTCAAGTTCGTTACACAAATCGTTTGTCATTTAAGTATTTATTTTGTTTTTGCTCATGTAAGAAACAATTACCAAAACTTGAAAAGTTTGTATCTTTGCATTGCATGTTTGCAAAAAATTTAGGCTTCACATTAAAAGAAAAGGATAGTTATTGCAAACGAGTAACGCAATTTTCCTCCATAAAATGATTGTAGTGCGCTAGTCTGGGGGTTACGGGTTCTATTCCCGACAAAGACTTTAGGTATCATTTGCAGCCAAGCTAAAAAATCTATCATGTCCATTTAGCAGCTTTTGCACATTTGTAGAGTGACGGTTTATATCGATGAAATTTCTGAAAATGCATTCGGGCCACTGTGCTTCCTTTGGAAACCCTTAAAAGCAGTAAAGTCAAGGTTAAATCATATTCCTTAAACAATACATTTGTTTTACATTTTCATATTTGTCAAAGTTACGACCTCTTAATACTGCGGAAACACAAGTTTTGAATTTCCACTACTCGTTTTAATCTGAAATTTACAACAATTTTTTTCTTATTCTCCTAGGTTTTTGTATAACAAATATTTTAAACACAAAAAAAATATAATAATGATATTTCAAAACAAATATTATCAGTTTGATGGAGAGAATGTTCGATTGCCTGGCTCCCATAAATGAAACAGTGCAAAGAAGCCATTCATGACTGACTGTCTGTTGATAACATTTGTAACCCTTGAACAACTAAAAAATGACAAACCGACCGACTAACAGACACAATATTTTTTATCAATAATAAAATACTTGCAATGCGATTATTATGATGATGATCATGATGATGGCGATGGCGATGAATGCATCATGTAGCACAACAATCTGTGCTTCATTACACAAGAGAATTCTAAGCAGATTCGAAAATATAATCTTAAATGCACAAAGGAAAAAAATAATAAAAAAAACATGTAGAAAATTGTCAGTCTTTTTTTTAAGTTTTGATTTAACAAAATCTAAAACTAATAGCGAAAAAAATTTGTATATTTTATTAAATTTTTTAATACAAAAAAAAGACTAAAACTTTTTTTTGTAGCAAAGAAATTTTTAATTAGACAGTTGTATTTGTACGTTGACATCTACACGAATGAACTGTATGGATTTTAAAAATGAATTATTTTTAATTTTAATAACAAAAAATAAAAAATTACCAGACAGAAATCCCTAAATTACAGTGTAAAATATAAAATCTTATTTATGTAAATCTTTGTGTAGTTGTAGTGGTAGTGATATGAAAACGCATTCGATTCATTTAAGAACATTCAGACACACACACACACCCTTCTACATCTGCATATTTCCATCCATATCCTTTGATTTTGAAATAAATTTTGAAATGAAAGAAAAAGTGTCTGTTGAAAAGTGTCAACCACAAAAACATGTCAAATCTTGTTTTTTACACTAATTAACCTTAAAACCAAAGCGAAATACATATTTAAGTATTAAGATTTTTTTTGTTGTTGTAACTGGAAATGAAAATATTTTTATTTTTTGCAATAAACAAAGTTGATTTTTTAATTGAAAAAAATTATTTTTTTTTAAGATTTTTCTCGTTATTTTTTTTTTGTTTTGTAACGGATTTAATTATACCAATTAAATGCGTTACTTTCTTCGGGAGAGGTATATAGTAGTAGTAATACAGGTGTTGAAATAAATAAATAGAAAAAAGCTTCACTTTTGGCAACACTGCAATTGCACGCCATAATTATATTCAGAACAGTGTTGCAGCGTCTCCGGTGTCAAGTAGGCCACATTAGTTTTGAAGCTATATAGCCTATTTATTAATATTTTACTTCGCCGACGAATTAGTGCTATAGAGTAATATCGACAAAGAAGGGTGATGTGACAAATATTAGTAAAAACAGAAAAAAATGATTTTAATGGTTTTTCGCGGTTGGCACCAATAAATGGTTTTAATCAGTGTTAAATTAAAGTCCAATTAATTTTTTAATTGATTCAAATATATATTTATTTAAAACGGAGGAAAAAAATTACTAATTAAACAATTAATTGAATCAATTAATTAGTTAATTAAAATTTTATTTGAAACCAATTAAAACCTTAAATTGATGAAAATATTTTTTTCTGTGAGAAGACGTGCTACATATCGAAGCTGCATCATCCTAAAGTTATCAAAAGCTTATTGAAAGAAACTGATGATTTATTCCTCAACACAATCACCACCATTCAACACAATCCCTCAAAATAATAAGACTTTTCAAGGCCCGGAAAATAGGCCTATGTTTCAATACCACCCAGTTATTTATTCAACTCGTGTGTAGAACAGCCTCACTAATTTAGAACCTTACTTAGTTTAATCTCCGATCGTTTTATTAAATCAGCGTAATGAATCGTCTATTTCTGACGTGATGACCTCTTTTGGATGACTTGAACAATTTTTTTTTTGTTATTTAAAGACAGCACAAGCTGCGAAGCTTGTGTGCAGAAAACACTTAGAGTCTTTGCTGGAAATTGAACCTGCAACCCCCAAACTGAAAGAGTAGCGCTCTATCAATCAGTCTATCAAGACACATATTGTGGCTTTATTTATGCTGGCGCGAGCACAACTGGACTTAGTAAACCGTTTTATAATCATTGAAATGATGATGATGCAGAGTCCTGATAGTATTTTTTTAAAAATCAATATTTGTCTGATTGAAGAGGCTGTCAAAAACAAACTAATAGATACAACTCTAATATACATATGTATATTACATATATACTTCTCAAGACGCCATATTCTAAATACTCATTCAGATATGCTAAAGACCGTCGCTCGAATACGCTTACATCTCAAAAGAGGTGAGCCCTTAGGGAGCACCACGTGGAGGCCTTTGCAGAAAAATGAAGAAATGAACCAATAAACAAATCAATGTAACTATTTAATAGTCTTTGTGTTAACTTAGATATTACATTGCCAATTAAAAACTTTTGAAGCTTTTTTAAATAACTTATTATAGCTTCACACTTAGTTTTAAGTTTGCTTGTCGGTAAGAATATCTATTGACTAAATAAATAAACGAAATGGGATCAGCACACCGATCCGCGAGTCGTCTCTAATATATAATGCGTTGGAAATAAAATGGTCACGAAATTATAAAACTTTCTTGTAGCACAATATGCCTAGAATCATCTCAAATATAGAATTCTATTCAGATCCTACCAACATTGGCACTGAAATGCATACCGATATCCTACAAAACTGTTTAACTTCGATGAATGAGTTTTTCCTACTCGCGAGAATCTCAATGGTATAATTTTTACTCTTGGGCCTCCTTCGATACTCGCAGATCTCTACTAAATAATTTTTAATCCCACTTGACGTACCTTGGTAATAAAGCCATGTATGAGCACAAATAGCGAAACTCATAAGACGCTCATTATAATATTTCATTGAATTCATGTCTGTTTATTGCACACGATGAGTAAAAATGAGTGGACAATAATAAACAGCGAAGACCAGAGCCATCATAAGTAAGTTTTAATAAGTATGAGTAAATGTTGAACATAATAACAATGAACTTGGGCAAGTTCAAGCAGTTTTACGCTTTGAGTGAAACACGAACACAATTAAGAGTCTTAAGAAATTCAAAGAACAAGAAACAACTAGTGCAAACAAAACGCACTAAGCCTTATCAAAAAGTTCTACACAACTACTAAATAACATGAGACGAGTAAACACGGCGCTTTATGATACGAACAGAGGTTTGCTCACTGACAGTGTGGTATGAGTTGGCATGTGTATAGTAAGCTAGTTTGTGATGGAGTATGACCACTGCTCATGAGCTTATGAGCACAGCCATTAGATGAGCTTGTTCAAGCAACTGTTTGGTATGTAATGACGTATCGGTTGTTTTACGCCAAGTTCAGAATGGTCATTATTTGACAATATATGCGAAACACTTTGAAAAATCTTTCTCTTCATTCTTACACTGACTGCTTTGAAAAAGAAAACATGATGCATTTCTTTTTATAATTATAAGAAACTTGTATAAAAGATAATAAATATTTGCTAAAAACAAAAAACTTTTAATATTTTTTACAAAATTTAATAATATTTACAAAACCTAAACTAAGCTTTAAACCTCTGTATATTTAAAATGGAGAACTTGATTCAAATTAGTACAGTCAGACGATATTTTTGTCCCTCTTATGTCGAGCTATTCTACTTTTAAGGTTATGTATGTTGCAACCACAAGCAAGAGATCGCATTATTTTTTTGTTCATATTCTTTTCTCACAAGTGTGACTATAATCTGTTAAATATGTTTTATTTTTAATTTAACCTTTATTATTCATCTTGTATTAAATTTCAACATATTTATCTTTTTTTCTTTTCAACATCATCTCAATATTAACAGCAGCAGAGCGCAAGATTTCTTGGGCCAGGTGCAAGGGAAAAAAGTCCAACACCACCTGTAGCACATCAAGGGAGCGCACATTGTGGCAGTGCTGCAGGTGCAAATAGCAGTAGCAATAGCAATCACAGTAATCAGTTTTTATTTCGATCCTGCTCAACGTGTCCCGATATCTGTGAGCACAGTACAAAACCATTTAGTGCTGCGGCGGCAGCATATAGTGTGGCATTTAGAAGGTAAATTAACTTATTCTGATTTTATACATACATTCTTATTCGTTTACTTGTCCTTTGAAATATTTTGTTTGCAACAATTGTGATTTTAAAACGCCATCATTAAAGTTCTTGTAATTTTAGTTATGAAACCGCTGAACAGGCAACATTCGATGAATCGTCGATAAAATATGCCATCAATCGTAATCAAACCGATTGTCCGGATGGTGATAATGATGAAACAAATTCGGGTATATCGTTTAAAACAGAACCATATGGACCGCCCAGTAGTCCAGAATCTGCGACTGAAACAAAACCAAATTGTAGTCCTCCCTGTGCGGGTTGTGGACGCTTAATACAGGTTAGTTGGGGATAAATTATTGTTAAATACTCTTAAAGAAAATTCACATAAATGAGATCATAATGTAAGGTGATGAGAAAGTTTTATATTTAAAATTTTTGTTTGTAATTTAAAAATTTTTGGTTAAGCTTACGATGAATTAATGAGTTTTCGATTTATTACTTTTTTTTGAGGACCCTCGAGGTCCAACCTCGAAATAATGTAAGAAAACTGCAGAATCATCGAGATTTCAGTATTTACTTGAATTCAATTGTTAATTTCCAGTATTCGAAACATAGTTTAAAATTAAAGCACTGCATGAGCACAAAAACGAAGCTCATAAGACGATAATTATAACATTTCATTGAAAACATGTCTGTTCATTGCACACTACGAGTAAACAGCAAAGACTGGCGAGCTAAATACAACGAGCTTGCAGGGTTTCCATAAGCAAGTTTGAATATGCATGAGTAAATTATGTACATACTAACACTAAACTTGGACGAGTTCAAGCAGTTGTATGCCTTGAGTAAAACACGAACGAACAAACAAAAAAGATAGAGTCTTTTACCAAAATTACTTACATTCATTTTAAGGTTATCATCTCTTAAGAAATACAAAAAACCGCTAGTGCAAACAAAAGGTACTAAGTCTTATTCAAAAGTTCTATACAACTTCTAAACAAAACGCACTGAGTTTTTCGAACATAAGACGAGTAAACACGGCGCTCATTAGTATAGTTCGTATTACTCGGTCAGCTAATTGCGTTTATGATACCAACAGAGGTTTGCTCACCAATAATATGATATGATTAGACATGTGTTCAGTAAGCTAGTTTATGTTCGAGTATGACCACTTGCTTATGCTTACCCATTATATGAGCTTGTTCATGCAAGTATTTAGTAAAAATAAATTAAAATAGATATTGCGATTTAATTACATGGCAACTCATAAAAAATAAGTGCAAATGAATTCAAAAATGGAAAACTTTGGAAAACTATGAAACCGGTTTGGAACCGGATTTTTTATTAAAATCCGGGTTTAACCTCCGGTTAAATTTTTTTTATCGGCTCGAGTGTTTGTTTTTTTCCATAATACATATTTTTTTATAAATTAATAAGGATTATGTAACATAAAACAATTTGTTTGCACCAATTAAAGGTTTTAATTAGTCTTAAATTGAAGTTTAATTAATTTATTAATTGATTCAAATATTATTGGTTTAAAACAGAACAAGAAATTTTCTAATTGAACAAATAACCGAATCAATCAATTATTTAATTAAATTTTATTCCGTATCAAATTAAAACCTTTAACTGAATCAATTATTTATTTAATTGAATTGTATTCTGCATCCAATTAAAATCTTTAATTTGTGAACAAATTTTTTTTTTCTGTGAATCAACCCCTTTTATATTAAATAAAGTTTTTTGTTAATACTATTTAATTTATTCATATTAATTCCTGTTTAAACCGGATTTTTATTTTTCCTTTAAACCGGGTTTTACAAATGCTTACTTCTAGTGAATTACGGCAATGAGAGTTTTGGTAAATTAATTAATGTCATCACAAAAAAAATATATTTTCTCCAATTAAAGGTTTTAATTAGATGTAGATTAAAATTTAATAAAACAATTAATTGATTCTATTATTTGTTTAATTGAGAAATATTTTTTGTTCTGTTTTAAACAAATATAAATTTGAATCAATTAAATTGAATTTTAATTTAAAACAATTTTAATTTTAAACAGTTAATTGATTTAATTATTAGTTTAATTGATAAATTGTTTGTTCTCTTTTAAATAAATATATATTTGAATAAATTAAAAAACTAATTTTAATTTCAAACTAATTAAAGCCTTTATAGGGTGCAAAAAATTTTTCTGTGATTGCACTAATAAATGAAATAAAATAATGTCCTGCATTGTGAATACCCTTAATATTTAAACACTAATTTAGAAAATAAACTCATGATTTCATAAATACGTATGTGTTCCAACAATAATAACGGTTTCATTGTTATTTACATTTTTTTTACAATAATTTTATTTATTTTTTTCTTTTCTTCTTTTAATTCTTTAATAGGATCGTTTCTACCTCTCTGCTGTGGATAAACGGTGGCACGCTAGCTGTCTGCAATGTTATGCATGTCGACAGCCCCTCGACCGGGAATCATCATGTTATTCGCGCGACGGTAATATTTACTGCAAAAGCGATTATTATAGGTGAGCTTTACTTGTAATTTTCATTAAAAAAAAAAATAATAAAAATAAAACTAAAAGAAAAATGTATGTTTATATAACAATCTACATTTTGTGACCATTTAAACATGTGATGCAATTGTGTTTCCAAGAAACACCTTCTAACAACCTCCCTGAAATGAAAAACTAAATTGCAACTAAAAAATTAAAATAAAAAATAAATAATAAAAATGAAAAATAAAAAATGAAAACATTAAACAAAAACTTTAATGCCAAGAAGACGTTGTGCTAGGGAAAACGACCTTAATAAACAGGGTTTGTAATAATATGACGAAGACGTTTAAGTTCTTGAGAGCTCACTTGTCTGTGTTGAACGTGTTCAACAGAGTCTTTCTCTCCTCTATTCGTATTTGCTGTTGCAAAAATCTACTGAGACCAAAAAACAGTTTGTTTTATATAAAAATAAAATATAAAAAATTTATTTAAAAAAAATAAAAAAAAAATAAAACCTCTTGGAAATGCAAAAAATATAAGCTTTTATTATGCATTTTTTTATGTTGGTTTGCTTTACTTGATAGGTGCTGCTTACATTGCACCAGCCAAGCCAACAAACAATCCATGTGTGCTCACTCGTCAATGTTGTTGTAGCTAGGAATACGTATCTTTACTTTCGGTTCGGTAAGAAACCTTCTTCTTGGTTAAACAAACACACAACAACAACGATATAAACAATAATAAAAAAACAACAAAAGCAACAGCAACAACTGATGAATCGCTGATAAACCTTAAGGCTACAACATGCTAAGACAGTGACTATAAAATGATTTCTAAACACGCAAATGAAAAATATTTATGCAGTTGCTAGAAGTTTTACGACTAGTTGCAGTAGTTGTTGTTTTTTTGTTTTGCTGTAGCAGTCAGTAGTAAAAACGTTTTTGCTCAAATAAGCAAAAGTTAAGCTTACAGTCAGTCAGTTACTCTGTCCATTTCTCCATTTGTCCGTCCATCCGTCCGTCCGTCTGTCTATCTATCTGCCAGGCGGCTGGTTGTTTTATTCTCTTTTTAAATATTTTTTCCATAATGTTTGAGTTTTCGGCGGTAAATTAAGCAGACCGTAACGAACAAAGCTAAAGAAGCTAAAAGCACCAGCTAAAGTAAAAGAATCATAAGCTTAAATAAAGAATATCAAAAAAACCTGGTCAAAAAATAGCAAATCTAGCAAAAGAAGAAAAAATTTATATTAAAAATGAAATAAATATTTTTAAACACCAACTCTGGGTGATGCCATGTGTGTTGCTTTATCCAGCAAACAGTGGGCAACATTTAAATGGGGCAACATTTTAATTACAAAGTGTGAAAAAGTTACGTAAACTTTTCTTTAATTATTTTTTTAACTAAAAATTACCTTAACAAAAACACTATAGTTTTGGCTCCTCAAAATAATCTTTCGTTTCACTAAATTCTGCTTAACTGCAATAATATTCATTGTAATATTGAAAGAGATCAACTTGGAACTTGTGAGAAAAAAAGGGCTCAAGGCCATGATTCACTATCATACTCAGTCATACGATCTGTTAAAAAAGCATGTGTGCTCTGAAAGTATGGTAGTGCGGATTAGAAATATATATATGTGACAGACTTTTTGACAGGTCAATTCGACATAATAATCGTCTGAAAAAATCATAAAATATTTTTTTTCCAGCAGACTTGAAATATCTTTTTTTTATGATAGTGTGGCAGCTATGACGCCATTTTGAAACGATTTTTTTGAATAGGGCAGAATTTTGTCAGATTTTTTTGTAATTTAATCGTACGATTGTGAATCCTAACCTTTACTTCGCACAAGTAAAATTTTTGTAAAATTTTTGTGTTAAAAAGCACGAATGATAGATATCGTCTAAACATAATATATAATGAATCTGTGAGACATTGGTAGAAAATAATGATGACAATTTGACAGTCGTATGGCTTTCTTTATTATTCAATTTTTTTTTTCAAATCATCGTACTTCATCAGATCAGGGATGCATTTTAGTAAGTGGTAACAACTTTTCAAAGGCAAGTTGCGTTAAAATTATCTAAAAACTGTTAGATATAGCTGGCATCACTGATATTTTTTAAACAGTGGAAAAAGTATAAACAGCCAAACCTAAACAAGCGCAAAATAACTTCTTATGTACAAACAAAAAAATGTTTGAAGCAAACCTAAATAGCGCGGCGTCAACGCTTGGTAATTGAAAAATCCAATTTTGACAGAGCGTTAGGTAGTGAATTTGTTTGCAAACAAACTCTTATTGTTACTTACTTTCTGCTCTATCTAGCGATTTTACCTCTATTTCGCGTTTAAATTTATTAGACTTGTTCAAAGCTAGGCGCTAGACAGCATTACGCCTTGCGCGCTTATTTAGGTTAGTCTTATTTCTTAAACACGGATCAAATTTGATATTATTTTATCTTGGAACCGCCAATCAATAAATACACATGACAAGTCACCTGAAAAATATTATTAACAGTTAAGAGTTTGACAAGAAAGTTCATTTATAAAACTTAGAAATAAGGTAGAGAAAGTACAGAGCCCTGCAATATCTCTGAGTTGACCTAGAACTCCACATCTCATAATGATGTGATATGGATTAGTCAAAGCCTAGCTTTTTGTCTTAATCTGGTCGAGATGGTCTTACCACTGGGTGAATATATAATGTGTCTACCAGCGCCCTTACTGCATATAGCAACACAACATGTATCAATATTAGAACATTTCTAGCTGGTCCATGCTTATACCCTGTGTTTAGAAATTGATAATTTTGACCCTCCGTTGGCCAAGATGGCCAAAAACTCTTACAGTGTGTTAGAAAGAGGATATTGCCGCCACCAAAAGCAATATGGTTTAACAGCCATGTCCCGCTAGCCAGAGCTGGACATTAGCACAGAACGTGCGCTAATATCACAGCCCCCAATCATAGCTTCTTCATCGCTATTCGAGCTTAGCTACAAAACCCTTTCAGGTTCTAACTAGACCTTAGCCTCCTCCAACTCTTAACCTAATAAGATACTGAATTTGTACCCGCTTAGACCATCAACAAATACGTCTACGGTTGTACTCCACATCACATCTCTCTAACCAGGGTATTAATTATAGAGTTCTAAAAGACTTTCTGCCTCTAATTTAGCATTCATGTTTTTTATTGCTTCGACGTTTGCTTTCCTTTCGCCATAGAAAGACACAGGTAGTTTAATGATTTTAACGAGCCAATCATTTCTATAACAAAAAATACACCTCTTATCGGTAAAAGAAAACTGTTGTAAGCAATGAGGGCCCTTATCTATACATATAATGATACTGTAACAGGACCATTTCTGTACATTAAATATTTCTTGAAAATTTTGTTGCTGCTGCAGTTAGTAATAGAAATGTCATAGAAAACAGCAATTTTTGGAATTTTTGTCTATCTGTGTTCGCATCACGAAAAAGCTACTGGATGAATTTTAATAAAATTTTGTGAGGAGGTACCTTGTTATCTCGGATATCTCCAATATAGGATACTTTCTTTCTGTTAAAATATCTCATTTCCAACAGAAAATCTAAAAAAATGATTGAAAGTACGCAATTTTACCGATTCCAATCGTACAGCAAACGTGGCAGCACCTTTTCTTTTTGCCTGCGGGATATTATAAATAGAATTTACAGAACTCTACAATAATTTTAGAATTATATATTAAATTTTTATAATTTAGTATACAGTCTTTGTACCTGAGTAATTACCCAGGGATGGGTACCTTTATATAAAGTAAATGCATAAACCATAACTGAAGCCCTATAAAAGTAAGAGTCTTAAGATTTGGTGTGGATTAGTTTCAAAGCAAAATCGAACAATATAATTAATGAATAATGAACACATATTAAGGCAATTTTCTTTTTTCCCAAAATTCAGTTATTTTGCAAATTTGCACTTTTTTTTACAAAAAAGCTATTTTTTAACAAACATTTAATTTTACATATAAAATAAAATTTTTTTTATATGCAAATGTGATAATTACCAACAAAATTTTATCAACTCAAATATTAATTAGTCTTGTGCAGTTTTAAAAGCTGCATTTGTTGCATTATTCGAAAATTGCATTTTATAAATGCGTTTGTCGTTAAAATTGAATAATTAATTAAGTACAAGACTGCAGTTTTATATTTAAATTTTAGCTGCCCTTTAACAAATGTCCCTTAGTGTATGTCGCCTCATCTCCACTATTAGACTTTCAATGACAACAACAACAAAACATAAGAAATTACTTTACTGCTGTGAAACTACTAGACTGAAACATTAGTTGACATTAACAGCACTTGCAGTTCTTTCATTTCCTTTCCTTTTTTTCTATTTTTATTTTTGTTTGTGGCGATTGCTGTGTCTCTAGCTACACAGCTACTGCCGCTTCCAAGGCCTCAACAAACGAACAAACAAACAAAAGCTCGATTTATACGTTTTGTAAACGTTACGTATACCGCTCTGGTGGCAATTGCCAACATTTTGCCAGTTGAAATTCACATACGAAAATTCATTTGTATCTGTTGCATCGCACTGAAACTATGGAACATGACATGCAAAGCCTTTAAAATAAATCAAAACACTTCTAAAAAATATTCCTTCTTATTTTTTTCCAAACAGTAATTAAAACAAATTTTTCAATTGAATTTCCTTGTATTTGGTTTTCTTCATTTTTTTTTTTAATTTTAATTTTCAATTTATTGCAGTTTAAATTGTGTTTCAGCGATTTGGAATTGGATTTCTGTAGGGAGAAAATCCACCAGTACGCAGACGTATTTGTGTAATTTGTTGTTGCTGTTGTTGTAGTTGTACGATTATGTCTCGACAAATAAGGCATCGCTTTGTAAAGGGTTAAACATTTAATGTATGCGATAATTTGTTTATAGTTTTTCATCGGCGATATGAAGAAAAAAAAAATAAACGAAACAAAACGACACGTTTATGTGTTTTTTTTTCCTGTGCGTGTTTTTATCTAGATACATTGAGATATATTTTACCTATTCAACATTTAGGATAAAATGCATAAATAATAAAATAATTAATTTTAGACTTCACTATCACTGTTTAACGTTTAACATTTTGATGCAGGGACATTTCAAAAAATAAATTTTTGATGAATTATTTTGCGTTAAAATAAAGCAATTTTTTTTTATTTATGTAAATACTAGCTGTGTCCGCTATATCGCAGACGTCTTGACAATATTTTATTCGAATTTGTTTTGAAAGTAATCGGCACTATATTTTATTTACTTTTACTGATTCAGATAAGGTTTATGTATGTACTTTATATAGAGTGACCCATCCCTGGGTAATTACTCAGGAACAGAAGGCTTTAAATACAATTCTAAAAATTATATAAAATTATAAAATTATTGTAGAGTTTTGTAAATAGGGTTTAAAATATCCCGCTGACAAAAAATTAAAGGTGCTGCCAGGTTTGCAGTTCCATTGAATCCGTAATATTGCATACTTTCACTGCTTTTCCTCTATTTTCTGTTGAAAAAGTGCCTTGATAGACTGATTGGTAGCGCAGTAGTTCTATTAGTCTCGGGTTTGTGGGTTCAATTCCAAAGATTCTGGGTGTTTTCTGCAAACAAGCAAAAAAGCTTCGCAGATTGTGTTGTCTTCTTATAAAAAAGGATATTTTACGCGAAAAAGATATCCTATATTTGAACCGTATTACTCCTCCACACAAAATTTTAATTAAAATTCTTTCAGTAGTGTTTACGTGATGAGAACACAGAGAGACAGACAAGAATTAAAAAACATTTTTAACTTATATTGTTAAATATTTTTAAAGGAAAATAATTGAAAATATCAAGCTGATAATGCTAAGGATATTATTTATATCGCTCTGATGTCTGTCCCTCAGTCCCACTGTTGTATGGCAAACTAATGTGGCTATTTAGGACCTAGCAGCTACAACACTGTTCTAACAAGTAAGAGCGCTATATTCGGCCATGACGAGTTTTATATACCCTTCACCATAATAATGCTAGATATTTTGATACCCTCTTATGTTTCTTTGAAATTTTTTTGAGAATTTTTTTTTTAAATTTTTTGAAAATTTTTTTGTAATGATTTTTAAAAAAATATTTTTTTATAAATTTATTTTAATATTTTTTTGAAAATTATTTGTAAAAATATATAAAAAATTTTTTTTAACTTTTTTTTAATTTTTTAAAATTTTTTTTGAAAATTTGTTTGAAAATTTTTGTAAAAGTTTCTTTTGTAAAAATTAGTCCTTTTATACAAATCAAAACAAGAAAACCTTACCAACCTAAAAATAAACACAAAATCGGCCCTCGCAGGGATCCTCCTTGCGATCTACCTGTCGTGGTCTAATATTTATTTAACAAAAAAAAGCAAAAGAATCATTAAAACCGAAATGAAAAAAAAACCTGAAAAATATAGGTGGGTGTGGTTTTTTTGCCCGTAGCCTCTAAAGGAATGAGCTGATGTTGCTGAATTACAATCCCAAAATTTTCGAAACTATGACTTAAATCTTCTTTATCTCGTCTGGTGCCTTGGCAAACGACATTACTTCCCGAACACGGACATCGCTAAATCAACTTTTCTATGTATAAGGATCCAGAATATATATACATTATGGGGTCGGTAGGCCAGTAAGGTTGATACTTTAAGTATCATCTAGCCAAGATGAGAATCGAAGAAAATAAATGCAGACTATGCCTGGAAGACACTGAGACGGTAGCTATCATTGTGTGTGAATGTGCAGTGTTGACTACCATAAGACTTCGGATCACTGACAGAGGCTTGTTAAATGTGGATGCCATGGGGGTTTGAGCCTTGGATAAAATTCAAGCAATTACTAGAGACTCCGCGATGAGAAACAAGGCCGACAGTTACTAGTCGACATTCTGAAATCACTGAAGTCAAATGCAAAGGCTGGTGGTAGCAAGCGACTCAATGAAAATAGGGTTGTCGTAAATTACAAGTCTGTAACCTATAATCATTGAGGGTGGATGGGGGTCGAAAAGAGACCCATTAGGGAAATGGTCTTCTTCGATATTCCCCCTACATTAATGAAAAAAACGTTGATATGATTAAAAAATTTTTTTTTTTAAAAAACTTTAATTAATACATTATTTATTTTAAGTCACGCATGATTCCTTTGTAAATTTATTAAATAAATATTTTATGATTATAAAATATTTATTTCCAAAAATATAATAATCGAAATTGATTACTATGGGGAAAGCCTATCCAGATAGCTATTTCGCTAGAGCTCAACTAGCTCATCAGTGAATTTTTCCCAATTTTTCTGAATAAAAACTCAGATTCTTATGCTTAAAACTTAATAGACTAAATGAGAAGTTCAAACAGTCTATAAAGAAAGCCAAATCTAAATTTCTAAACAAAATAAAAAACCATAGCAACCATTTCGATTTCAACAAGTTTATTTTATTTTTCTTTCAATTTTTTTTTTTTTTTTTAAACTTTAATTAAGTATTTTTACACTAAAGTTCAAAGATACGGAACAATTTCTAATATGCGTTTACACAATAAACTTTTTTTTAAACCATGTTGTGTTTAAGACCTTTCGTTGAGTTGCTTTCCAGCATAAAATGTTAAAAGTCATATAAGTAGCGATAAATCTTTTTTTTAAATGGAAATAAAGCTGTTCATATCAAAACGATTTAAAGAGCTTTTTCTTTCTTCTTGTATAAAACAAAACAAACTTTTGAGTATTTATTCACCAAATCGTTTACGGTTTATTTATTTTAATAAATTGTCAAAAAAAAAAAAATAAATAACAGTTCATTTCGTAAAACAAACAAAAATTTTATATTTCATTCTTATTGATTGCATTGTCTTCATAAATACATCTGCTTAGGATGTACGACGAAAAAAAAATATAAATAAATTTATTTGAAAAATCTTAAAAAAAAACAACTGGAAACATGAAATCCAACACAGTAAGTGGGAGGGCATTATAAAATGCCATCCAATAAATTATAAACAGCCACAACTGACGAACAACATTTTCAAAAATTTGTTTAGACTCCATAAATAATAAAACGGCAGAGCAGCTAAAATAGCGACGGCTACAAATAAATTTAAAAAAATATATAAAATATTTCTTTAGGAAGGAATTATGAAAAACATTGGCAAAAACACATGTACGAGTGACAAACAATTTTTAACAAAAACCCCCGAAATAACTAAATGAAAATGTCAAATGAACAATTGTTTACAAAGAGCAGCATGTCACTCACTCACTGTTAGTTGTGGCTTTAATAATTTAATTTCTTTAAAAATTAAATAAATTGCAGCAAATCATAAATTAAACTCGGTAATAAATCTATCATTTTGTCGACCAGAAGCCCAACTGTCCAGTGGTAGGCACTAGCAGCAAGTAGTTTTACTAATTTCTTTCTTCTTTACATCATTATTATTATAATCATCTTTTTTCATAAAGTTCGGTGGGACCAGTGCCTCGTTTCTGTAACTGTAAATGAGAAATTTCCAACATGCAAATATATAGACATCTTGTTTTACACAGGGTACTTAGTTATAAACCTTTTAATAAGTTGATTTTAAAAAGTTCAATTTTAAGGCCAGGATTCACTATTACAATCGTAATCCCCGTCTACATTAGCATGAACATGTCGTAACAAAAGTCAAACTTCATATAAAAAAACAGTGTTAAAAAAAAATGTTTTTTTTATATGAAGTTTGACTTATGTTAAGACAAATTGATGGCTAACGTAGACGGAGGTAAGTTTCAAGCCCAAAACAGAATTCTGTCCTACTCAAAAAATAGCTTCTAAATGGAATTTTCAGTGACACACTATTACATAAAAAGAAGATTTCACAACTCTGATCGCATGAAGAAATATATTTCATGACTTTTTTTTAAGATTATAAAAACGTACAGCCCTGTCAAAAACATACATACACTTCTAATCTGCACAATCATACCTTTGGAGCACACATGCTATTTTTGACAGATCGAACGACTGAGTATGATAGTGAATCATGGCCTTAAGCTGTAGCCTTAACTGAAAAACAGGCTGACTATTATATTTTTATATGAAAAGTTTCTAACTTTAGTTACCCCCGCTCCATATTAGACATAAAATTATAAACATAAACACTAACATCATGTTAGTGTTACCCCCAGTTTACATTACCCTTGTCTACATTAGTTCTCAATTCGTCTTAACAAAAGTTAAACTTCATGTAGACAAACATTATTTTGAATACTGTTTTTTTATATAAAGTTTGACTTTTGTTAAGACATGTTGATGTCTAAACCCTCGTCTTCATTTGCTATCAAAATGTCTTAAAAAAAATTCAAACTTCATATAAAAAAACCAGTTTTAAAAATAATGTTTTTTTTTAGACATTTTGGACCTCTAATGTCTAATGAAGACGGGGGGTAATGAAGACGGGGGTTAGACATAAAATGATAAACATTAACATAACATCATGTTAGTATTAAGTGTGAGCATATTAATGTTTTTTCCAAGTCTTAACATGGTTGTTTGACAGCATTATTTGCAAACAGCGCCATCTGGTGCTCAAACTTACTATTACTACCTGCTGTGCAATAAGCATTCAAACAACATTGTTGGAAAACAGAAAATTATTTTTAAACAGAAAATGACATAAACACCAATTGGCCATCTATAACAACATGCACAAATTAATTCCGTTGCTCTGCCGTCGTCTGGTTTATGTTTTGTTCAAATTGATGGCTAGTGAAGACGCGGTGTTACAGATCTTTAAAAAATAATACCAGAGCTACTAACTCGGTCGGTCAATAAGTTCATTACTTTGTAACGGATCGAGCAGCAAACGCTATAAAGTTGGGCGCACAAGGCACCAACATCGGCAGTATTGGTATGGCGCGTTTCAAAACTTGATAAGTACAGAACATAAGTAACATAACAGACATAACAGAATTTTTTCAGTTAAAGAAAATAGTGATGCTAACGATATTTTTATGGTCGTTATAGATTTGATCAGTTAACTCCCAGCAAAAAAACTGCTTTGCCGTTATCACTTACGAACCTGCTTACGTATGACATGATATTTGTTCACGATGACCCACTTAGTAGCATTTTCTCTTAAGCGAAGACTTCAGCGCCGTGTAGATGTCCTAAAATCATACCGTATTTAGTATGTAACTCCTCGTAAAATTCTTTTTAACCTCTGCCTTGCAGTTGTGCTTCTTAAGGCCGATTCACACTATAATGCAAGAATTAATACTTTTAAGAAAAGTGAAACCCTGACATGTGGAGTTGTTATTGTTTTTTGAAAAATTTCAAACAGTGATTAGATCAGAGTTGCAATTTATTTAAAATTATTAATACTTGTATTATAGTGTGAAACGACATTTAGAATGCACTACGGTAAGGGAAAATGTAAAAAATTAAATGTTTTTATTTGTTTTTACATTTGATGTCACGCAAAATTGCTTTTATTTAGGCAACATTTACGTGCTCACTATGACAGAAAAATAGTAAACTGCTTAAAAAAACACGATTATTTTTTGCTGCGACCTTACTTTCTTGTGCTGTCACTAGCAATTTCTCTCCATTATGGTGATTATATGCTGTCGATCTTCTTACTCATCTCACACCTTTTAAATATATTTTAAGTTAATTGCTTTTTAGAAGAAAAAAAATCTAATGTACTCGCAGAATTTGATAGATTTTTCTTAAAATCGCTTTAGCTTTCAAATTCCATAAGATTTGGTCACACAAATTCTAACTAAATAAGTGATGATCATAATGATGATAATGCTAATTATGAAGTTCTGTATCTCTCTCCGAGTTGAAAAGTTGTTTTATTTTTGCTGTTGCTGATATGAAAAATAATATTTATGTAGTTTTACTACATAAAAATAAGAGATTGTCATATCTGACGTTTTAGCTATAAATCACCAACGAACGGGAACATTTAATATTTAATATACAATGACAATAACAACAACAACAACTAATACTAAAATAACAGCAGCAAAAATATTTCAAGCAGCAACGGAACAACACAAAATACCAACAATAAGAAAAAACTTCAACAACATTTGATAACAGCTAATAAAGCTGCCAGATTAATAAGGTTTTAGCAAGATTAAAAAATCGCTGGCTTTGTTTTAGTTGTTCAATAATATAAAAACAGTGATAGTGCGTAAAATAGGATCCTAAAATACCAACACTTCAGAATGTATAGAATTTAGGCATATCCTTGCACTGATTACACTGGTCCACAAAAAAATTTTTTTCTCTGCTGAACATGTTGCTGGGTGACCCTAGAAGTATTGTTTGTGCGATTCCAAGATTCAAGATTTATCATCACGGTTAGTTTCCTCCGGACAAACGGATTTAGTTGGGGTTCATGGGAGTTTCAGCACATAAATCGTAAATTAATAAATTTAAAAATGGGTAGATACTTAGGGTGTGTTCGTATATTTGGCATCTGGCAATACCCTTTTCAGAAGAAATCTGCTAACATGTTGGTGAGTTTTTCTTTGTATGTACCTTGGTACCGTTGCACTCAGTTAATGTTGAAATTCCAAATTCTTCATCACTTCCCTCATAGAGGTGGTAAGAGGACATTTCCGAACAAAGGCTGAAAAAGGACTTCATAGCAACGAATAAGGTTGGCTTTGTGAGAAAAAATTTATTTAAATTTGTTATAGCGAGATCGATAAATAGTAATTTTTGTATTTTTCAATTTACGACCCTTTAATAGTGATCCAAAGATTTAATTCAGCTTTTTGGACAAATTTGAATCATGCACTAGATCTTGATTTATAAAATGAAGTCCATCAGATGTACTAGGTCCGAAATTTGGGTCCCTCGTGTCCTTCATTCTCACATTGTCGGTTACTTTCTGAATCTTCGCCGGTGGTTCCGGCACTGATAAATTTTCTGAGTGAGGGACCGGTCGAATTGCTGACTCCACATGCAGCTGTCAGCTATCAGCTGCCCCAAAAAAAAATAAACTAGACGTGACAGAAAGAATCTTAGAACAGATTTGGAATCAGCCAGAAAGTCACTCAGAAAAGTCTCTCTAGGGTAAAATCTTAGTTAACCAGTGTTATTTACAAAATTTTGTCTCAATTTTCTTTAATCTTGATATCAAAGAACAGTTTTCGTATTCTAACGATTCACGATATTTAATGCACTGATACTTAACAGCTGGACAGGGGACTGTCTTCTCCTTCTCTTCGCTGTAAAAGGCTCTACAGTGGTCGTTAGTCGTGGAGAAGAGCTATTATGATGGGTGTTTTCTGCAGACAAGTCCAGAGCTTTGCAGCTGCGAAGGTAGTGATGTCTTTACAAAAAAACACTGCAGGACTGCCAATAGAAGTGAAAACTAAGTAACTTGTGATTACTTTTTCCCGTTGGAGAATGTGTAGTATAGATTTTCAAAACTAGAGTGAATGCAATAGTAGTGTTGCAGGCATGAAATTGGTATTTTATTCGTAGTTATTAAAACCAAATGCAATCATAAATTTGTGTTTAATAAAAATAATGACAATTGATGAAAACATCAATTATAATTAGTAATTATACAATACAATTTCATTACACTTCCATTACCATTGGTAAAAACAATTGTAGTTAAAAATAAAACAGTAGCATTAAATGGTAGTATGATACCAATGTATAGAAACAATGTTAGGTGACGATGATGCGAGTTCAATAATTTTTCTTCAACCAAAACAAGCAGACCTATGTACAGAAACCAATGATAGGTGACGATGATGCGAGTTCAATAATTTTTCTTCAACCAAAAAAACGTGCAGACCAATGTATAGAAATAATGTTAGGTGACGATGGGGACGATGATGGGAGTTCAATAATTTTTCTTCAACCAAAACGTGCAAACCAATGTATAGAAACAATGTTAGGTATCGATGGTGACGACGATGCGAGTTCAATCATTTTTCTTTAACCAATACGAGCAGAACTATTTATAGAAACCAATGTTAGGTGACGCAGTTACGGTTGTGATAATGGTGACGACGGTTACAGCTATTGAGTTCAATAATTTTTCTTCAACTAAAAAGTGCTCAACCTACCTAAAGAAGTTTTCACTTCAAAAAAAGTAGTGAAAAGGTTCTATAATACCGAAATATTTATGTCCTTAAAGACGTAAAAATATTCTCAATATGACAACGGTGAAATTTATTTAAATATTTTTATAAATCTGCTCGTGTTCAAGTAACACCCAGTGAGAGGCACAACACATTTAAAGGAATTTAACATAAATTTTAAAAGTCATCTCGATTCTCATTTAACAAAATTCTAAGCGATGCAACCAGCATAAATATCAACTTTTGAAAAAAAAATCATCTTTTCTGCTTTAAAATTTGAAAAATGAGAGTTTTGGCAAAAAGTTGATTTTGGTTTGGCGGCGCATAACAACACACGATTAAAATCCATTTCAAATTTCAAAACTAAAAACTATACGATCTATAAATTATATTATTGTCTTTTGAAAGCGAACACATGGTGTTGGTACAGGGCGTGAAAGTACTTGTACTTGTTGTTTGTTCTTTAGGTTTGTTATTTTTGGACAAGTTTTCTGTTTTAGTCATTGATGTGAATACGATACGTAGTCAGCCAGCCAGCCAGCCGTTGGACGTAGTGAGTGAGTGAGTGAATGGTTCAGTGTAGTCGTTCATAGCAGCAATAAATATGTGAGATTGTGCTGTCGTTGCTGGTATTCATAAAGTCATTCATGCTTGGCTTGAGCGGCAATAAATGTCACAAGATTCATTTGAGAGGAAGTATGACTGACGGGCATGACCTGCCGAATTTATGTCTTTTTTTTTTTTTTGTTAGTTTAAATTGTAATTTTTGAAGTGAATGTGTTTTTGTTTTTTATTGCTTTTATATTTGTTTTTGTTTTTCATAAAACAGAAGCAATATAATTCAATTAAAACTTTTTTAAATATTTTGTGACACCTTTAAAAGTTTTGAAGTTTGGAAAGTTTATTTAGAAATAAATTCGAGAAAATAAGGGGGGGAGGGGCGAATTGGAGAAGACAATAAGTCATTAAAAATGTATAAGCTTTTTCTTTTTTATACTTTTAAACCTTGCCTCTTTTGAGCTCGTTACATGTCAGCCAGCGATTTAAAAATTTTCTAAACTAAGATTTTGGAAGGGTTGTGGGTTCAATTCCCACCAAAGACTCTGGAATTGTTCACTGCAAGTTAGCAGGAAGACAAAAAAAATTGCTTGAATATAATCTAGGTTACTACAATTGTTAACTGCGTTACAGACAGATCATGGACTCCCAAGTATTATCTGGCGAAGTTAAAAAACGATGTTTCGCAGACGGGCAGACACATATTGAATGGAGATGCTGTGGAGACCTTAGCCTTAAGCAAATGTTAGCAATAACCATAGACTCTGTGTTGAGGAGGAGTCTGAAATCACTATAGTCACGAAAGACGGATACCAGAAATCATTGAGTAACGAAGGAGGTCGAAAAAGGGCCCATAAAGTTAGTGGTCTGCTTCGGTAGCCCCCTACAAAATATTAATATTAGAAGTATAGTATTTCAAGCCTCCATAACCAGCTGCCATTTACTTAAAAAAATTTAAATAAAAAATATTTCTAAACAAAAACAAAATCT
The DNA here is from genome assembly GCA_949628195.1 of Phasia obesa. NCBI lineage: Eukaryota > Metazoa > Arthropoda > Insecta > Diptera > Tachinidae > Phasia > Phasia obesa. Next base: position 135,581,386 of record OX451219.1, on the reverse strand, counting down.
AGTTCTTTGTTGCAAAAAAAAAAAAAAGAAATGCAATTAAATTTATTTTTATTTAACATTTTAAATCAGCAAATAAGTGGTTTTTGTCTCTCAACATCTGTTTTCGACACGATTGAGACATTAATATTTACCACTTAATACCGGGGGCCAATTCATTCGATTGTGTATGATTTGAATTGCATGAGATGATCTTAACAACCATCTTAGATGAGGTGATGCTTCCGTATAGAATTATTTCATTTAATTTTTACGACCGTCCAAATAAAAAACCTTCATTTTAGCAGACAACCATCGTAAACTGGAAATGAAAAAAAAAATAAAAAACTTTTAGGTTTCTTAGCCGCAAAAATATTAATTTAGATTTTTAAAGCCTTTACGAATCGTGTTTGGAACAGGAAAGTTGTCTGTTGCCTCCTCAAGCTTCCTGATTAACTATTTATGCACTTTAATGTTTTGTAATTAATTTTTTTTTTTGTTCAAGGGAAATGTGAGTTGAGTCTACTGAAAAATACATTTTTTATTTTGCTTTCAAATAGTTTTTTTTTTGTAGACAATCGAACTAAAACTGAAATTAGGTTAGTGATTTCTTAATATTGGAGATTGATAGAAATTTTTCAAAGCATCATTTTACGCTTAATCAATATTTTTAACTACAATTTTATTAAGCCTCAAGGCTTTTATAAAATGTGTCTGTCTGTCGTTATCGTTGGATGTTTCAAAACCTTAAAATTATGTTCGTAAAGATTTTATGGCTTCACAATAAGTGGAAAAGTTAGGATACATACGTGCCGATAGCTGCCATAAAACATAAAACAAAAAATATTTATTAAACTTTAAAGTTTGCAAACATTAAAGCTGTAATAAAATACGTAGGTTGTCTGAGGTGCAAAATAGCAGCAGCTAGATGTACAACCTCGAGTCTAAAAAAAAGAAAGGCAAGAAATGCTGACGAAACTTAACACAGTGCAGTAAGAAACAGATAAAGTTGAAATTGAGATTAACAGCGCCAATAAAAAAATGCTGTAAACCCATCTTCTGAACCACTTAATCTCGTTTACTAAGCCTCTAGCAGCTAGTTTATTATATAGCTTCTCTGCAAGAGGCCTTTTTAGGTTTGCAGATTTCAACAACTCACTGCAAGACTTCAGCTATTACTACACAGAAAAAAATATTTTTACCAATTACAGTGTTTAATTGGTTTCAGTTTAAAGTTTAATTAAATAATTAATTGTTTCAATTATCTGTTTAATTAGAATTTTGTTTGTACTGTTGTAAACATATATATATATATATATATATATATATATATATATTTGAATCAATTAAAAATTTCATTGAACTATAATTTAAAACTAAATATCTTTTACAATTCTCCTATTCTCCTTCCCTTTTTTGGTTAGACTCGATCACCTTAAAAGCTCCTTTTCGAACCGCAAAGTTTTATAGGTTTTGCTCGCACATCTTTTTTATTTATTTATTTTGGTAACTTCTACAACAAAACTAAAGTCTTATCTTACGCTCTATTCTATTACCCTTGCGAGACGAAGAGATCTTTTTTCTTCTATTCTGTTCACTTCAGCCCAAGTTTTCTTAGAAAATAAAGCACTGAATGAACACGAAAAACGAAGCTCATAAGACGCTCATTATAATATTTCAATGAATTTATGTCTGTTCATTGCACACGAGTAACGATGAGTGAACAATAAAAAACAGCGATGACCAACGAGCTAAATGCAAATATTTCCATAAATTCATGTCTGTTCATTGCACACGAGTAACGATGAGTGGACAATAATAAACAGCGATGACCAACGAGCTAAATCCGATTAGATTGTAGAGTTTCTATAAGTAAGTTTGAATAAGTATGAGTAAATGTTGAACATAATAACAATGAACTTGGGCGTGTTCAAGCTTATTTATGCTTTGAGTAAAACACGAACAATTTTTAATAGTGCAAACAAAAAACACTGAATTTATTTAATATAAAAAACAAAATAACACTAGTACAAGTAAAAGACAATAAGCTTTATCCAAGAGTTCGACATAACTACTAAACACAACAAACTGAATGTTTCGAATATGCGACGAGTAAACACGGTGCTCGCTAGTAAAAAAAAAGTTCGTTTTACTCGATCAGCTCATTGCGTTTATAAAACGAGCAGAGGTGTGGTACGAGTAGGAATGTAAGCTAGTTTGTGTTCAAGTATAACGACTTGCTCATGAGCACACCCATTAGATGAGCCTGCTCATAAAGTTTTTTTTTATTAGTTATTAAATAAGTATGGATATGGATACCGAAGGGTGTCCAGAGTCGGCATATTAAAGATTTAGTACCTCTTTAACCAATCATTTGACGTAGGCTATTTCCCTTAGATTAGAAAAGTATTTTAAAAAGTTCAATTACCTCGGGCGTCGACTACTAAAATTTACCTTTTTACAGAAGGCCGATAATTCCGGGAAACTTTAGTAACTAAGCAAAGTTGTTTGTTGTAATTTTATATCAACATTTTAATTTCAACTTATTTTTTCTTAATTCCTAAAGCTTGATTGAAAAAACAAATACAATTTCAGAAAGCTTTACGCATTTTCAATTATTCCTAAGAGCCGTTGTTTAAAATTCCAAGTTTGCTATTGGACAATCAGTTAAGAAATTAAAGATTCAAATCAAAAGTATTTTTAAATCTACCCCACTGAGCGATGAAACATTTTCCATGCCATTTCGTCATAACTCATGTGGAGGAATAGACTTTAAGGAACTTTGCTCATTGTTAGGACTTCTTATAATTGTCGCACAACAAATCGAATTAATAACTTAAGAGCCTGTCTACATTAGACATAAAATGATAAACATTAACATTAACATCATGTTAGTGTTAAGTGTATATTGCTTATGTTAATGTTATTTTCCACATCGGATCATGATTGTTAAATTAAATGAAATTAACGATGTTGTTGTATTTTAGTTTGACAGTATTATTTTCAAACACCGCCATCTGTTGCTCAACCGTACTGCTACTAACTGCTATGCAATAAACATTTAAACAACATTGTTGGAAAACTGAAAATAACGTACAAACGGAAAATGACATAAACATATATTCGCCACCTACAACAACATACACAAATTAATTCCGTTGCTCTGCCGGCGTCATGCTAATGTTAATGTTCAAATTGATGGCTAGAGAAGACTGGGTAAAAGTGTGAAATATGTCCACAGACATGGTAACACAAATATGTCTGCTCTTTCGTTCATGAAAAAAGGAATTCCTAAATTTATCAAGCGACCGCCTTAGTTGCTCTTAAATGTTTATAATGTTAATTAACAAATAAAACTCTAATCCCACAATTTGTCTCAGACATAACTCTCTAATCGTTATGTCTTTCTGTCTGTCTCTTTCACTTTTTTTCAATTAATTTTTTTTTTTCTTCTTTTTGAAATTTTTGCGCTGTCACTGTACAAGTGTCGGTATGATATGACAGTAGAGGCCTTAAATTAAAAAAAAAGAAAATTGTTTTATCTATGATTTTAGCCGTCAAATTCATCAGATATTTCATCAACAAATTAAAGATAAAGGAAAAAACAAAACGGACAAATGCATGCAAGTATCAATACAGACATCAACTTGCGATTAGAGGACAAGAAGAGAAGAGAAAAGAAAAGAAAAAACGACTTCTGGCTAAAAATCATTAGGATTTTTTTCTGCTGATTCCAAGCATTTTTATTACAGCGGCGCGACTTGGCTGAAGTGTTTTTTTTTATTTTTGGTTGTGTTGTTGACTAGTTTTATGGCTAAAATGTTTTAAAGCTTATTGTTGTTGTTGCTGTTAGGTTTAAGTTTTATGATCGCTGCTTCTTTTTCTTTATCTTGGCTTTTGCTGGCTGCTTCTTTCTCAGCTTCTTTGTGTTGGCTCGAGCTGGCTGCATTTAACTGTGAAACTGAGACTGATGCAATTTAGCTGCTGTTGCAAGTGCAACCAAGGACCTCAATTTTCATCTTTGGACTTTTTTTGATTTGGTTTAAGTTTTATTACTCCGTTTCCTAAATTTTAGTGCATCAGAAATTAAAAATATTACTACAAGTTTTCTTTATCAACATTCACCTTTAGATTTGTGTTGCCTTGCCGGTTTTTATGACACTCATGTTGAGTTTGCTGGGTTGATTGTTTGAAGCTAAAGAAAGCAATTTAACTGACAAGAAATAGGTACCTACAATCCTAAAGGAAATATTCGTAAAAGCTGTAGTTGGCTGACCACTGCTGTTGTTGTTGTTGTTGTTGCTGCTGTTGTTGTTTAAAACTCAGGCATCAACTACAGTAACTGATATTATTTTCTGTTGTTGTCTGCTGTCTTAACTGCAACAGCAACAACAATGATGATGTCATTCACTGACTGACTGACTGACTGACTGACAGACCATCTTTGTTGTTAAACATAAAACAAGCTACTTTATACATTTATGTGCCTAAATATCCAACAACAACTACAGCAACAAATGTGTTATCAACCAGCAATAACAATAACAACAGCAACATCAACTCTACTATCAACGTTGTCATCATTGCCAGCATCTTCATCTTTTTAATAAAAATACAACAAAAGTATGTAGCAAAAATTAAAATCAAAATAAGAAGGTGATGATGGTTGCATGCATATGCATGTATGCAGCATATTAGCCAAACAACCAACCAGTCAGTCTGCCAACCATCACCACACAAACCACAAAATCTCACCACTAAATGAAAAAAAAATTTTTTTGCAACATTTGCGAAAATTAAATTTTGACCTTAAACTCATACCACTAACTGTGACATCTAGATAATATCAGTTGATAACAAAAATAGCAACAGCAACAGCAACAGCAACTTCCACATTGTATATAATAGAACGACAAGACAGATTCTCACACACAAGTGCAATGCGATATGACAAGACAAAATTTTGATAAAACATGCAAAGTTTGTAAACAACGAAAAACAAACACAACAAATATTGTAATTTTTGCAAAAATAATACAACAACAACTAAAAACATAAATAAAGAAGGGACATTTTTTTCTGTGTTTGTTACCAGCGAGTACAAGCTCAGTTACATACAACAACAACGACAACCAACTTGTTTTATTGATAAAGAATACGCGATACGAACATGAGATTATGCGAATAATTCAAAATTTATGACATTTGAACTCTACGTGATGGAGTCTTGTTTAATAAAATCGTTGTAAAAAATTGATAAATAATAATTTGAAATATGAGTTCCAATACGAATTTTGTATGGCCCAATCACATGATGGGAAAGAAAATATTAGGGGAACTTACACTTCGTAGCAAATAGCTTTTGCAAACCTATTGTGTTGTATATTGTATTGAGTAGTGGGTACCGAGTACTTGATACTCGATATTTTTTTTTTTGGGTAATGAATACACAAAAGTATTTAATCGATACTTTTACTGTAGTATTTTTAGAAATAAATTTATAAAAATATTTGGCAACTACAACGATAAATTTCCTCTGCATTTATGCTATGGCTTGCAATAACACAACAACAATAAACTTCCAGCTTTTACAATAAACTGCTCAGAGTCACGTTTTGCTCCGCTAATCATAAAGTAAATGAATTAACGATATTATATTAACTAAATCACGTTTAAAACAACATAAAAACTAATCGATTAATCGAATATTTTTCTAAATTTTATTCGATTAATCGGTAAAATACTATAGTTATTAACTATCATTTTATTTACTGATTCCCTAACACTTTTTTTGTGGATGTCGTCCATTTTATGGCTTAATGACCAAAAACGGACTCAGGCCTGCAATATTATTAAGTAATTTTAATATTGAAACTCTAGAAAGTGCGCGATTCCATTATTTGCAAAACGCAAAACGCAAATAATGGAATCGCGCACTTTCTAGAGTTTCAATATTAAAATTACTTAATAATATTGCAGGCCTGAGTCCGTTTTTGGTCATTAAGCCATAAAATGGACGACATCCACAAAAAAAACCTTTATTCACATACTAAATGAGCGCAAAATGTTCTATCTCATGATGAAGAGAGTTCGTATTTACTTGCATTCAGATATGAATTTGCAACCATGCCATACCATTGCCAACTTTTGTGTACGGACTCGTATATGGCGTAATATTCTTCATTTAAGAAATAAAGTTATTTTCCATATTTTTTATAGAGTAAAAAATTAAATATAATTTTTTATAATTTTTTAGGATGCTATTAAAACTAATAATTGCCGCCACAAGAGGCATTCAACAAAGCATGCGGCAAACAAAACAGAAAACTTGTGAATACGAATAATAAGAAGTAACAATTTTACAATTTCAGGGTGCGCTCGCTACTTACAGACGCAAACAGGCATTTATTTAATCTTCTACTTTTTTATTTTAAAGGGTTGCTCAAAAAAATCATCATTTGGAAGGTGTCAACATTTGGCCAATATCAATATTTTAAAATGTTTTATTAAATACCAGCTGTGCCCGCCACGTCTTGAGCGTTCTGACAATATTTTGCTCGATTTTGCTTTGAAAGTATTTCACGCCAATTGTAAGATTTTTTACTTTTATAGCGCTTCAGTTATGGTTTATGTATTTTCTTTATAAAAAGCTACTCATCCCTGGATAAAATTTAGAAAAATTCTAAAAATTATTGTAATGCTCTGTAAGAGGTGTTTAAAACAACGTAATTCCACAAAGTAAAAATACAAATTTTATTTTATTGGCGCCATCTGTTGCCCACTTTCAAAAATAAAAGGTGCGTAGCCACAGCGTTTAAAATATCCCAATTTTAAACCGAAAATATCAGTACCTTTAAACCGGAAATTGAATTTTTTTCACTGCTTTTACTCCACTTTCTCTTGGAAATTAGATATTTTTGCTATCCTATATATATATATATCCTATATTGGAATCAGAATGTGTGTATGTATGTATGTATGTATGTATATATGTATGTAAGTTTGTTACTTCGTGAGTTGTTTATTTATGTTTAAAGCTCTTCTAAGTAGAAAAATTTATTTAACGATATTTGTATGTCCAATAATTTGTGAAAATTTTTAGTTCGTCAATCAATCTATCAATAAAAAATTTTATATTTAAAATCAGAACAATTAGACCAAAATTGGCGAAGATAGCGGCAAAACACCATGAGTGCCTTTGTTTTGTTCATATTTCAAGTCTGTTTTTGTTACTTCATGTTGTTTTGAAAACCATAACATCACATTGAATTTTCACTGAAAACTTGAAATTTTACTAAAATATCACATTTACGTGATAATATCACCAATAATTAAAAACTTTAAACAAAAAATATTTCAAAAAAAGCGAAAATTCGCAAAAACAAACCGTAAATTTTAAAAAATTTTAAATTTTACCTATTCGAATAAAATTTATCCGATTAATCGTACAAAAAGAAAAGGATTGAAGTAAATTAAAGAAAAAAAAATAACAAAATAAAGGCCGAATTATATTCGAATGAAAATTATTCGATTAATCGTACAAAAATAATTTGTATATCCCAAGGCTTAAAAAATTTTAGATTTAAATTATTATAAAAATTATTCGATTAATAACCAATAACGAACTTTTTTAATAAAACCGAAATATCACCTTATACCCGTAACTATTAAAACAAGCCGAAAATTCACCAAACATCTTCGATGTTTATCGAAAATTTGAAAAAATAACATTGAATTTTAACAAACAATCGAAATTTCACCAAAGCTACGAAATTTTATTCAAAATTAAAATTTTATCCAAAATGAAATTTTATCAATAATTCGAATTTTTCTAAAAATTCAAAATTTTGAAAAAAATTTTCAACTTCGTCAACGATACAAAAAAATCAACTATAGAAAATCTACAGTAGAAAAAATATATGGATAAAATAATTTCTTATATCCTTAGTTTATTGGCCAATTTTATTTTTCCAATTTTTTATTACAATAAATAAATTTTTTTTAGAGAAAAATTCGAAAGTCGAACTTTCAAATATTATTAGTCAAACAGCAGAATACTCGAATAATTCTGTTTTTAGTATTATTCATTACTCTTTCTTTAACTAAAAAAAAGGTTTCAAGTAAATTACAGAAAAAAATAGCAAAATAAGAGGCGAATAATATTCGAATAAAAATTATTCGATTAATCGTACAAAAAGTTTGAAGTAAATTAAAGCAAAAAAAAGACAAAATAAGGTGCGAATTATATTCGAATAAAAATTATCCGATTAATCGTACAAAAATAATTTGTATATCCCAATGCTTAGAAAAAATAAGATTTTAATTATAATAAAAATTATTCGATTAATAACCGATAATCCAAAAAATTGTATCTATTAATAACCAATAAACGATACAAAATTTAATTTTTTTTTCTTAAATTTGAAGAACGTCTTTAGCAAATTTCTAAAAAAAAAACGTTACAAAAACAAAGCGTTAAAAAATCTAATTTTTATAAATTTAAAAGACATCTTTAAGAAAATTGTAAAAAAGGAACAAAGTAAATTCGAAGAAATTATTATTCGTAGCATGCATAGCTTTATGACTAAAACTTTTTTGGGCTGGTCTGTTTTTAAGATTAGACAAAAGGTAAACTCGATATTTGCGCTTCAAAATTACGGTACTCCGAACACAAATTTTTGGGCTTTTATAGGGATTTCTGGGATCGTATCACTAGTTGTAAACTCTTTGGTTAAAAAAAAAACCTTCCACTTCAAACAGTAGCATGGAAAAACTCATATAATTGGTCTGCTCATGAGCAACTGGCCATACTCGAACAGAAACTAGCTTACTAAACACATATTCGTGATACAGATTAACGTCAGTACCTGGTCGTGTTGGGCCTCACCCGACGATGGTCTTACCACCGAGTGAAATTTAAGACTAGCGCCCCCATTGTGTAGTATAACAACACTTTACGACTGCCACCAATCGCAATTTGTGTGTGATACAGTCACAATGAGTAGCAATTTATATAATATGGCAAGCCTTATCCAAGGCAAGCCTAGATCCATATTATAGCCTCTTGCTTAGGGGTTTGGAGACTATCCAAACTCCGTCTGTTGAGAGTCCAACAGCACACACAATCAACCTTGCACCATACCTACATAAATCGATCTTAAACCACAACCACCACGTGTACCCCCGAAGGAGAACTCACCAATAACCGGTCACAGAGAGGATGTGGGGCCACCGATTCCCGTGGTACCAGTCCTTTGGGCCCTGGTCGGGCCTCGAAGAGAACCCGTATGTTTTAACACACAGACCTTTTCTTCCAGATTTAGGTCCAGGAACCATAGCGTCTGGTGCCCCTATTTTCCCCGAGTGAACCGCGTCAAAGCATTTGCCATTCCTGCAGTGACAATTGGAACACCCGGGGGGACTAAACACATATGTAAATACTCGTACCATAATATTGGTGAGCGCACCTCTGTTCGTATCATAAACCGAGTAAAACGAGCTTTCTATACTAGTGACCGCTGTATTTGTTTACTCGTCTCATGTTCGAAACACTCAGTGTGTTTTGTTTGTAGTTGTGTAGAACTTGTGGATAAGGCTTAGTGGGTTTTGCTGGCACTAGTGGTTTTTTGTATTTCTTAAGAAATAAAGACCTTAAAATGAACGTAAGTAATGTTATTAAACAACAATTCAATGTTTTTTGTTGTAACATTTGAACTTTGTTCGTATTGCACTCAAAGCATAAAACTGCTTGAACTCGCCCAAGCTCATTCTTATGTTCACCATTTACTCATATTTTTTTCAAATTTGCTTATGGGAAATCTGCAAGCTCATCGTATTTAGCTCGCTGGTCTTCGCTGTTTATTATTGTCCACTCATCGTTACTCATCGTGTGGAATGAAAAGACATGAATTCAATGAAATATTGTAATGAGCGTGTTATGAGCTTAGTTTTTTGTGTTTATACAGTGCTTTATTCCACATTATGTGCTCTATGCTATATTAAAATAATCTGCTGTTTCTATATTGAAGGTGACCAAATCGTCTAAAAAATTTTTATGAAAAGCTCTCAGAGAGATTCCTATACAAATTTTCTAGATGAGCCGCTCGCCTATAATACAGAAGCAGCACATAAATAATTTTCATTTCAGTGCTATTAAAAATTTTTCATATCTTTTGGACAACCCTTTGACCACTTTAGTTGAATTCTTAAGTAGTTTAGTTTAAGATAAATTTGTTCTTCTGTTTTTTTTCTTTCTTTATTAAAATTCAGGCTCTTAACACAAGATGGATGGAAACCATTAAATTACCGTAAAACTCAATCATAATTTTATTACAATCTTTTCTCGTACAAGTAGTTTATTGTGCCGAATATAAGGCAACCACAAACAAACATACATACTCGTACATACAATTTTTAACTTTCCAATTTTCGGAAAACTTAACAATGACTAATAAAAAATGGTCGAAAGCTTTGCTGGCCAAGGAGTGAGTAGTGAATGATGTTGTTGATAGTGGTAATAATGGTTTAAGCGATTTCAGCGGTTTATGACATTAGCATTTTTAATTTTTTATTTGAAAAATTTTATTTCTTCTCCTCATTACATGGTGAACGAACTTAAGTATTTCTTCGTTCGTTTTTATATTTTTCCAAAGGCTCTTCTTCTTGCTTTCCAAAGAAATAAACTCATTTATTAGGAAGAGGAATTTACTTACACACGCACAATTTTTTCTCAAGTAATTTCATGTTTTTATTAATGTTTTTTTTATATTTTAAATGGATTTATTACTTTTTTTTTGTTGCTTTTTTATTTTATTTGTATTTTATTCTTGAGATTTTGTTTTGAAGATGTACGACTGATTACCTGGTTTTTTTAATGGGTTTTTAAATTATTTTACTATCACCTGATTATTGGTACGTGAATTTTTTTTTTTTTTTTTGGGAAATAAAAAATAAAATGGTTCATAACTTTTAATACCGCAGGCAACAAACATATGTTTTTTTTTTCTTATATTTTTATGATTTTTTTAGTTTTATTTTTACTCTCATTATTTATACGTTACATGTTTGCTGGCCGTTATTTACCTATGAAAATTAAAAAAAAGAAGATTACAAAAGTGTATCATAAATTTGTTCGTTGTGAATTACAAAATATATGAAATTTAGCAAAACAAAAGTTACAAAAGTTTTTTATTTAATTTTCAATGAGAAAAACTATGAAACTACAATTGGAAGATTTTTTTTTAACAACTTAAAAGTTATCGCCACCTTTTGTGGTTGGATTTAGAAAACAAAATGAAAGTATCTCACACCAGTACTGCAATCTTTTACATGCGTTTTTGCCTTTGAACAGAATTATATTTTTATATCTTAAGCTTAAGATATTTTTATATAAAAACAAGTGAAATGATCATTCCGTTTCGCCTGTTTTTTAATCTAATGGGTGATTTTTTTGAGGTTAGGATTTTCATGCATTAGTATTTGACAGATCACGTGAGATTTCAGACATGGTGCCAAAGAGAAAGATGCTCAGTATGCTTTGACATTTCATCATGAATAGACTTACTAACGAGCAACGCTTGCAAATCATTGAATTTTATTACCAAAATCAGTGTTCGGTTCGAAATCTTCAAATGTGACAAATTTTGTTCAGCGATGAGGCTCATTTCTGGTTGAATGGCTACGTAAATAAGCAAAATTGCCGCATTTGGAGTGAAGAGCAACCAGAAGCCGTTCAAGAACTGCCCATGCATCCCGAAAAATGCACTGTTTGTGGTTTGTACGCTGGTGGAATCATTGGACCGTATTTTTTCAAAGATGCTGTTGGACGCAACGTTACGGTGAATGGCGATCGCTATCGTTCGATGCTAACAAACTTTTTGTTGCCAAAAATGGAACAACTGAACTTGGTTGACATGTGGTTTCAACAAGATGGCGCTACATGCCACACAGCTCGCGATTCTATGGCCATTTTGAGGGAAAACTTCGGAGAACAATTCATCTCAAGAAATGGACCGGTAAGTTGGCCACCAAGATCATGCGATTTGACGCCTTTAGACTATTTTTTGTGGGGCTACGTCAAGTCTAAAGTCTACAGAAATAAGCCAGCAACTATTCCAGCTTTGGAAGACAACATTTACGAAGAAATTCGGGCTATTCCGGCCGAAATGCTCGAAAAAGTTGCCCAAAATTGGACTTTCCGAATGGACCACCTAAGACGCAGCCGCGGTCAACATTTAAATGAAATTATCTTCAAAAAGTAAATGTCATGGACCAATCTAACGTTTCAAATAAAGAACCGATGAGATTTTGCAAATTTTATGCGTTTTTTTTTAAAAAAAAGTTCTCAAGCTCTTAAAAAATCACTCGTTAGGAGTAGTTTTTACTCACGTAGGCTATAAAAAGGAAGCTTATATATCAAATTGTCATACCGATTATATTTTATTTTTTATTCGTGTGTATATCTTAGATCTTCCTTGTGATGGGAGTCCGTTCATGTACGAGATTCCACCAGCTATTTTTTTTTTTTTTTTGGAAAATGCTTTACGCATCTGACGCTGTCGTCACAGTTGTCGTATGCCGGGCTCTATTGATACTGGCTAAAAAACCACCCCGGCAACCCCGGGGGTGTGGTGCCACCTCGGAACTGCGTTCGCATCACTTCGAGGTGGACCCCCTTATGTGGTCTCGTTAACCATTGCTTCTATTATGTGCCTGCGTCCAGGCCCCGCTGTTCTATTCTGGTCGACTGTGTCCATTTCCGTCTTTTTCTTACGGAGTACATATTCTACATATCATCTAACTGCTTCCCAGCTTCTTTCGCTCCTTGACATTTTGTGTACTATATCTCTAGCACAGATGGTGCCAATCTCTGCTTCGAGTACTCTGCGTTGATCGGCCCAGCGGCCGCAGTTCAGAAAAGTATGTTCTGCGTCATCATACACTTCTTCCTCTTCGTATATGCAGTAGGGTGAACTACATTTTCCCATGCGGTGCAGATACTTCCTGAAATACCCATGTCCGGATAGCATCTGGGTTATACAATAATTAACCTCGCCGTGCTTTCTGTTTTTCCACATTTTTATATTAGGGATCAGTGTATATGTCCACCTACCATGTCTTCCATTTTGCCACCGGAGTTGCCATCTTTCTAGAATTTCCTGTTGGATATTCGTCGTATGCTGCGGTTGGGCCCTATTTTGCTGCTTGGCGATAAACATTTTTTGGCGTTCCATTGCCTGAAGATCTATGGGGATCATTCCAGCTATTATAAAGACAGCTTCTGCGGATACAGTGCGGTATTCCACCAGCTATAGATTCTACAATTTTGTTAATAATAAAGACCAAAATCGGCCTATAAGCGGTTGAGATGGGGCCCAAAAGGGACGACTATTTCAATTTATTTTTTTGTAAAAAAAATGTTTTTGTTGGTTTTTATGTTGTTGGTGTTTTAATGCATTACCTATACATTAATAAATCGATACATATGTATAATAAAATAGTAACTCATTTGATGTCTGTCTGTCTTTCTCTTTGTGTTCGCATCACATAAAAACTACTGAATGGATTTTACCAAAATTTTGTAAGAAGGTGTCTTTGTTGCCCTATTCTAATATAGGATACCCTTTTCCGCAAAACTATCTTATTTCCAAGAGAAAGTGGAGGAAACGCAGTGAGATTGAGCCGTTTTTTTTTTACTGATATAAAGGTACTGCATACTTTAAGGCATCTTTCATTTTTGAAAGCGGGATATTTTAAACACGGTTGCTCAATAGATGGCGCTGTTTAAAAAAACAAAAAAATACAAAATGGATTGAAAGCAAGATATTTTAAACACGAAATGGCGCTGTTTTAAAATAATGATGACAAATTATGAATTACTTACTGCCAAATAGCCAATTGATTAAACATATAATTAAACAGTAACTGTCTGGCTGTGTTCGCATCACGTAAAAACTACTGGATAAGTTTTTGTGCGGAGGTACTTTGGAGTCTCGTTTCACACATACGATACTTTTTTCCCGTAAAAATATTTAATTTTTAATAGAAAATAGAGATAAAAAGTGAAAGTACGCAAGTTTGCCGATTGGATTAATACTGAAAACTTGGCAGCACTTTTTTGGTTTTTATAAACGGACAATTGTAGGAACAATTTGCGGAAGTCTACAATAAAAGTATTTTATATAACAGCTGTGATCCCTATTCTTAAGCAATAACCCAGAGGTGGGTACCTCTGTATAAAATAGATATATAAACCACCATATCTGGAGCACTATAAATGTAATGGTGTGGATTACTTTCAAAAGAAAATAAAAATTTGAACAAAATATTGCCGACGACGCGTTATTCATACCTTTTTTATAGTTGCATTCCGTTTTTTTATTGTTCAAAATTAGATTTTAGAAAGTTCAGCTTAGAAAGTCCCCAGTTCTTAAAATACTACACAATATTGGTAAATCTAATTTGATTCATATTTTGTTCTTCCTGATATTGATTTACATTTAACGTTAGCTGTTTTTCGACCCCTTCCGATTTGTAATTCACGACAACCTTATTTTCATTGAGTCGCGTCCTACAACCAGTCTTTACTCTTGACTTTTGAGATTTCAGACTATCGACTGTTAACTCTGTCGGTCTTGCTAATTGCTAGCTTTTGTCCAAGGATCAGGTCTCCCATGGAATGTACATTTAACAAGTTTCTGCCCGTGGTCTTAGCCCAGTTAGGGACATTCACACACAATGTTCGCTGCCATCACAGCCTCTTCCAGGCACAGTCTACAAGCATCATCTTCTTCGATTTTCATCTTGGCTAAATAATACTTGAAGTTTTACATTACCTGTCACTAACGCAATTATCCAGCTTAGGGTACTTCTATTATCTGTTATTATTAGTTTTATTGAAACTGAGTGCATAAACTCAATAAATTCAATATTGAATATTATTCTTATTTAAAAAAATATAAGAATAACTTTCAATATTGAATATTTTGAATATTGAACCAAATCGCGATTTGCAACTCCGTTGATTTCTGAGTCCACTTTCCCAGCAACGTAGATAGCAGTATTCGTTGTAGTGACCAGTATTGGTCTTTTATCTCCACACCACTTTTGATACAAAATAGTTGTAGATTCTTTAAGAGTCTTGATATTTGTAAGTTATCAGGGACGGACGAAACCATATAAAATTTGTATGAAAATCTATTTTCACTTTACGGTTGCACCATAATTAATTAAGCCCATAACCGTTTCAAATGTTTTCTTTTTTTAAAAAAAATAAATTGAAATATAATTCAAAATAAAAAATATAAAAAATAAAAGATGAAAAAAACGTCTTAAGTGCTTTACGAATGTGATATTTAAAACACGAGTAATCTAAATGCAGTTGTTGTCCTTTGGAACTCACATTAACATTTTACCATAAGGGCGTGTGTGTAATATGAGAGCGTGTGTGTATATCATAGCAAGCAGGCATTCTCGTGTGTGTGTGTGTGTGTGTGTGTGTGTGTGTAAAGGGGCATATGAGTGGCTGCGTGGCAGGCAGTGTTGATCTTCAACATGAGAATTTCACAAAAAATGATGAGTTCTTGTGCATTCGAACGTGTGTGAATGTTTTCGAGTGGCAGTAACACAAAAGTAGTAAAAGTCCATATATGTATGTATGTAAGTAAGGTGAGTCAAACGGCAGGCGCTTAAAGGATGTCTTGAAATTTTTTTCTCTTGTTTTTCTTTTAAAACGGCAGTAGCAGCAACGATCTTGCATCCCGCTGGTCGTCTGCTTACAAGTTACAAAAATAAAAATAAGAAAAATAAACTGAATGGGAATTGAGTCACACACATAATAGAACTGCGCCATGAGAATCGTGTTTAACAAAAGTTTTTTTTTGTTTAGATTGTACTAACTTGTGTGTGTGTGTGTGTGTGCATTTTTTTTCTTTCTTTGTTTGGACAGCACTGCTTTTTATTGTGTTTTGTCAGTTTTTTTTATATTTTTATTATTTGTTGTAGTTGTTGGTTTTTACATCTACGGATATGTAGTAAACATGTAGTGCATTTCACAAGTATAAGTTTTTTATGAGTAAATATACAGAGGCAGACTTAAAAGAAATTTCTAGAAATTAATTGTTTTTCCACTGCAATAAAATTGTTCGATATGATTAATGTCATTCACAATCATTCAAAGAACTATTGTTTGATTTTTTTGGAAAATGGTCTCATATGTTCAGAGCATGTTTTGCTGTGCTCTTTGTTGTGTTTTTAGGGTTTGGTATCCAAGGGGTAAAAACATAACGCTATTATTTTCGCTACAAGGTCTATCCGCCTGTGAGCGTCTTTCCTTTTTGTAACCTTAAAATGTAGACTCTTGTAATTGTAATTTGCACACAAGTTGTATTTCTATGGCCGCTATAACAACAAATACATAAACTTATAGGGTCCTCCGAAAGTGAAGTGTTATTCGCGTATATGTCTTTATTTCTTGAACCGTTAGAGGCAACCAAATTTGCAAATTTACACACAGTAATTAAAGCAATATAAAGATGTAAAAAAATAAAACTAAAGATTAAAGGGTGTTTCGACAGTGACGTGTTATGCTCGTATATGTCTTTATTTTTTGAACCGTAAGTTGCAGACACTTGAAATTAACACACAGTAATTAAAACTATGTTCGCAATATAAATTAAAAAATTAAAGGATGTTCCGATAGTGACGTGAATTGCATGAATGTGATCTAACTTTTGAACCATAATAGGTATGCTCTTGAAATTTTTGCAGAAAATGTATATTATGGCCACTATAACAGATAATAAAAATTAGTATTAAAGTATTTTTACTTATTTTTGAAACCGCAATAGGTATACTCTTGATATTTCCAGAGAAAATGTATTAACATAGGCGCTATAACAAAACTTGCCAAAAATTAAAGAGTGTTCCAATAGTGACGCGGTGTTCGCTAATATGACTTTTTAACCGTAAATCTATGCAGGGCGTATAAAATTATGTCCGATATAGCAAAAAATATAAAAAAAATTAAATTAAAGGGTGTTGCGAAAGTAACACGAAAATGACGAAAGTGAAATTTACATATGTACCCTCTTTTTTGAACCGGATGTATAAATTTGTTCCCTATAGCAAGAAGCAAAAATAAAACCAAAAATTAAAGGGTGTTTCGATAGTGCAACGATTTTTCATATATGATATTACTTTCAATTTACACAGATTATATTCTACAATATCTACTGTAACAACAAGTAAGGAAAATAAATAAAAATGAAAGGGTGTTCCCTAGATGTCGCGAAATTGAGAAATTTGGTATTCTCTTCTAAACATTTTGAAAGACACTTAACATTTACACAGGATATATTGTACTATGCTCTAGTTTAAAAAAGTATTGAAAATTAAAGGGTGCCCCATAAGATTTAAAAAAAAATAAAAAAAAAATTTAACATGGCCAAAAATATGTTGTACTTCTAAAATTATATATTAAAGGTAGTACGGAACCCTACTTCTTTGGGTCTGATTCGCACTTGACTCATTATGTATCCTTGTTTTCTGATTTCGGTAGGAGGCCATTTGATCACTCCGTGATTTTTAAATAATGATATTTTTTCGGCAGTAAGACTTTCATTTGTCAATCTCAACTCTTTTAATTTCTTTCAAATAACAGGTGTTTCTACGAAAATAGATATGGGGCATTCGACCCATATCTTTCAGATATGGAAATTATTTAATTTTAAAAACAGACAAAAAGTTATAGATGGCTGAATCTAAAGCAAACGCTGTTTAGGGTGGATCACTCTGTATCCTAATTTATAGAATGCAGACGTGGCGACAGCCCAAACGCGTGTAGTGAATTTGAAAAATAATTTGCTAAATGCGGTCGTTTTTGATTCTAATATAAACCGAATCTGTTCAACAGCTGTGAATAATATTTATCGGTGAACGTTTTACACTTTTTTATAAAGAAAAAAATAAAATTCAGACTAATCAATACTTTTCAATGGGGTACTCAATACTTCCATTTAAATACAAACATATCGCTGCAGTCGTCTAATATTCTATTAAATTTTTTTCGTAAAATGCTACTCTAAATGTATTGCTTAACTAATTTTGTGTATTAATCACTCAAAAAAAAAAAGGATCAAATATTCGGTACCCAATACACACCGATTCAATGGTACTGCAGACTTGGCAGCACCTTTTATTTTTGTCAGCGGGAAATTTTAAAATTTTATTTAGAGATCGCTGCCGTAATTTTAGAATTTTATATAAGTCCTATGTTCCTGAATATTAACCCGAGGGTACCCATCTCTTTATATAAAGTAAATACATAAACCATATATGCAGCACTATAAAAGTGTTAAAATTTGGTATGCCTTACTTTGAAAGCAAAATCGTACAAAATATTGTAAGGACGCTGATGAAATGGCGAACACAGCTAGTTTAATATATGAAAGAATAGATTTTCTAGATTACCCTCGTTAATAATTTGCATGAACAAGAGAGATTGTGCGCGAGTATAGTGCCTTCGAGTGGTAGAATAATATTCGTAAACATTTATTTTATTTGTTTCCTCTGTTTGATGGGACGATGTCGATTTCATTTCATTATGATGTTGATGTTATTTTTTGGGGTGTTCCTGGGTTTGACTGCACAAATACTCAAATGGTCTTGTCCGCGTAACAATAGCTAAAACAACAACAAATGGCATTTGAAAAAAAAACAACCAACAATCAGAGAGGTTCGTTCGTTCGTTCATTCGTTTGTTCGCATAAAAAAGCGTGTAATATTTGTTTTAGATGAAAATCTACATAAAACAACAACAACAACAACAAAAACTGCGAAAATAATAAAACAGCAGTTTGTTTATGTTAAACAAATATTGTGATGTTTTAGTTGTAGTTGTAGTTCGTTCCTGTTTTGTTTTTTTTTTAATTTTTTTTTTACGATAAATATACGGCGGGAATGCAACTCATCATAAGTTTTAAAGGATTTGCATCCTGTGGAGTTAAATACACACAAAACAAACCAAAAAAAAAAAAAAAAGAAGAGAAGAGAAAAATATGTTTTGTGGGTTTAGTTTACATACAAGTACTACTCATACACACTTACACATGACTAAACATATGAATGAATGTTTGTTGTATATGAATTACATATTGAACATTAATTCCAAAGTATTGCTGTTTTTTTACATTCAATATTTGTTTCTTTAATAAAAGCTACAATTGCAGTTGCTAAATTGAAGGAAGAGGTAGTAAAAATCGTTATTTCAAAATCATTATTTAACGATAGTTCAGTTGTGATTACCCCATGCTGGGCTTAAGTTGTTTAAGCAGTTGAACAAATTCCCTACACCGAAACCTTTCTATTTTTCTATTGTTGCAGATACAATAATTTTTATTTATTTAAAAGGACTTACTACAATTTAACACTCAATGCTAATCGTATTTTCTCTTTTGGAATTCTATACATTTTCTAGAGGATTAAATGCAGGGAAATTATTATTAAAATGTTTGTTGGTTTTACGCCTGATTAAGTTTTCTCTAGGCCAAGGTACCTACAAGACTGAACAACTTAGTTGTAAAAAAGTTTTGTTAGTAAATACTTTTATAAATGTTGTTTTGTTTGTTGTTGTTAAGAAACAAATATTTAAACATGTGTTTATATTTAAATAAAATTTAAATGATGTGCTAATTTTCTAGCAAAACTGGTTTCAAATCCTCATTTGTAGACTCTAATGGAAATTTGAAATTTATATGACGCACAGTGGACAATATAGCAATAAAAACTTTTTTTATTTTTATTTCTTTTTGTGTTTTGCACCTCAATTGATAAAACATACGAGGGCAGCTTATAAACTCGGTGGATATTCCAACCTCCCTGGTAGTTAGTTTAAAAACAGTACTGCTTTTTATAAGAGCTTTCGTATTTAATTTAACAAAAATACATAACATTTAAAGAAATGTAGAAAATCTTCATAGGAGTCCATAAAACGGTCTATATAATTCAATGCTTAAAGATAATTTCATGTAAAAATTAACCGCTTCTACGCTTAAAATGATTCATACGCTGGGCCCTACTTTGGCATACTCTCTCCAGCATATCGGCATAAATTCCTCAATATTAGCTTCCACAGCGTCCACCGTTGTGGGCTTGTCCCTATAGACATAAGCCTTAACAAAGACCCAAAAAAAAAATGTCTAAAGGCGTTAAAACGCACGAGCTAGGCGGACAATTAACCGGTCCCAAACATGAAAAAAGTGTTTAACGAACTCGCCTCTTTATTAGGCCGTTGTTTCGCGTGCTGTGTGGCAGGTGGCCAATTCCAGCTCTTGAATTTTGGACAAAAAAAAATCTAATCATCGCACGGTAACGCTCACCACTCACAGTAGCGTTTCTGTCGTTGTCGTCTTTGAAAAAATACGGTCCAATGATGCCCCCGTTCCATAATCCCCACCAAAAACATGTTACACGAAAACAGCTGAGCTGCCAAAAACAGTGTTACCAAAAAGAAAGTTGCTAAAAAATCACCCATCAATCAATCTGCTGAAACAAACATTACTCTGAAATTTTAAGCAAGCAGAACCATTATGTTTATACTTGACCATGGAATTTTTGGCCTATGGGTGAGTGATGCATGTACCCTACATGAGGTGCTTTAGGCTTCAGATGTCTCACTTGATAGATCATGTTTTAATTTTAATCTCTGAACATGAAAGTCTCTCCGAGAAATATGAGCCGAGATTGCTTAAACCCAACTACTAGCACAACAGTGTGTCTACTTCAAAGAGAAAATGACGATGGTTTTAAACTAAAAATCGATTCATCACAATATTAAGCAATAAAATGCTCTGTATGAATATTCACTTATGGTGTAAAGATGTGGGTTAGACTTGGCCAAACAAATCATGGCGTCAGTTATTTTGATGATCGCTACATTGTTTACGTCTACTATTTTATTAAAAAAAAAAAAATTACGTTCATTGGCGAATATTATTTACAACCGCTGAACAGATTCAGCATTGCTTTCAAGCAAAACCGGCCGTGTTTGACACATAAACAATTGATCTTCCACCATGACAACGTAAGGGGCAACATGAGAGCAGTCGCAATGGAGCCGAATCAACGTATAGTGGTGAATGTCTTGCCACATCAATTTCATTCATTAATTTTCCTTCATTATAAGAAACCGCATCAGTAATTTCCACGAGTACCGTATGGTCAAGCGCACGCTCACCATCAGCAGCAACCGTACTTTTAGAATCTAAAAATGCAAAAAAAAACAAACAAAAAAATAATTCCTGCAATTAAAAAAAAAAATAAACAAGAGTGCTTGCTATATTCGGCCATGACGAATCTTATATACCCTTCACCATAGTAATGCTAGATATTGTTTATGAAAATATTTATGAGAATTTTTTTGAAAATTTTTTTTAAAAATAGTTTTGAAATTTTTTGTAACAATTTTTTGTAAAATTTTTTTTAAATTATTTATAAAAAATTTTCGTAATTTTTCGAAAAAAAATTTTTTTAAATTTTTACAAAAAATTTGTAATTTTTTTTTGGTAAAATTAGGAACTTCCTGCAATCTATATTGCTTTAGAATGGTCAGACTAAAGCGAAAAAATCCTTTAAAAAAATTTTTCTCATATTGACCCCCCCTCTACTGGGCCTATTGACTGCCTCCTGGTTACCAGTGGGTATCCTGTGGGTCTATTGGCTACCTGTATATTTATTGCTTTCTATAAAGGCCTTTCATACAAATCAAAGCAGAAAAACCTTACCCACCTAAAAATAAACACAAAATCGGCCCTCGTAGGGGGTTAATGATCCCTCGAGATCTATATGCACTCCTTGCGATCTACCTGTCGCAGGTTAATATTTATTTGACAAAATAAGCAAAAGAGAATCATTAAAGCGAAAAAAATTAAAGGAAAATGTAAAAAAATGTAGGTGGGCGTGGTTTTTTGGCCGCAACCTCCAAAGGAATGAACCGATGTTGCTGAATTGCAATTCCAATATTTTCGAAACTATGCCTGACAGATTGGTGAGCTTAAATCTTCTGTCTGGTGCCTTGGCAAATTACATTAGTACCCGAACACGGACAGACGGACATCGCTTAAACAACTTTTCTATTTATAAGGATCCAGAATATATGTATATACTTTATATAAATATACTTTATGGGATCGGAAATGAATATCGTAGAAATTCTATGTTGAAGGGTATAATTTTAAATTATTATTGTCCACTCATCGTTACTCGTGTGCAATGAACAGACATGAGTACAATGAAATATTATAATGAGCGTCTTATGAACTTTGTTTTTTGTGCTCATGCTGTGCTTTAATAGATAGTGCGCCAGTCCAGCGTGGGTGGGGTTTATGTTTCTGATTCCCACCAAAGACATTGCATGTCTTACTACCAGAACTTCGTTACTATGATTAGTAAAAAAATTTAAGAGTTTAATTTGTAATTCGATTGTAACATTTAGCAAAAGAAAAAATTACAAAACAATAAAACGTATTTTTGCAGCAAAAGGATATTTTAAATTCAATTATGGAGTAAGTAACGCGTCATATTTTAGATAAGTCGCAACTATTAATGTGTAGTGCTAAAAAATAAGTTCTAACTAAAATAGCTAAGTTAAAGGCCACTAAATAATAAATTGTTTTTAAAAGAAATATAAATAAAAGTTACCTGTGTCCCAGATTTGATTTTAAATCTTCATCGAATTTATTATTATAAACAATGTTGGCAGAAGCGTGTTAGTGTTTTCAATGTCACAACAAGCGAACCCGTGCTTTGATCCATAAAAATTATATTTTTGGATTATAATCATTAATTTGAATTGAAAACAATTGAACATATTTAGACAGACAGACAGACAGACAGACAGAACTTGTGTTGGCGTTGCTACTTAATTCGATTTCCCCACCCATAAATTAGCAATAAAGAAAAGATAAATATTTTTTGGTGAATGACGACAACATTTAAAACAAAAAAAAACAAAAAACATTTGATTTTTAATTTTTGTTTTGGTTTTTGTTGTTCCTGAAACATAAATATTTCAATGTTAGCGATCCAAATACGATTGGAGAGTACATTATACACAATGTACATACATATGTATGTACATATGCGTGCAGATGAAGAAACTAAAGCAGCAATTCCATTTGAATTTATCATATGAACCCATGTATGACATTTTTAATTTCATATGCTTCTGTTTAACACACAAAAACAAACATTCATACCATCCATCATACCATTACACCATCATACAACATACAATGCAATACATATTTACATACTTGTGCGTAAATTTTAAGATGTTGCTTTGTTTTTTTTTTTTTAAAGAAATGAAATAAAATAAAAAAAATATTCAGCAAAAACTAAGGGGAATTTCACACTGTTGAAAAATGATTTGGGATGTAACGTCATGGACATTGGCAAGCAAGGCTGGATGGTTGACAGTCAGTCATTCAACAGCAACCACAACGGCAGCCAGCTTATAATCCAATTGTATCTGATATAGTCGTTCATCTTTCATTCAAAAGATGCATCCTAGCGTAGAGATGAAATATGCAGCAGCAACCTTTACAAGTAATAAATTCAAAATGAATAAATCTCAACGAACGACAGAGTAGAGGCAAGGAAATCACACTCGTAACAACAACCAAAATACAACAACAAATATAAAAAATATCACTTTGTTTAATTTAATTTCTGTTTTTAGCTTTAGTAGCATCTCGCAAATAAGTTGTTATATTTTATGTGGAGAATGATGTTTGTTAGTGGCTGCCAATGATGCACTCACTCATGGCAATCTTTGGCTGGCTGACTGACTGCAAAATTTAAATTCATACAGATTTATCACACACACTCACACATACACACACATACGTACATAGATACTTGCATGCATGTGTTCATATCATAAATGTGTGTTTGTAATTTAAAGTTTGCAAATGAAATCCCCTGAATTCTAAGCTAAACTTTTGTTAATGCTGCTGCCATGGCGTTATTCATTTTATTATATTTTATTATTTATTTATTTTTTTCTTTTTATTTTATCTTTTTACTGTTGTTTTATTACAATCTCTGCCAGTTTTATGATAAAATAAATTTTAAAAATACACAGTGATATGCTGCCGTCTACTTGAACATAAAAAAATCTTATAAAAAAGAAACACTTGTATCTTTCATAATGAAAAAAGCCGTCATAAATAACACGAAGTATTCTTAAAATACAGTATACTGAAGGACAGACAGACAGACATGTACATACTGAGATTGAAACATACAGACGGACGAACCGACAGACAGACAGTAAACAAAAACATAAACATGACACGCAATATAATATAAATCCAAATTTTTTTTCTGTTAAATATTGCTTAAACTCCCCTTAGTTTTGTATATCGTCGTAAAAATATAAGATTCTGTAAGGCAACAAAATGTACTCTACTACAATCGTTTTACACTGCAAGAAAACTGCTGATAGTTTCAAAATAACAAAATTTAAGCACTAACCTAGCGTTTACATTTGACACTACTGTCATGACAATATAAGAATGCATATTAGTTGTCAAAAATGCTGACAATTGTATAGGCGTCCAGATAATAGTGAAGACAATAAATTAAAATTTTTTGATTTTTTCTTTTTAAAGTTTTTTCTGTAAACAAATATTTGAGTTATTGCCGGCATTCGTCATATCACTGCTTAAGTTTTTGATTTTTCCCTTTTTTTAAGTTTTTTTCTCTTCACAAAAACTAAATTATTGTCAGCATACGTCAAATCATTGTCCTGTTTATTATCTTCAAAATATTAAAGACAGTAGTAAGACAATTAAGGAAATATGCATGTATTAGCGAAAAAGGGTGTATGTGTTGCTATTGTCATGACGGCATTGCCTGATGTAAACTCACTGTAAGCATAATGTTTTGTCTGCGCCTAGCTTTACACCCCCTTTCTACATTATATATAAAATCATAAACACTAACACTAACATCATATTAGTGTAAACAGCCCATGTTAAAACATTTTGTTATAAAAATTATTTTATAACATGACAATGACGTTGTTGCATTTTAGTTTGACAGTATTATTTGCAAACAGCGCCATCTGTTGCTCAACCATACTACTACTTCTGTCTCCTGTGCAATAACCATTCAAACAACATTGTTGGAAAACAGAAAATTATATTCGAACAGAAAAGGACATAAACACCAATTTGCCACCTATAACAACATAAACAAATTAATTCCATTGCTCTGCCGGTATCATGTTAATATTTTGTTCAAATTGATGGCTAGTGAAGACGAGGTGTAAATAAAAATCATCAACGTTCTGTCATGACAAGTAAGAGCCCGTCTACATTAGAGATCAATTTGTCTTAGCATAAGTCAGCTAAAATCGTAGTAGTAGAGCTAAAATCGCCATTAACACAATGAAAGTTCATTTGCAGCCAACTTCACTACCTATGTACGTGCTGTTATACTCCGATTTGCCAATTGCACCGATGTTTGCTTTTTTAATTTTCAATAGGGATTAAACGTAAACGTTACTGTCAGTGCCGTGTGGTAATTTACCTTACTTTCATTGAGTCTTTTGCTATTACTAGCCTTTCACTCTCGATTGTAATGATTTGAAATTGGCGACTTATACATGTCGACATTCTTCCTCATCACAGAGTCTATGGTTTTTGCTAATATTTGCTTAAGGAAAAGGCCTCCACAGCATCTCCACTTAATATATGTCTGCCCGCGGTCCAAAGCCGTGTTAGCCTATTTCCAGGGACTGTCTTACCTCGACTTTAAACTTGGGAAGATAATACTTGGGAGTCTGTGACCTGTACTAACGCAATTAACCATTTTTTGGCACTCAGATTATATTCAAGCTCCTTGTTCTTTCTGCCATCTTGTAGCGAAAAATGCCAGAGTATTTGGTGGGAATTGAACCCACAACCCCGGACTAATAGACGGAGTCGCGTTATGGAAAACATTGACTTCCGGAATGTGCTACATTCAACTGAGGTGTCAGCAGAGAAGTCTGCATTTTTGAAATTACAATTAAAGATTAAAGTCATAACGTTATTCTTCTAATAAAAAAACACCCTTTACTGCCGATTTAACGGTGTTAAGGCGCCTCTGGTGGCAAGTAGTTCATTGCAAGCTGTTCTATACATATAATAAAATATCTAGTAACTCATTTCCGCCCGTCTGTCTGACAATCTTTTGATGTCGCATCACGTAAAAACTACTGAATGGATTTTAATAAAATTTTGTGAGAAGGTACCTTAGCATCCTGATTCCAATATAGGATACTTTTTTCCGCAAAAATATCTCATTTCCAAGAGAAAGTGTAGAAAAGGCAGTGAAAGTACGCCATTTGCGGTTTAAAGGTGCTAAAATTTTCGATTTAAATGTGGGATATTTTAAACACGGTTACGCACCTTTTCTTTTTGAAAGTGGAATATTTTAAAAACTGCGATATTTTAAACATATACATTATTGAAAGTGGGATATTTTTTTTATTTGCGCAACAAATGGCGCCAATTGAATAAAATTTGTATTTTTACTTTGTGGTATTACATTGTTTTAAACACCTCTTACAGAGCTTTACAATAATTTTCAGAATTTTTTTGAAGTTTAGAATTTTATCCAGGGATGGGTACCTTTACATAAAGTAAATACATAAACCATAACTGAAGCACTACAAAAGTAAGAGTCTTAGAATTGGTGTGGAATACTTTCAAAGCAAAATCGAGCAAAATATTCTCAGAACGCCCATGACATGGCGGGTACAGCTAGTCTACAATAAAATAAAAAATAAAAAAACTGAAGAACCAAAGAAATCCGATTTTAAGTCGCTAAAGGTCATAACATATGGGACAATCAGGTCATGTTAATGATAGTCGATCTGTGATTTTTAGTGATGAAGAGAAATGGATGGCCATAAAAATTAAATGGATACGAGAAAAGAGTAGCTATTTTTCAATTGTCATCAAAGCAGACAGTTTTATAAAAACTTTGTAAAACTTAAAATTTCAATACATATTTCTTCAAGTGTAACGTAATAACTAAAAGGGAAAATATCCCCCTTTCACTAACAAACGACCGATACTTTTTACGCATACATTCACACACATACATAATATTGTTTTTTCTCACCTTTTTCATGTTGTTGTTGGTGCTGGAATGATATGGTTGATGCTTTTATTTTCTGATCATGTTTTCTTCTTTTTAACATCCCCATAAAATCCAACACCAAAGAAACACAAAAAAGTAGGAAAAATGAATTATGGTTATTGCCATGCAAAAGAGCAGGCGAAATGTCAAAGTGACATCTCTTAATATATGACTGTGTTTTCGAGCACTCGAAATTTGATATGTGTAAGTGAATGTACTTATGTATGTATATGGGTATGTAGCGTTGTGTGTTTTGGCTTTTTAGTTGTTATTTTGGTCGTGATGTGGTGATGCAGCGGATTTAGGGTAGCCTGCTCCCAACAGTTACAAGCCACAGAATTCCCACACAAGGCCACAAAAAGTAGCTGTCTTTACAATACGAGCAAGTACGAGTATTTGCTTTTCGAGTACTTTTGTGGAAATATGTACATATGTATGAATATACTCATATGTGTCCGTGAATGTGGTGATTTAATGAAGTCTGGCAGCATATAAAGTGTTTGCATTTATGGCTGCATGCAGCATCTTTCGCATAAACATACAGATCATAAGAGTGATGACGATGTTGCCAATGATGATAATAATGATGATGACGACGATGTTGATTGCAGTGATACTGTTGAGGCCGATAATGTTTGTTGCAATAGTGTTCCTTGATGCCTCATGCTGATGTTCCTTGTTCAGGCAGTCTAGCAGTTTTTTTGCATCTATGTACCTCTACATCCATACGAAAATGAAATGTTATCATCTGCTGCAAGTGTTGCTTTTGTCTTGTCTTGTTTTTTTTTTCTTTTCGTATTTGGTTGAGCTTCTGAAGTTTTAAAGTGAATGGTTTACCTTATTTCAACCATTATACAACATGTTGGTAGTTACATTTCAAGTCATCAAAACCATAGCATTTTCGGTCGTTTCATAAGTATGTTTTCCGAAAACCAAAAGAAAAAAATAAATCAAAACCCATAACACATCCATGTGCATAGTCTCATGTACATACATGTACTTGTACTTTTATATCACCATTTACCCAAAAGAGGTGGAGTCCAAGAGGTTTTTTTTTTTGTTTTGTATTTGTATGTCGAACAATATTTTTGCTCCCAAATATGCACTCATGCATGATTCATGCGTACATTCAGTTTATGGATGCTGATGTAATACGAGTATCACACGAATAAGAAGGAATAAATTTAATTTTAAACAACAATAAAGGAGACAAACGACTGTAAGCAACAGTCATACCTTAACACAAAACACCGTAAACACGAACGAACAGATTTCAAAACGAATTAAATCGTGCGAAAACTAATCACTCGAAAATTAATATGCTTCGAATTTCGAACTACTAGTCTGTGTCGGTTTGAATTTGTATGGAAAATTTCGTAATTTCAAAAATTTCACGTCGCTTGATTCAGAGGCATTCAATAACAATTGAAATTTTACAAGAATTTAAATCATTTCACTATAAATAGAAATCTTTCATATTTTTTTTCGGACTGTTGTTGCCTTTTTTCGTGTAAATTTTTTTTTTCTTTTGCTTAAATATCAAAATTTTTCCAGGAAAGTTACCAAAAAATTCATCTAAAAATTTTATCTTAAAATAATGGAAATTTTTTCAAAAAGTGTAGATGTTGCTAAACTAAATTCATAAAAAATTTAATATGTCGATTATGCATAGCAACCGTAATTAACTTGCGTTGCTAGTGGGCAACTTACAAAAAATTCATAATATGTATGGCAACTTTTTTCAGTTGCCAAGCGGTTATCGAAATCGTTATTTTGACAGATCGGCAACTGAAAATGAATGTAAACAATAAAACAATGCAATAAAATAAATAGCAAAGTGGTAGAAATTCAGTTTTGAAATACAAAAATGTGTTAAAATATAAAATAAATACAAAAACAATCCTTGCGAATTCGCAAACAGTTCCATATGCAACAGGTCCACTGCAACCTGCTCTAACTGGGACAAACTTACTTTTTCTGACGGACCACCACCAAATGCTTTAAGATTTTTTTATTTTGAATTATTTTCTTCTTTATTTTGGGTTTAAAATGGATCCATCCTCTGCCATTCTTCTGCTGAACGTGTTAGTGGTCCACAACAACTTAGCTTTTGGAAAGTTTCTTTCCAAGTTTCTACCGTGCATGCATTCTTTTCTGACACCAAATCTTCTAATTTCCACTTCTGTGTATTAATAGCTCAAATTGTTGTCTGGTGGTGCTTTTTCCATTTTGTAATCTTCAGGCAAAAAATATATTTAAATTTTCATTAAAAAAATAAATTAATAAAAATCATTCTTATTTTTCTGTTTAAAAAATTTCAATTATTAAATCTTTGGAAAAACTATAAAAACACGGTTGCCAATATCATTATTATTTGGCAACTAGGGTTGCCAGCCGTCAATTGCCAGTTGCCATCCGTAATGTAGTTTTAGCAACTAGCAACGCAACTGAAGTTCGGTTGCCATCCATAATCGACTAATAAATTTCACCAAAAAGTAAAGACAAAAATATTTAACAAAAAATTATATTTCATTAAGAAATTAAGATTTCTTAAAAAATTAAAATACCGATTTTACAAATTTTACCATAAAATCAAAATTTCATCACAAATTAAATAATTCAATAAAAAATCGAAATTTATGAAAAAAAACATGAAATTTAATCAAAGAATTTCACAAAAAAAATCAAGATTACTCCAAAAAAACTAGTTTCACCAAAAAAGTTGAGATCCTTTCATAATATCGAAATATTTCACTAAAAATTAAAATTTCAATCGCAAAATCGATATCTTATCGAAATTTCACATATAAACCAGCATCAAAAAATCGATATTCTCCAAAAAATACAAATTTCGTATGCGTCCTAACAATATTTCGTTCGATTTTACTTTAAAAGCAATACACGCCAAATTTTAGGACTACATATTACTTTTATAGTGCTTCAGATATATTTTATGCATTAACTTTATATAAAGGTATCCATCCCTGGTATATTCCTACTTAGGAATATATCATAAAAAATTCCAAAATTTATATAAAATTCCAAAATTATTGATGAGTTGTGTAAATAGTGTTTAAAACTTTTCGCTTGCAAAAATAAAAGGTTCTGCCAAGTTTGCAGTACCATTGTATCGGTAAAATTGCATACTTTCACTACTTTTTCTCTATTTTCTCTTGGAAATTAGATATTTTTGTGGAAAAAAAGTATCCTACATATATTTGAACCAATATATTAAGGGTATCTCCTGACAAAATTTTATTAAAATTCATCTGATAGTTTCTACGTGATGCGAACACAAACGGACAAATAAAAACTTTATTAATTGGTGTTTTGTATTTCATTTCGATTACAATCAGCACCAGCAACATTTTCCAAAAATATTTCATGTACAAAAATGGTCTTGTTAAAGATTTAAAAAAAAATTAAATAAAAAAAATTAAATTTTAGCCCAAAAAATCGAGAGTTAGCAACCCCTGCCAAATGCTATTTGAAGCTGACGTATTCCTTCACCAGTTCATTAATTTACATTTTTCGCTCTTCCGCCTACTAAAAGAGTCTGTCTATCGCCACTTTTTCAGATTTATTCACCTCAATCAACGTAAGCCCTAAGCTTCCATCAAACTAATTGTATAAGTTGGCCGATAATTGAATGAAAATCAAAATTTTATCAATCAGTCCTCCAACCTTACAACTGAGTGAACAGTATGAACAAGATCAGTCGTAACTTGCATATGCAACATAAATCTATAACAATTTGGACATTCGTAGCTCTTTGGTTTTTTGATTCTAAAATTATTGCTGATGCTTCGCCATTTTCGACCTATAGATTATAATAATATAAGGTCATTAGTAAAAAAAAATGGCAAAGGACTATTCATAAGCAATTAATAGTTATTAATTGCGACAAACAGTAGCTTTTTATCAACCACAAGAGTCATTTTAGCTGAAATTGTCCAAAAGTAAAACAGCTTAGAAATTTTTAATCCAAAAAAATATATAAACTTGTAGAAATGTATTTAATTGAACAGATAAATATTAAATTGGATTATTTGCTCTAACATAAAATGATATCGATGCCACTTGAAACACTTAGAGCTAATCTATACTTTTAAACAACTGACAATAGTCAGTCACCATGTTCGTATGCATGGGAATACAAACATGGCAATTGTCTGTCCTCTTACTTAGTTACACACGAGTACGAGATATTGTTACATACACATGTAATAATGGCTACGAACACATGTATTGCTACCACTCAAAATCAGTTGCTGGTCGGATAAATTGCAATTTTTATCATCATCAATAGCAGCACCATCATCAACAACAACAACAACATGAAACTTAAAGTGGTACGAATTATCATCAACAACAGCGTCATCTTCATCGTCATAATCGTTGCATATGATGATGGATGTTTTGATGACTCGTTTTAATTTGTGCACTTGCTGAGGATGTTGTATTGTATGGTTACCAGATTTTTCGGTTGATCGTTATTTTAGCGATTTTATTTAAGCTAAAAATTATTTTTAGACGTTTTTTGTTTTAAATGTTATGATTGTTACAAAAATAATTTTAAACATTTACTTTTATAATTTTCTTATTTTGTATCTTTTAAATCGATGAAAACCTTGGCAAGACCGTAGCACCTTAAAATCATCCCACGCTTTAAAGTCTCAATTTTTGTCATCTAGAATACAGAAACTCACACTCTCTTCACCTCCCCTACTCATTGCGCTCGTTCTACATGTTTGAAAATGAAGTCACAAGACTTTTCTCGAGGCAATCTTTAGAATGGATGGAAGATTATATCTATTAAATCAACGAACTTCAGATCGAATCATTCCACAATGTATGCAGTATATTCTATTAAACTGTCATACCATTGTTAGAGCTCAAATGGGCTATTTATATTATAGAGCACAGCATGAGCACAAAAAACGAAGGTCATAAGACGTTCATTATAATAATTCATTGAATTCATGTCTGTTCATTGCACACGATGAGTAACGTTGAGGGGACAATAATAAACAGCGAAGACCAGCGAGTGAAATGCGATCAGCTTGCAGAGTTTCCATAAGCAAGTTTGAATAGGTATGAGTAAATGTTGAACATAATAACAATAAACTAAGCACTAAGCCTTAGACAAAAGTTCTACACAACTACCTAAAAAACTCATTGAGTGTTTCGAACATGAGTAAACACGGCGCTCACTAGAATAGAAAGTTCGTTTTTAGTTCATTGCGTTGATGATACGAAATGAGGAGGTTTGCTGACAAATATTATGGTATGAGTAGGCATGTGTTCTAGTGTTATAGTATGGCAAATCATGTCCGAGAGCTTCGTCTATTTTACAGTCTACTCACAATCTTCTATCCGCATAGACGTGAAACAGAGAGTCCATTTGCCATTCGCGAAGAATTGTAACTGTGTTAATCTACTTTATGAAAAATGTGTCGTAAGACTTACGATCGTACAATATCCTTTGGTAAATTAGCTAATAAAGAACTGGAAAATCATATTAATAACTTATCGCTGTCTTTTGTTCAGTCATAAGTTTCATTTTTAGCTCAACAGTTAATAAGCTAAATTTTTAAATTTATCCAAATCCAAGTATCGCTACAGCCACCAAAAATTAGTTTAGGCCGGTAAAACATTTGTTACTAATTCTTTAAAAATAAGGTATGTCTAAAAGTTAATTTCAACGTCAATCGGTATAAAGCCTTTTTTAGCCATATTTACTAAAAATATTTTTTCAAAAACACTCAGCATCAAACAATCAATTTACTAAAAGAAACATTTTGCAGTCTCCAAAATAATCCAATAAATTGGCCACTCAGATAATTCGATTTTTCCGCTTTGCAGTAATGCCTCTGTGATTTCGTAAAGCCATTATTTAGTGCGAACAATCTAAAAACTTTCCATGAATTGGAAGGGAATTTTGCAGGGATCAATGCCACAATGAGGCTTTAAATGCCTAAAAAGTTACCATAAATCGGCGGTTATCACTCAAAATCAAATCCTTGTAGTATAGTCATGTTTTGTTCTAAAATTTATAATCTCAGTATACCATTTCAATTTAAAACACTTTAGTAAGATAATAATTAATTACACAGTTCAACAGAAAAAAATTTTCAGTGTTCCGATGATTGATTCTGGTAGAAAAGGCCAAAAAATATACTTGTGTTGGCGTTTTGAAAGATCATATAGGAATTTTATTTTAGACGCAGCATATCGGTATATAAAACAATATTTTCTTTACATCTGAAGTGTAGGGCATGTTTAGGAACTTTGTAGAAAATGTTATGTCTAATATTTTTGTAGAACATATTAACCCTCTAACTCCCCTGCATAACAGCATTTTGTGGCCTTATTCGAACAAATAGTGGAAAACACACCAAAAAAGGCAAGGGCGGATATATAATGTTCTACAAAAAGTTTGGCCCTACAATTTTACTATATGCATACGTATGTCAGAATTTGGGAAGGCCGAGTTATTGACTATACAATGTTCAATGAAAGAATGATTCTAAATGTGATTTTGATTCAAGGATGTTAATAATCTACAAAAAATACTTTTTATTTATGCTTTTAGTGCAGGTGATTTTAAAAAACTCCATAGAAAATTTTAAAAATCTGTTTAAAAAAAATATTAAATATTTCGCTCTAACAATTTTTTACTCTAAAAAGATTTAGACGATTTTTTGCTAAAATTTTAGACGACTTATCACTTATTTCATCTGGCAACAATAAAGCCAATATTGGTGAATGACTGCAGAAGCTGTTATTAACAGTACACTTTCTATATAACCGACCCGACCACATCTGGTAAATACACACATCTATTCACGTGTTTACTACGTTTCGTAGGCAACATTGTCTCCATGTATACATGCACATATTGGGAGGTGACATAAATTGTCGACATCGTCGTCAAAGTGTAGGCATTCACATCTTAAAATTGTATTTTTCTTATTTGTAGGCATATGAATTCTTATTCGTATACGAATTCTCATGAAACATTATGATTTTATTTTATTCAACAATCCCAGTCAGTCAGTCGTTGGTGCAGATACGAAGGTACTGCTTGCTTACTGCTCTATAAAAAGCGAAAATTATATGGCAGTATGTTTTTTTTTTCATTTTATATTTTGTTTGTAACATACAATATCTGACCATATAATATCGGTTATTTATCATTCTGTTATCTCAACTAAAAATCTTTTATGTTGTTTTCATGCTAAAGTACAAACAAACACATCACAAGTGTTTTTTCCCCAATTAAAGTGGCCAAGTTTGAGAATTGAACTAAAAAGAACTAAAGTGACCAAGTTTGAGAGCTGAACTAAAAAGAAAATTAAATTTCTGGTCAAACTAGTTACTAAGGTTTAGGTTTAAAGATATAAATAATGGTCATTAAAACAAACGTTCTTAAATAAATCAGCCAAGTGCCTTTTGGCCTCGCACCCGAAGGATTCCTTACATTGAAAGTACCATAAAAAATCTTTTAATTTATTCAAAATAGAGAAATTTTACGCTGTTGAATTTGGAGCGATTTGAATATAGTGAGATCCAGTCAAAATGCCGGCACTCTTACGCCATAGATCTTA
Organism: Phasia obesa; assembly: GCA_949628195.1. NCBI lineage: Eukaryota > Metazoa > Arthropoda > Insecta > Diptera > Tachinidae > Phasia > Phasia obesa. Next base: position 135,546,611 of record OX451219.1, on the reverse strand, counting down.
CGCCTTTAACCTAACAACACTCTTTATGCACGTATGCGATTACAAAAGGTAAATAATTATTTCTTATTTTCTTAGCATCCAAGTGCTCCCTGTAAAGAAATTAAAAAAAAAACCCAATTTCCGCATCTCTCTAATAAGGAACACAAAAGTTAACCAGTTGAATCCGCATAGTAGTTCGGACGCCGACAAAATCACGGCCAATTGTTATGCCTTCTCATTTATAGATCGGAGAGTTGTAAAAAAAGCAAGAGAATTCCAGAATTATAAGGGACAGTAAGTCCATGTTTCTATCTGTTAGGGTTTTGAATAATGCAGTATTGTGATAGATTTTCAGCACTGAAAAAGTATTAGTAGGGTTCCTTTTGGCACCCTATGTATGGTTTCGTGATACATGAGTATGAAAGTAAATCATGGCCTTAAGTAGCAATTTTAAAAAAGAGTTTCCAGGACCATGCTTCCTTGTTCAGGTGTTGGATAACATATGAAGTGCACCTTAATATTGACAGCATCTTCTGAAATGTGCCCAAGTACATCTGAATAATAATTATCCATTCTGCGATTAAGGTCCAAACGTTAACACCACCACGTCACTCCCATAATAACTACCGGTTCCCGTGGTAGCAGTCGTTGGAAACTAGTTAGACCTAAAAAGTTGTGATCTTCCCGAAAGCGATCGCGTCATGAAATCAGAAAGTCCAAGAGTTCAGCCTGACTCCACTCTAGTAAGATTTCCTTTACAAATTAACCTATTTGGGTATTAATAGGCAGAGGGACTAAATCCGCTGAGACATTGGGGGATTGGTAAACATGCTAATAGTCTAGAACTTCCCTGCAGTAGATATTTCCGTAGCTTTCGGATACGTGGAACCGACACAAACATAATAGAAGACTTATCTGTATTATTAGGGACCAGCCTTGGTTGTCTTATGACACATCTCCATGAGGCAGGAGTGTTCCAGTACTATTCACTGGATACACAGATAAAATTACAGTATTATCTGGATGAGTGATATTTCTGAAAATAGATTTGTTCGCTTCTACTTAATACCTTGTGCGTAGCAAGCTGCCATGTAAATTACCCAACCAACAAAATCTTTTTTTTTTTTTGCAAAGACAAAACTAACTGTGAAGCTTCTTGCTTGTCTGAAGAAACCCGCAGTCCTCAGACTGATAGACTAGCGCACTACCAATCAGCCTATCGAGACATTCACTCTAGCTGCATAGAGCTCAACAAAGACTACGTTAAAAATAAAAAATCAATTTTGTAAACAATGTGTTTTGACTTATCTCAATCAGCTATGGACAAACAGAGTCCACCGACCCATTGTCTTTCAGATGCATGTAGCGGGTAGGGTCCTGCGTTGAACTCTGACATGAGGTAGAGATCGGCGCAACCATTAATTAGTTACTATTACAGGGAATTCAATAGACTTATTCTAAAAAGAACTGATCAGTATTGGAGAGAGAGGGAAGTGTGCAAGGTTTCATACTGGACATTTAAAAGTTAGGGTCATTACGATTGTAACTACAGAGCATTGTTTAGTTAGAGCAAGAAATGAGAAATCAACAAAAAAAAAGCTACAAATTATGGAGCAATTAACCTTTAATTGCCTGATATTTTAGGGTTCTGTTGGCTGGGCAAAGGATTTAAAGATGGATAACAAAATATCAAAAGATGCAACCTTGATAATGTAGTTAGATTCATTATGGAAATAGGGTGGCTCAATTACAAATAATGAACCTTATCTAGAGAATAGGTTTCCGTGCGAAGGTGTTTATTCCAGCTAGCACTGGTCTTTCTAACATAAACTATCGACTTATTCTCGAATTATTAAAAAAGATTCAAAGTTGCTAGGATTTGTGGAACATATCTTCTGCTTATTCGTATTCCATCTTCTGCTCCTGATTTCCTAAGGACAGTTCTGTCGTTTTAACTCTGCGAAGAAAGAATTATAGATTGCAAATTATTGCATAATTAATTTTTAAATTGGGAATATTTAAGATTATTTAGTTTATTTTACGCCTTTGGCCTTGATTTGATTTCAAAAGATGGTTTACTTTGTCAGATCGACAAAAATCCTTGATCATTTTCTTTTCCCTTCAAAATTCAACTAGCTGCATGACTGCCCTAGTTGACCTCCTAACTACTCCAATGTTAATTCCCATTTCCTTTTGTTTTCTTTTTAATTCAAAATATAAATCTAAACATAATAACACAAGTCTCAAACATCCAGTAGCAACTTCAAAAAGGGACAAATTACCGCCCTGATTATGTATTTCAAATCAGAAATTGCATGCCAAAACTTATAATTTCCTTCTTCCTACAGCCGCATAATTTCACAAATAACAAAGAGAAATGTAACACAACCCAGGAGAAACACGATTTTAAGTCAAACATCATTATTATCGTCACATTCATAATAAAGTCAAGCTTCCAATAAAATTGCATTGTGTGAGAAGACAAAAATAACAATAATTACCTTTAAATACACATTGAACGTTACTGCTGATCATGGCAGCGAGGATGAGAATGACGATGCTGACGATGGCGATGGCGATGAGGTTGATCACATCATCTTTATTGTTATTATGTGTAGGCAGACACTCAGATCTAAATACCTGGGTTTTTACTGTTACTGTTATCGTCTTGAATTGAGTTGAATTGAATTGATTTATTTCGAATCATTACATTTAATTGATAAGCTGCAGAGCAGAGTTTTAGTTGCATGAATGAAGTTCGAAGTTTACGAAAACCACCACAAAGTCGAAAACAGTAACGTTTTAAATAAAACTGTGTATTTAAAGTTAATCTTGTCGGCAGAATGAAAGAATTTAAAAACAACAACATAAATTAACATGAGAACACTGGAGAGTTACTTGTAAAAGTTGCAAAACACATTTAGAATACGACAGGAAGTCAATATAAAACCAATATTTTAGTTGATTCTTTTTTCCAAGGATCGGCGTTCGTAGTGTTATCAACTTTAAATACTGTAGTTGTGTTAAAGCTATTAACCCAATTTTAGGAAAAAAAATATGGGCACGTCTTGCCATATTACACGAATTTCGAAGTTGATCGTAAGCTGTGAAGGTGAGCAAGTTGTGCCAAATCTGGTAGTAAGAAAATATTGGATTTAAAAAAAGACCAGTTATAGTTGTAAATGTGGATTAGTGATACTAATCCCAGCCAAGATTCGATTTAGCTCTTTTTAGAGGAAGGAGGGTTAGAGCACTGTCTCAAGGCCATGTGTTAAGATAGATTTCCAGGAGTTTCACACCATGTTTTGAAACGAAAGGAGTAGGCTATTGAATAATAAACAGGGGCAGAACCAAACGGTAAAAGGTAGAGGCTAGGAGACTAGGGAGTCGGCAAGAGTAGGCTTACGCGAGTGGAGCAAAAGAAACTGTACAACGAATAATAAATTGTGCACAATAAAGAAAAGATAAGACCTCGCACGGTCTACAAAAAAAAAATGCTCAGTGTGAAAGGTTTAATGGTTCATACTTATTGGTTACGTGTTCAAAGCTGTTTACGTTTGTTTTGTTAACTTACCTTTAGGCCCTTTATAATGAAAAGGAATGTTGAGCTTCCTGTAGCAGATACTACGGATCAAACCAACAATGTTACATGCGCTTGCTTTCGTAGAGTAATTCAACTTTGTCTTTAGGTTTGCTGAACCCTAAAAATTGTTCATAAAAAAACACAAATATTCAAGCTTTTCACTTACATGCAAGAGCTTAATATCTTTCTTTTGTTAGGCAAACTACATTTGAGCAGGATTTAAATGTTGCACATTCTTTTTTGGATTCAATCGTGTTAACTGTTTAACGCTGAGATTTTGCAACAATTGAACTGCGCTTTGTCGTGGAACCACGCTCGCGATGTTGCTGTTTTTGACTATCCTCTCCGTAAAAACATTTTATTTTTTAGGAAATAAATCGGTAGCCCAGTGATATTTCATTACGATATCATTGGGGTAAAGCAGATGTGCTTTTAAATAAAGCTACAAACGCTCTCCTCTTTAGAAATGAGGTACCCAACTTACCACATTATTTCCAAATAAAGATCATTTTAAACTACTGTGCAATGGCTGGTTGCAAAAACATGATAGTATTTTAAATTAATTTTGATAATTTTAGTTTAACAGCAATGTAAAGCAATATATATGCCTTCTCACGTTTGTAAACAACAAAATGGTTGCTGCAACTGCGCTAAGTTAGCTACACTTCGACACCCGAACCCTGTACTTTCAACACAGTCACCATTTAGCATTAAATAAGCAAATTTTTAAAAGGTACTCAAAAAAATGCTTCTGTTAAAAGATGGACATCCTGATTTGACTCAAACTATTATCCGACGAGGTTATTTTCCCTTTTTTTAAATGCCAAATGGATTTTTGTAATAATTGGCCATTCGTCTTTTAAAATATTTTTGTGGTGCCCGTGAAAACTTCTCTCGATTTATATAGATCTTTCTCAGCGATCGAGAATTATTATAGACACGATTTCATTATGAAGGTTATTTCAGGAGTACCACATTGATCTCTTCTTTCTCCTACCCTAGTATTTTTTTTTTTTTTCTTAAAACCATATTCACTGTAGAAGATATAACAGCAACATTTACCGTACACCCTTATTCGGTGGCAGGCCGAGCATATTCCAGCTTGAACCCATGAGGCAAAATATGAAAAATTCGCTCAATCACAATCTTGTAAGAATTTCTGTAAAGATCGGCAGAGCGTAATGGGGAAATTTTAATACTCTATAGATCCATTATTCCATGTTATGGACAGATATGTACAGAGGGCAATGAGCTCATCGGTGACGTTAGGGTGTCTAACACTCGTGACTTAGTGCAGTATCGACGCAATGGGGAATATGTTTCGCTGAGAACTTATTCTAGGGGGTGACTGTGTACTTCGATTCGAAAGCAAAATCCTTCGAATCCGTATGACACTTCCTTTTTCGTGTGCCAAAAATTCAGTCTGCTGTTATTTTGCATTGTGTTAAAGTCGTTAGTCGTTGATTGGACTGCTGTAACGGTTACTAGGTTAATTAATAGAAATGGAATGCCATCTGTCGTTGCCTAGAAACAACGTCCTTTGTGTATTTGATGTAGTGGTGTGAAACCTTGCTAATCTTTGATTTCTACTTTTTCATTATTTCCCAGGGGTGCTCAGGGGCTTATTTGATGGATTGTCTAATGGGGTTTGAAGCCAATTAATTTTTACAACTCGAAAAAACATGGTTTTAAATGCTTAGTTCTGTTTAAAAGAATTTATAAATATATATTGATTTGCTCCCCAATATAAGTTCTAAAACTGATTAGTGTTTTCACCTTTTTTATTTTCAGTGTTTTTGGTACTCGAAGATGTTCCCGTTGTTTAGCCTCAATAGGATCCACCGAACTGGTGATGAGAGCGCGAAGTTTAGTATTTCATGTGACCTGTTTTTGCTGTGTCGTTTGCCAGACACCCTTAGCAAAAGGTGATCAATATGGCATTATAGATGCTCTTATTTACTGCAGGTAAGCTTTATTTATTTCAACACAATTGATTATTTCGTAATTGCTTTTTTTGTTTTAATTTATGTTTTAGAACCCATTACACTATGGCTCGTGAGGGTGACACAGCATCGACCAGTTTGGGCTCGGCAGTGGTGCCTGGTGTTGGTGGCGCTAGTTCGTATCCGTATTCAAGTCAATTTGGTTCACCTCCGAATGATTCGTCGAGTCCACATTCGGATCCAACACGTATTGTTCCTAGTAGTATATTTGCATCTGCCTCTCATGTCATGACCGGTCTTCCACAGCCACCACGGCAAAAAGGGCGACCACGCAAAAGGAAACCCAAAGAAATCGAAGCCCTCACTGCCAACATAGGTATGAAATGCAAGTACTGTTCTATCTCCTAAAGCCAAGACATATTTTAAACAAATTCTCCCTTTCCAAACTATAGATTTAAATACTGAATATCTAGATTTTGGACGGGGTTCCCATATGAGTGCATCGTCGCGAACAAAACGTATGCGCACCTCGTTTAAACATCATCAGTTGCGTACAATGAAATCATATTTTGCCATAAATCACAATCCCGATGCAAAAGATCTTAAACAATTATCACAAAAGACAGGTTTACCAAAGAGAGTATTACAGGTTGGTCGAGTTTAAGGGACCAAAATGTTCTCTAATTAAACTAACGAAATATTGCTTTCTCTCTTTCTAATACAGGTGTGGTTCCAAAATGCTCGTGCTAAATGGCGTCGTATGATGATGAAACAGGATGGTTCTGGTATGTTGGAGAAGGGTGACGGCACTTTGGACTTAGACAGTATATCAGTTCATAGTCCTACCTCCTTCATGATGGGTGGTCCCAACAGTCCACCTTCCCATAATATGGATTAGTAGTTAATCTTTGGTGACATTTACTTGCCACACGAAAATAATTGCGAATTATAGTAACAACCGCAATCGATTGCAGGACTGACATCAACATCAACTCTAGCTCTCTCTTTATTCTCTATGCAAACATAAATCTTTAAACGACGGCAGGGACACTTACTTAAATCTAATAAAATTAAGCAAACCCATAGATACATACATATATCGGAACGCAATAAATACTCCACACCCACTCTAACAAATTTAGCATTTAAATTTTACTGATCATCAGTTTATCACAGATCATAAGAGATCATACTTGTTCATTAAATATTCACACTATCATAAAGGAAAAAAGAAATACTCAACCTTAGAGAGTTAAAGCGAAATCTAGAATTGATATTTTATTCGAGGTGTGTTCAAAAAAATTACGGAAATTTAAATTTTCCCAATAAAACTATGCAATCATGTGCCCCCCAAAGTGATCTCCTCGCCTTTTTACCAATCATTGTAACAGGATTTATGTGAGAATTATAGCGTCTCGTCAATTTCGTATTGTTGAGATTTTCAGTGACCTTGAGAAGACAGCGAATTGAAATGGTAAAATGTTTAATATTCTTAACACTGAATACGTTCCTTAGGCCTCTTCTAGCACATAATTAGCTATTACAACTTTATGTCAGACAAGCAGTTTTAGCTTAATACCCCTTGTTGAGGAGTTAGAGAGTATCTGAAAAAGCGCGGCACCCTTTCGGCGACCTCTGTTACTATGCATGAGCACATCGGATTTGAAACAATAATTGGCCAGAGACCGAAAGTCTTTCGGGTTAATGGCTCCCGCAGTACAAGCGCGTTGTGTCACTGACAAGATCCCGAAGGTGTCTATCTCCCAGTTCCAAGCCCCTGATAGTCCTCAAAACCTGGAAAGAAAAAATGTCTATCAATTATTTTAGTTGGTTCGAATTAATGAAAAAATGGCTTAGCACTTCAAAATCATGTACAAAACTTTTCACTGTCAAAAACAATTTATTGATCGGCGCATAAGGACAACAATTTTTGAACTAGAATTTCTAAATTTTCAGCTTTCTCAATACACTTCGAAAGGGGCATTGAAGAGTTGTCACAAGTTAAAATTTTTTTTTTTATCAACAATTTAAAATACTAAAGAACACAGAAGAATCATTGTTCTTATAATCAAGGCAAATTCATACCAGGTAAACTCAATGGCAATTTCGACATCGTGTGGTTTTTCTTGAGCAAGGCGAATATAAACAGGTGATTGCAGGGCTGCAACAAGTACAACAATAAAAAATACAACAGGCAATTTGTTTTTACAAAATCTATGCCACTTGTCAAAAACATTTGTGGAAATAAAACAAAAATAAGTAAATTTTTTGACATTTGTAAATTAAACAGATAATGAGAATTTTCTCCCGTGCAATCATCTGTTTATATTCGCCTTGCTTTGAAATTCTATTCTTTATGTAATATATCCAGAAAAATATCTGTTTCCCTGACGTATGGTAAAGTTGAATGTAGGCCAGTCCAGATTTTTTTATGTAGACTAACTCGAAACTTCTTTTAGGATAGAGATTTTATAACAGCATTTAGTAAACAGTTATTACAATAGCAGTTGTCAAATCCCTTTATGACGTACTTACTTTTATTTTAATATTTCATAATGTCAAAAGTAACATTTGATATCAATCAAGGCGAATTTGTAACAGGTGATTGCAGTGGCGAAAAAGCTCATCATATGCATGAAAGCGAAAAGTCAAACTCCATATAAAAATATTATAAACAAATTTTTTCTATATGAAATTTGATAACTGCAAAGGAGGCGAATAAACCTGAATTCGCCCGTGCAATCACCTAGTATTAATACGCCTTGATATCAATTTAAAAAAAAAAACAATTTATAATTTTTTCTCATTGAATTTCTATCTTAAAAGAGGTTAGAACACTTCGCTTAATATAAAATTAAAAAGTGGAAATCTATATGGAAAGCTGCTGGGACAGGGTTAGGTGTTGTAGCAGCTCGAAAAAGTTGGGGACATTTGTGTACTTTGTGCAGTTTTGGATACAAGGTTACCGGGATGGTCAGCTTAAAATAAAAAGAACTAGGCGAAAACAGTTTCGTAGCAATTTTACGTTTACCGCCTTCAATGTCAACACCGTATTAAAGTAATAAATGATTTTCATAGAAAGCGTTGCAACAGAGCCGGTACCTACCTGTCAGTTGTTATCTATTATCTCTAGGGATGTTAAACGATTTACACATTTACATATTTAACATAAATCAATATTTACGAAATTAAAAATGTAGCAACTGATGTTATAGTAGTGTGCATTTTTCTTGTTCTAGTCAAAATTGAATCTAATCTAATTTAATTTTATTTTTTTATATAATAAAAATATATATGAAAACGTGCTTAACCCAACTTAAGGGCGTAAGTGCACTCCAAAGTTCCATAACAAAACTAAACTTAAAAAACAAAAAAAAAAACGAATATAAAAATGTCTAAAATTCCAGTGATAAATTTTAGTTTCAACATTAAACTCTCTTAATGTCAAACACATGCTGTCACCATCTAATAAAAGCATTAAAAGGCCCCTCTTAAAAATATTAAAGCACTGAAAGCTTCAAAAATACCACACACACACACACTCTAACGAACTAATAAAAACTAAGAAAAGAAAAAGGACTAAAGATACGTTTTTTTCTAATTTTAAAGCACACAAGGCTTCACATTAGGCTTGATTATCTAAACTTAAATTGTTTTGTAAATATTACAGAAGTCAAAGAAGAAGAAGAAGAAGCAAAAAAGAAAATTTATAAATATGTATTTTGAATAAGATAAAAATAAAATATAATAAAGTTATTTATTATATAATAAATTAAATAATTAATTTTATAAATAAATTAATAATAATATTCATTAATTAAGCCACGTATTGTTATTAACTGACTCTCTTAACACATAAAATGATTCTGATTAATATTATTTTTATTCTAATTATAATTTTAATTACTCTAATACTCATTTAATTATTGTTTAAGAAATTAATGGGTTTTTTCTTCTTTTTTTTAATGGAATAAAAAATTAATTTTATTTAACAAACAAACAAAAATCAAGGACAAAAATAAAAAGTAAAATAAAAAAATATTTTTAAGTCTGATTTGAAAGTTTAAATGTATAAAAAAATAACAAATCTATAATTTAAGAAAAAAAAATGTTAATAATATTTATACTCATTTATAATAAATAAAGACAATTGTAAAAATGCATCAATAATTTAAAATCGAAATGAAATGAAATAAAGAAATTAAACAAAATATCACAATAATAACAATAATGATAGTTAGCTGAAGATAATTTTGTTAAAAAGCGAAAATAAATATCAAAAAAAATTTAAGCACATAAAAGAAAGAATAAAAAAAGAATATTAATTAATTAAAATATTTGTACTTAATACTATAATATTAAATTATTTATAGAAATTATTAAAAGAACAAAAAATGGAAACAGGGGTTTAGACCTTGAAAAAAAGCAAACAACAAATAAATAAAAAAGGAAATTATATATAAAATTAAAATAAAAAATAAAGCCTAAATACAAAAATATATATATAAAAAAAAAACTTCGTTTGATTTTCATTCAAAGCTTAAATCTTAATAAAAACTGATTTCAGTCAACATTGCATCAGACAACATCTATGAACATCAAAACAAAGAACAACTACATTGCTACAATGTAACTTTGTGTTGGTATAAAGTTCATTAAATATAATGTATTTTCTCTACAATTTTATTTAGCAAACTGCCCACTGTAAAATTATGTAAATATTGGTGCCTATTATGAGCAACTTGCGATCTTCGACTGTAGTCGAAAAAGCTGATCGAACGAATTTTCATTTGGTATTATGGCGGACATTCGATAAAAATAGCGCTATTGTGAATTTAACCCAATTGGATTATTCACAATAGGACACACATATTTATCAGTTGCCCCTATAAATAATATTGAATTACTATTCCATTACTTGTTCCATTAGAAAAACGAGCTTTTCCAATTGTTTTTTTTACTTAGACCTGCATGAAATTAAAATAAAATAATGTACTGCTGACATTTAAAAAAAAAGTAAGTAAGATTGTTATATTCGGTCGTGCCGAACCTTCTATACCCTTCACCACAGTGATTTTTATTTTTAAAGACATAGGTACAAAATTGATTTAATTAAAGAGACAAACGCATTAAAAAAAGAACTGCCATTTTTTCCCACTAATCAGCAATATTTTATATACGATATATATTTATATATATATATATATATTTTTTTTTTAATTTGATAAACTTTTTTTATTTTATATAGTTTATTTGACCTTTGGGTTAATATTAATTTAACTATTTTATTTTAAGCTTTAGATCTTTAAATAATTTTATTTATATTTTCAATATTTCGCCACTCCTGCATCATCTGGAAAAATTATAAAATTAACGGTAATAAAAATTATAATTTTTTAATTTTATAATTTTTTTTTTTTAATATTTGTTTGAAAATGTTTTGTTATAATTTACGAAAAATTTTATAGACAATTTTTTTGTAAAAATTTTGTAGAAAATATTTTTGTAATAATTTCATAGAAAAAAAATTTATTGAAAATTGTTTTGTAAAAATTTTATTGAAAATTGTTTTGTAAAAATTTGTAAATCTTTGTAAAAAAATTTTATTGAAAAATTTTATGAAAAAAATTTTTAGAAAATATTTGGAATTTTTTTTTTTAATTTTTAGTAAACTGTTTTTAAAATTATTTTATAAAAACTTATATTAAAAATTTTTTGTAAATATTTGTTTGAAAATTTTTTGTATTTTTTTTAATATTTTATGAAAATAAAATATTAAAATATTATTTTTAATTCTTAGTAAACTTTTTTTAAAATTTTTTGTAAAAACTCTTATTGAAAATTTTTTGTAATTTTTTTAAGTATTTTGTAAAAATTTTTTCTAAAATTTGTTTTTGAAAATTTTTAGTTAAAATTATTTGAAAATTTTTTGTAAAAATTTTTAGGAAAATTTTTTGTTAAAATTTTGTTGAAAATACCATTAGTGAAATTTTCGAAACTATGCCTGGCAGATCGGTAAGCTTAAATTTTCTGTATGTCTTTATGGTGCCTTGTAAAAGTTGATTTCAACCAGAACATAGACGGATGGTCGGACATCGCTTAATCAAAATCTCTATGCATAAGGATTCAGAATATAGATATATACTTTATGGGTTCGGAAATGAATATTATAGCAATTACACACAGAACGGCAAACAAACCCTTTCCGCCTGCGGTAGAGGCTATAAAAACAATAAAAAATTTTCAAATATTTACATGTTCAACAAGCAAATTTGTTGTACAACGAAATTTTCGACAGTGCTACCAACCAACCAACTCATCACCCCTGGCCTCATCTTAAATAATGCCCTTGGCTGACATCAGACAAACTTTGATACCGTTTATGCTTCTGGTCTAACTTCCTCGATATTCAATAAAACGGATTTTAATTCAACACGATTTGAATTCAACACGACATATAACCTAATAATTCCAAAACCACGTATACTGGTGTTATTTGATTTAATACTAGAGTATCCATTTAATCGGGTTTTGGTTTTATTCGAGCAAACAATCAATCGATTTTGCAATTTAAATTAATCACGCACACAAAATTTATAGATGATGTTTAAAATTTTTTTTATTGATTTGTTTAATTTAGTTAGAAACTTGTTTGCATTTGATATTTTTGCTCCAATACACAGAAAAAATTTTAAGCATAAATATTATGAACTAATTTCACAGATTTTCAGTAATGTAAAATATTGAATTAGGGTTCGATTCCCAAAAAGCTGAAGGTCTTCGTAAGTATGCTCGATAATTAAGTTAAAATTTCGTTATCGTTATGCGACACATGGACATTTAAAGTTTATCTATTATATACTACGAAGAAGATTTGAGATATGTAAACATTTTAAAAACACACACTGTATTATTACTAAACACGTCTAGTACGAAATTATTCTTTAACGAACAAATAAAATGTTTTGCATTAATTGATAATAGCATTTATTTAACGAATTCTGAGCTACATTATTGCCGCAAAAAAATTTAAGCGGTATTGCCATACTGATTTTCAGAATCTTTCGAGATCCCGTAATAAAAATTGGTCACCAATTTCGCCAAACCGAGTATAGGGCTTTAATTTAATTTACAACTTAATGCAAATGAAATGGCAAATAATTAATCAACCTCATAAATTATTCCCATGTTTGTTTGCTGTGTGTAAACTTTTGTCAACATTTTTTTTAGTTAATAAAATGTAAGGGTATCTAACTAGAGCTGGCAAACTATCGATAGTCATCATACTTGATATTTTCGATAGTTAGTTAAAAAACTATCGATAGTATCAAATTCTTTTATTAATTATTAAATAAACTTTTTTAATATTAGAAAATTATATATATCGAACTAAATTTGTTTTTTTTATTGAATTTTAAAAATCTAAGAAAGAGATCTATTTTTAATAAATAACATGTTCATAAAATATGCACTATATCGAAATTGTTGTAGTCTCTCCAATAATTTTATTCATAAATATTTTTTATAAGACCAATTTATCAGCGTGTTTATGCTCGGTAAATTAAGTTAGAATATAATTTGTAATTTTATTATTTAAATTAAAAATAATATATCAACATAAATACATATTTTTGTTTTAAGTTAACTCTGAAATAATCGGGTATGTTCTGTAATCCGAAACCGAGTGAAATTGAATCCGAATGAAATTTTAAATTGTCATAACTTTTAAATCTTACAACGTTTTGATATTATTTTTTATACATTTGATTAAAGACCATTCACATAACTTCCTTGATTGCCAATGTTTTAAAATATTAGGCTCAACTAAGTTATATTTTTCTTTAAAAATTTATTCGATTTCAATTTCACTCGGTTTCGGATTACAGAACATACCCGAATGGTCCCTGCTTTGTTTATATTCTTTCGGATACTGTGAAAGCTGCACTTATACAAATAATTAACGTGAGGCATATAATTTCATAAACGACATCTGATCAGCGTTGTTCTATAAATCAATTTAGTACTGTATCCAATTTTTGACGATAGTATCACTATCGAAAAACTGTCCAATGGAAAGAAAACTATCGATACTACTATCGATTGTTTGCCAGCTCTATAACTAACTCTAAGCAAAAAACTATTTCGAACGAAACTACTGTTTTCATTACGGTTTAGGCGGTCGTGTGCAAACTTTTGTTGACCACCGTTTGCTTACTAAGCAACAAATTTGAATTAAATAAATACAAAATTATTTTTTTTTTTGTTTTTAATTAGTTTGATTTTTTATTGTTGTTTTTTAACCGGTTATATTTAGTATGTATTTTGTTTTTTATTTTATATTTTGTTTAATATTTGTGTTAAAACTCAACTTAAAGCTATTCTTGTTGTTCTTTTCTCTTTTAATTGCAAAAAAAAGTAAAAGGAAATATCTTGCTAGGAAAAACACAATTATTTAATAAATGCAACAACAAGATTTTTCACTTTCTTACTTAAAATTGTAAATTTATAAAAGGCAATATTTTAAAAAATGTAAAAACTGAAAAATTATAAATATGAAAAAGATTATCGAATTAGATTAAAATCAAATACAAAACTAAAATTGTATTAAAAACATGTAACATTACATCTTAACGAGCCATCAATATGTCGCATAAGCACATAAAAATGTCTCTTGAAGATTTTTGCTATATAAGTAATTTTCATGTTTAAACAACGCTGGCGTAACATTTGTTCTTACAGCGATATCTGAAAAAAAAATTAATAATTTTGATTCGAAAGTACCATCTACTCTGCCTTAAACATTCAAAGAAGATTAATAGCAAACAGAAAATAGGCGCATAAATATCGCTTTTATGCTTCATCCAAAAGTACATGAACAAATTTGTGTTTCTAATTCTGCCCATTTTTGTGCATATTGATGTGCAAGCAAATCGATGGCTGGTTAGGATGAACTCGTTAGGCCGTTTTTATTGAAAAAAAAAAAAAACTTGAAAACCTACATTTGTTTTTTTTTATTTAATTTAATTGTAAAAAAAATATATTAGTTTTATTAAAAAATGTCTTTTTTTCTCTGTTGAAGTTCGTGGGTTAATAAAAGAAAATATATTAATATTAATGTAAATGTTATTAATATAAAATAATAATTATTCAAAACAAAAATTTCAAGTAGTCAATTCTAGTTTTGATTTAGAAAAAAGTAAAAGTTGAAAAATGGTTTCTTTTTTATAACCAAGAAAAATGATACAGAGATCAAAACTGAATCGAGCTGTTTATGAGTACAAAATAACAATATATAAAATCAATTAATTTAAATAGAAAATAATATCGGAGAAAAAAATTTTAATAAAATAAAGAAACTCAATACTTTTTAATACTTGTACTTGAAGCTTTAACTTGTATAATTTTAATATTTGTATTTGTTTTTGTTTAATATATTACATTGTAAAAAATTAATTTAATTAAATTTTTAATAAAAAGGCATTTTATATAAGTTCGTTTGGTTTTTTACTCAATTTGTTTTTTTTTAATTTTTTTATTTTTATTTTCATCAAAATCAATTTATTTTGTTTGTTTTTTTTTTCTTTTTTTTGGCAAATGAAATCAAAAAGACAATTACAGCAATTTCTTTTCATGTTAAAAATAAATAATTTTTATAACTTTTAGATTTTGTCACTATAAATTTGATCGTTATGAATAATTTTTAAATTTTCACTGGATTTTAGAAGCACGACTCTAGTTTTGAACCTGCTCCACAAATAATTTTCTATGCTTTTTAAATTGATCATAATTTTGCTTAACTTTTACTTAATAGGGTATTTTCAATACATTTTTCAAAATCAGTTTTTAATATTAATAATCATATAAATAATTTAGTTCAAATTTGTGTGCAACTCTCTCTATGAAGATTTAATTTCCATCCTTAAAATTTAGACTAGTAAGTGTTTTTATATTAAGTTTTGCTACAGCACAGAGACAAGAGAGAGACAGAGAGTGTACTCGTAATTTATTATTTAATTTTAAATTTGTTTGTTATCGTTATCGTAGTAGTAATAGTTATAGTAGTAGCAGTAGTATTCGTTACAATTAGTTTCTTTAGTTAATTAAGAGCTTCTAGTTTTTGTTATAAATTTAAGAGTATTAATTTAGTTGTATGTATTTCCAATAATATGAGATTTTAATTTTCGTTTTAATAATTTTGTAAAATTTCGCGCGTTCGTTCTATCGAAGCAATAAATGTTTAAAGTGAAAATTATCTGATTTGTTGAAAATCTGTATCGGTTTTGGGTTCACTGTTGTCATTTACAACACCCACAATATCTATTGACGTTGAATCAGGCATTGGATTAGAACTGAGACTGGCTGCGGCCATAGCTTCACGATTGCGACGTTTCATTTCTTGTAGTTTCTTGCGTTGAGCCTCACGTTTTATTGCAGCAGCCGATGGTGTAGCCGTTAAAGCATTGCCATTTGTCATGCTTTGCTTTGATTTCATAATTAAAGGAGTCTTGCTGGTTTTAGGTGTTCTCGAAACACTCACAACAGGTTCGACTTCCAAGGGTTTCTATTACAAAAAAAAAAAAATTAATGAAAATCCTTTGACCCTTAACACGCTTGCTTACCTTCCAATCATTCTTCTTCAGATTTTCAATATCAGCAAATATTGAATCGATATTATCGACTTGTAAATAGACCATATCCCAAAATCCTTGCAAGTCATCTACAGTGGTGGGAAATTGGTCACTTGGTGAACTGTTTAAATTATTGTGACACAAACCTGTTGAATAGAAAATGGACAACAACAAAAAAGTTAGTTTTAAACTAGACAAATAAAATAAAATTATTTCTTTTTCTAGTTACCTTCAAATTGTTTCATTTTTTGTGACACTAATAAACGAGCTTTACCAGAAGCTGAACGCAGCAAACCCAAAATATCTTCTGTAGAATTTGGATTACTCTGAAATGAAGACAGTCAGACGACAAGAAAATCAATGAAAATTTCGTGAAATCTACATAAATAAAAATGAAATGCTGAAATGCGATTTGGCAAATTTTTTTTAGATCTTCACCATAACCCAAATTAGGTTTTTACGGTAAAAAAAATTAACCACGCCCACTTTAAAGCCCAATTTTTTCATTTATCTAATTTCAAAGAACGACGGGTATTACAAATTACAAAACTGTTATTTACAAAAACTTCTTTTACTCGTAAAAAAAAAAAGATTTCTTTTCCACTCACCGTCAAGTCATCCAAATATTTATCAATTTCAGCAGCCATGATTAGCAAACGATTCTGTTCTTCTTTCAACTGTTTCAAAAAGAAGTGAGCATCTCTAGCGGCCGGCTTTGCTGAACCATTCGTTGTCGATGGCGACGACGATGGTGTGTTTTCGGCATCTGCAGAAGAAATATTCGAAATCGCTATTTGCGGATTTATTATAGGAAGCACAACTTTTGATTCATCGATTGCGGGAATTAAATTTTGTAAAACTGAAATGTCGCCATCTTGCACAGCAACAGCAACTTTGTGATCCAATTCATCTTGGCCTGCAATTGGAGAAGATGTATTTAATATTGTTGTTATTTGGTGGTGGCTATTTTGTTGTTGTAGTTTCTCTTCAATTTGTTTGCCAAAAGTAGTTGGTGTAATTGTTGTTGGAGGTGTGTTGTTAGTGCCATTCGTTATTGCTGTAGTGTGGGTTTGTGGCTGTATTGGATCCCTACCAGGGGATGTACGAGAGAGATTTCGTTTGGGCGATATCACTGGCAATTGTGCACGAAATTCTTGTGACAAATGTCGCAGACATGGTAAATCAATATCGTTATTGTCCAATTTAACTGTGTCATCTTTGGCAGCCGTGTTATTTGGTGAGATTGGAAGTTTACCGTTGGACAATTTTTTACGAAATTGATTATAGTCTTTGTTGGGTGATAATTCTTGAAATTTACGAGCCAGTTCGGAGGTGGCACTTCCGTTTTCACCATTTTCTGTAGAAGCCGACTTATTGAGGCGCGACGAAGAGTCTTTTATCTTTTTGGGGCTATAAAAGCCCTGAGCTAGAGCACCAGGCCCATATAATCTCTCAACACGTTGTTGAATAAAACTTCTTGCACTGTCACTGCCGCCACCACCAAAACCACCGCCACCACCAAACTCATTGCTGCTGTTGTGACCGTCAATACCATTTTGACTGTGATTGTTGCTTTCAATAATCGAGTATTTACTGCCACGTGTTGCGCTCGTTATAAACACACCATTTGTGGCGGCCGCCATTTGATGGGGTGGCTGTTGTTGCTGTGGCGATGTTAGATTCACATTTGGCATGGTCAACAATATGGGAGGAGCAAGTGAATTACTCTTTTTACAGTATTGCAAACTGCTTGACGATGGTCGAATCGGTGATACTTCTCGTGATTTGTTGATGTCCTGACGAATTTTTGAATCGTATGTTGTAATATTCGAATAACCGTTAACACAACATGCTAAATTTAAATAACTTGGTTTCTTATCGTAACTATCTTCGGGTGTCTGTGGTGACAACAAAGTTGCTGCTGCTGTTGTTGTTGTTGTCGCCGTGGTGCTATTATTCGATTTTGGCTGATTGTGTTCACTTATGTTTTTATTAACTGCTGTTGTGGGTGCTTGGGTTAATGCAATGCAAACTTGTCCTGTAACCGGATCCACATAAGCTGTCGTATTTTTAACAGTCTGCACGGAACAGCGCTCTCGTATGTTGTTGGTAAATTCTCGTGTTATGTCCTTAATGGATATGGGTGTTGGAAAATTTAAACTTCCACTTGTATCTATAGAGGAAGGAGGTAAAAATAGATGTTAATTAATCCTTGCTTTAAGAGAAAATAGCGATTAGCCATAATAATCCGATAATTAGGTATTAAAAACACAGAATTCCTTTAGCCCGACATTTGCACGAATACGAAGATCGTAATTCTAATTTTTATCATTAAGATTATTTTAAATTAATCCAATGCTTTTAATTTATTTTTCTTTTTTTTAACTGCAAATGTTTTCTTGTTTCTTTCTGCCCTTGACGCTTACCTAAATCTTTTGGACATTCAAAGCGATTTTTAAAATCAAAAATCCTACAATTCAAAATACAGTTCGTCCAGATTTTAAAAGAACACTTTCTTAAATCAAAATTTCTAAATAAAAATTTTTTGGTTTTTATTTTATTCTTAATTTTTAATGTTATAAAGTGATAAAAAATATTACTTTTTCTATCGAATGCTTAATGCCACTCGTAGTTTATTACTCCCTAGAAGACATCATCCTTCGCCGGTATTACCACATAGCACTAAATCGCCGGCGAAGTAAAATAATTATAAATTGGCTATGCTAGCTTCAAACTAATTCGCCTAAATAACACCAGAGGCGCAGCAATACTGTTCTAAAAATAATCATGACGTGCAATTGCAGTGTTGCCAGAATCGAAGCTTCACTATCACTAACCATCTGTCTTATCTACTACTATCCCTTTCCAAAGAAAGTACCACAGTTTATTTAGGCATTAACTGCCTGAGTGGTACTTCTCTTTTTATAAAAAAAAAAAAAAAAAAAAAGACATCAGTCAGTGAAAATATCTTTAAGGAAGGTCCCAGTTGAATAAAATTTGTATTTAATTTGTATTTTTACTTTGTGGAATTACATTGTTATTAAAATATTTTTAAACGACTCTTACAGAGGTTAACAATAATTTTTGGAATTTTAGATTTTTTTTATAAATTTTAGAATTTTATCCAGGGATGGGTACCTTTACATAAAGTAAATACATAAACCATAATTGAAGCACTATAAAAGTAAGAGTCTTTCAATTGGTGTGGAAATCGAGCAAAATATTGTCAGGACGCCCACGACGTGGAGGTCACTGCTAGTCTTCAATAAAATTAAGTAGCTGACAACAAGGCGACGATTGCAGACAACAGCTTTTGCGGTAGATGCTGTCGTCTATGTGCATAAACACACAACTTTTGCAAAAAATTTTAATAAGATATCGCTTTCTATTTTTTATGATCGTTAAAAAAAATGTTAAAATTTTGCATGAAAAATTATCTTTAAGACTACAAAATCTTTGTGTAAACTTAAAGGTAAATTTGCGGTAAATTGACGGTAAAATCGATTGGTAAAGTATGGCCACAATTTATAAACAAAAAAAGAATAGTGTTTTTAGGGTTCCGTATACCCAAGGGTTAAAAACGTAACCCTATTGTTTGCGCTACAATGTCTGTCCGTCTGACCGTCTGTCAGCGCCTTCTATTTCTGAAACCGTAATAGGAAGACTTGAAATTATCACAGAAAGTGTTTTACTATGGCCTCTAAAACAAATAGTAAAAATTAAAGGGTGTTCCCACCGTGACTCGGTTTATATTTATATGCCCTAAGTTTTGAACCATAATTGGTAGACTCTTGAAATTTTCACTGAAGGTGTATTACTTGGGCCACTATAACACATATTAAAATTTAAAGGGTGTTCATACATTAACATGATTTTCAAGTATATTGCCTTATTGTTTAAACCGTAATAGGAAGACTCTTGAAATTTTTACAGAAAATGTGTTGCCATGGCCGCTATAGCAACTATCTAAAATTAAAGAGTATTCCGACAGTGACATGTTTTCATATATATTGCCTTATATTTTGAACCACAATAGGTAGGCTCTTGATATTTTCATAGAAAGTATATTAATATGGCCGCTATAACAAAAATTATATGTTATATAGCGGATAGTGATGCGATTTACGCTTTGACCTCTTCAGGGACGAATTTTTTATGAGTTAAAAATAAAAAATAGTAAAATTTTACCAAAAAAAAAAAAATAATAATGTCCACATATGTGGCCATTTAGCGTAGAGTTCATCTATGAATGAAGAGATTTCATGCACATAGGGCAGTTCTTCAGTCTTTTCACTTTTTACACATATAGCGAGTTCGTCTAGTATAACTTTAATTATGACTTCGTGGGGCTTTTTTATGCTCAACTTCGAATTTTTTGTTACATTTACCTATCTGTATTAATGAGTTCACCAATGTGGCTTTGAACCCTAGAAGAGTCATATACATATTTTTAGTTTTGCATTCTTGAGGGTCTACACTAGCATATGTTCATTCCATCTCTGAATTGGTATATTATCAGAGGGTGTAACAATAGAAACTGAACCTCTTTCACGCTTATGTAGAATCTTTTCAGAAACGAGCTTTGTTGAAGCTTCACCAAAACGGGTTGGCAACTACGATTTTGCAACTACTACTTGGCATACTTCTTGAACCGATAACTATACACATTAATGTCGTTTATAATTGGCAACAAAATAGCTGCATTAATAATACAAATTAAGATTTCCAAACTAATACAATCATTGAAGGGGATTATATTTTACTTAACTGATATTTTATTTGCCAAATAGTAATGATAGTGTTTGGATAAATGCAAATATTTTACGCACAATAAGTTATCGTTGTAATGTTTTCGCAACATCATATATAAAATGGCATATTCCATTATCAGTGGATTATATTTAACGAATTTGTTTTTGTTTATGTGCCAATGTCCCTGAAGAGGTTAATTTTTTCAAACGTAAGTTTATACAGAGTCTGTAAATTTATGTACGCTATAGCAAAAGGTAAGAATTGAAGGATTTAGCGAAAGAGACACAAATTTAAGTACGTAGGTAGACTTATTTTTTAACCGAAATGAGAAGACACTTTATATCTAAAGTAAGTTTATCCTTAAGTACAAAAAATACACTAAAAATGAAAGGGTATTTTAATATCTCGGATCGTATATTGAACAGTTTTAGGCTGACATGCAAAATTTACACAGATTATATTTTACAATATCTTCTATGACAACAAGTAACGAAAATAAAATTAATGAAAATAAAACCGTGTTCCTAGGCATATTTAACCAGGTGACAGCACAATTTTTTGATATGAAGTTTGACATTATTCATGTATTTTAAGAGAGAATAAAATAAATATTACTGTCAATATGCATATTAAAAAAAAAAATTCAAAAAATTATTTGTAGATATTTCCTCTCCCTTACGCTATCACCTTGTTAAATACGCCTTGGTATGTTCCCTAGATTTTGCGAATTTGAAGAATTTGTCCTTCTCTTCTAAACGTTATAGGCTGTCACATGATATTTACACAGGGTATTTAATACTATTCTCTAGTAAAAAAATAATTAAAAATTACAGGGTGCGCAATAAGACGTAAAGAAATAAAAACTTGTATTTTTAAAGTTGTACTAAACTTAGTACGGAATCCTATGTGTGTGAGTGTAAGTAACACTTGACTGATTTCTTATAAAGACTTTTTGACTTCCCCATATTAAAAATAAATGCTTTAAATTATATAAATTAAATACTTCAAGTGTCTGGGTAAAACAATTGCGGATATTTTGAGTCGCTTTTAAAATTTGAAATTTTTAAAATCATTTAAAAAATATAAAAAACAAATTTATCGATTACTACTTTTTGTTTGTATATTGTGTAAAAACGTGTGTGGGAAATAAAAACTAGATGGTGTTGGCTGTTTATTTTACGTGTTAGCATGGCCTAAAACCCACAACAACAGAAAGAAAAAAACTCGTAAACATAAAAACCATGTGTTAGTAAGTAAGAAATAAACCCAGAAATAAAACCAAAATTATAAAAAATAGAATAGTGTGGAAAGATGTTAAAGACGAACCATATAGAAGAGGCAACAAATAAAAAATACAACAAAAAAAAAATTATTAAAAAATAAATCAAGTATTTTTTGAAGTATAAAAAATTAAGGGGTAAGAAAGAGGGGTGGGTGGTGGTGAACAAAAGAAGTGATAGTGTGTTGACAGAGTGTATTCAAATAAACAAGAAAAACTCCATTTACTAAAAATAAAATGTTTTAATTTAATTTAATTTAATTTAACCACCTTTATGTTGTTAAGCAGTTAGATTTTCTTGCTCATTTATTTTTTCAGTGTTTATTGTTTTTTTTTGTGCGTAAAGTTTTTATACCTGATATATCTGATGATTCGGCATCAACATCTAAAGAACAGCTGCCAATCGAGTCCATACTTCGATCCATTACTTTTTTGTTAAATTCTATGTTGAAAAATTAATTATCTTTTCAACTTTTTTCAGTTTGTTACTTTCTCTTTTTTTTTTTGCTATTTCTTTACGTTGAATTATGATTTACTCTTATTGGCCAGGTCAACAAGTTCTGTTTGTTGCTTTTTATTTATGTTCAAGTTGTAAAAGTTCAAAAGGAGAATAAAACATAAAAAATATTAACAAGCGGTTAAAGACTTTTGGAGTTTTTATTTTAAAGGGAATTGGCATTAGGCAAGTCGATTGTTGGTTACAAAAAAAAAAATAGAGAAAAGAAAATCTTTTAAAACAAACAATACAAAATTCAAAATTAAAATCATAATCAAAATCAAAATTAAACAATCTAACAGCAAAGCAGCATAAGCCAGTAAACAAAAACTCAATAAGATTTAATAAAAATGTTCAATACATCAACAAATCAATCAATCTACTTGTCTATAAATAATAATAATAATAATAATAATAATAATAATAATAATAAAAAGAAACTATTTTTAATTTTTAACATGCAAAGAGATCAAAACCAAGATATAATTTATATTTACACTACGAGCAATTGTATCATGGTTTAAAGATGAAAATAATTATGCACTTAATAGTTTCTTATGCGTCCAATTTAGATCTTTCAACGACTGACTACTTGTGTGGCAATTTCATGCAGACCGCAACACAATTGTGGTGGATTTCATACTCTACATCTTACGTTTATTATATACATATATATATATATATTTTTAACAAATTATTAGTTATTATAATTTTTTAAACATTTACAGGGTCTTGTTTAACGCTAACGCAATTTAATTTGGGACAAAAATAGCAAAGATTGAAAATCAAATTCATAAACCGTTTTTTTATTTATTTATAAAGCGTGTCCCGAAATTAACATAAAATATATTTCCAGCCATTTTTACAATAAATTGTTGGCAACCCTAAAAAACAAATATTTTACAGCTGAGAGTTTAGGGTTACTATATTACATATATTAATATAGGAGGAATGGGTCCCTTTTCTACCCCTTGATTATAGGTAACCGAATTGTAATTTACAGCAACCTTATATCCATAAAGTCACGTACTACAATCAGCCTTTAATCTTGACATTAGAGATTTCCAACTTTCGACTGGTAACTGATGGCCTTATTTCTCATCAATAAGTCTTTAGTAGTTGCAAACATTTGTCCAATGCTCAGGTCCTCCATGGCATGTACATTGAACAAGTTTCTGCCCTTAGTCCTAAGTCTGATGTCTCAGTGTCTTCCAGACTTAGCTGCAAGTATCACCTTCTTCTATTTTCATCTTGGCTAGATGATACTTGAAGTTTTCTTGACCTGTCACTATCGCAGTTATACACCACAAGGTATCTCTATTAGGTGCTCTTTAAGCATCATTCGAGCCTCGCTACAACTTTTCAGGTTTAGTGAGTTCAGCCATAGCGGGACCTTCGCTTGTGATACTCTGAGTTCTGGTTCGCAGAAATTTACATCAGATCCTCTATTTGCTATTCCTTAACCCACATTAATGTTACGTTACCTAAATAAACGAGGTACATCTTTTAAGTTTTCAAACACATTCCAGCACTAGACTAGATTACACATTCACTTGCCTCATGCTTTTTATAACCTACTAGTTGTCAAGTGCAATGAGAAACTTTCCTTCATGCACCCGACTTTCCAGCAGCTGATCCAACGCATGCAGCAATCCAAGCAATTCTGCCTGGAAAACGGACATATACTCTCCCAAATGCAGCTTACAAAGCAGGTTTAGCTCAGCTCAGCTGAGTATACACCCGCTCCTGCTCTACCGTCTACCATAAGAATGTAAAAATGTTGATGTCGTTCTCCATACACTCATTGTGTATAACGCCTTACGCAATGAATGTCCGATACAGTCTTTCGACTATTTTTCTTCTACTCATGAGTTCCATCGGCATTTGAGCATCCCTAGTAAAAATGGACGCGACGAGACGTTTTTATTAGTAAACATTGTTTCGAAAATAATAAAAGTTTGGCGGACAAAATATGGTATATTATTTTAAAAAAATTAGGGAGTTGAAGACGCTAAACACACCGGTCGTCCAAAAACAATTCGTTCAAGTGTCAATATCGAATTTCTGATTCGTTCATTTATGATAAATTTTATAAATGTTCAACGTTCATAAATCAACATGTACATTTATGAAAAAGAACATTAATGAGAAGAAGCTAATTTATCACTCTTCATGTATGTATATTACAAAAAAGAAGTAGGGACGCGCATTCATGTATGAACATAGGCAGATTATTTTTTGTTGTTCATTTATTTCCCATTTATGACAAACATCATGAATATTGATTTTTGAATGTTCTTAAATGAAAAATTTTGAACCCTGGTAAAAACTTAATTTTTTGTTGAAATTATAGGTATTTTTAAAAATTTTAAATTTTTTTTTACAAAATAGTTATTTTTGTAAATTTGTTAATTATAGATTGATGTAAAATTTTTTTTTTTAGTTTGTATTTTTTTTTGCAAATTCTGGCCCATACTAAAGTTTAAAATAAACTAAAAATTTCAAAACACTCCCTGGCAAATATTTATCAGATAAGATTATGTTTGTAGTCATTATTAAAAACAGTGAATCGCGTGTAAGAATTTTCAAAGAAAATTTTAGTTCTTAGTCAAGTGCATTAATAGAGATTAAAAGCGTACTGAGAACTGTTTAAAAACACAGACACGAGAAAAAGAAAAGGATAAATGGTGTTGGGTATGATTAGTTTTTTGTTTTATTTTGTTGGCGGTTACCCTTTAATGTAAAGATTTTAGTTGACTTTTACTAACTTTCACTTCTGTCCGTGAAAAGACATTGTATATTTTTTTTTTAGTTTCATTTTCATCTGTTTATGTCATTATTTATTTAGAAAATGTGTGTAGCATGGCAGCACTATTCATTACCATTTTTATTCACATAATAATTTATTTATTTATAATTCGCATGTCATTTTATACCGAGAAGAGTAGATAGATGATTCATACATAATTTTAAATGTCTTTTATAGTTTTTTATTGTATCTATTTAAATATAGTTTTTTCTTATATATTTTATACATTTTGATGTTGGTTTTTCAATGTCCAACTTTTTTTGAAAAAAGGAAAAATCGCATAAAAATACCCAAAATAAGCTGACTGGAATTTTATTATTATATTTTATTATTCGTTGCGTTTTTGTTCTGAACCTTAATATATAATCTCCATATTTATAAAAAATAAAATATATGTATGTATTTGAAATCTATTTTAGAAAACAATTTTCAAACAAAAGTTGTTCTTAAATACATTTCAAATAAGTTTTATTTTTTTTAATATGAGGGTAAATGTTTAATCAAGGCGCATCAGGTAGCCTCACTACGGAACGAAAATATTAAGGCGAAAATGATCAAATTTTTATATGGATTTTGACAGTTAAACTTACAATTTTTCCCCTTAAATGGAATTTGAACTATCAAAATCCATATAAAAAAATAAAATAAAATATACCATTTTCAAATAAAAGAAAATATATAAAGAAAATAAAAATAAAGAAAAATGTTTACTTGGTAGTATAATATAAAAAGAAAATAGAGTTTACAAGTGTAAAACAATTTCAAAAAAAAGCTCTATCTCCTATAGGCCAGTACGCAGATCGCTTGAATTTTAGTTTCCCATAAGAAGTATGTGTAAAAAAAACACCTGAAATTCAGGTTTGAAATTTTTCAGGCAACTTTCCGTTTGGCAGTACGCAGGGATGTTCTTACAAAAAGTGGAGACTTTTTTTCTTCAGCTAAAACAAAAATGAATGTTCAGGCAATTGTTTGGTACCGGAATTTATATTTTTGTTCATTTCTGTGTTGATATAATGTTATTGTGTACAACAAACAATAAAATTTAAAAAACACGACTACATGATTTTTATTTCTACAAACGACCACATGATGAATATTACTTTTGTAGAAATAAAGGCAAAAAAATCAAAACTGAAATTCCGTAGAGCTGCGTACTGGGCTTATGAAATAAATGTAAAATTAAAAATTTCTCATATTCTATTTCTTTGATAAGTTTGTTTAAATAGAAAATTAATAACAATTGAAACTACCGGGTAGATCGATACGAAGAGTACGGATGACGAACGTAGCTGTCTAGAAAATGCATTCTGCTTTGCTGGTATCTAATTTTTCTTTATCTCCTTATAATTAAGAACTTAAGCCTAAATAATTAAATTATTAATAAAATAAAATATTTTCGCCTTAATATTTCGTAGTGAGGTTGCCTTATAAATGTGCCTTGTGTTTAATTGTACATTGAAAACAGCTTGAAAGCTTATGAAGTTTATAGTTACATGTAGTATTACCTACAATTTTTAACTTCAACCCCATAAATGATCCCTATATTCGCAGCAGTTGATTAACCGATGTCAGTCTCTTTAGGTTGCAACTGATATTTTGAAGATCTCAAATATATATGTATGAATGTATAAAGACCGGTCTGCCAGATCGCCACCAAAAATCAAAACTTCAGCATCAAAAATGTTTTACAAAAATCGAAAAATTGAAGAAAAAATGGCGGGTGAAATGAACAGAAGAATGTAAGAATATCATTTGGAACGTGATTATGGAGATTCTTTACCTTTAGCTTGAGGATTTCAACAATATAATGGCCCCAAGCACTGCTCACGTAGTGTCAAAAACTAGATTGCAGGGAAATAAATGAAGACCTTATGTTAACCAGCACAAAGTCGTGAACTAAATCCTATGGAAAATCTATAGGGGATTATAAAAAGAGTAGCTTAACGAAAATTCAAAATAAACCCATTTTAATGAAAATGATGCAGGTGGAGTGGGAGCAACTAAGTCCAGCCCAATGTGCTGAATTGGTCCAAACTATGCGACAACGATGTGCTAAAGTGATAGGGAATAGGGGCTTTTCAACTTAATATTGTCCTACTATAAGGTAAAACTAATAAAAGATTCTATATTCATGTAATCTTTTTTTTTCAGATGACTTAATTATATGAGCACAAAATATGCAAATAATATTTTATTTATTTTTTCTAAAAGAAAAATTTTTTTGTAGTTTTGTAATTTATTCAATATTGTGTTAAAATTTTTTTTAAATTGTGAAAAATAAGTTCATTATAAACAATCTTTGGTACAACCATGTGAGAGACTTATTTATATGAGCATAAGTGTATATACATACTACATATGTATGTATGTATATAAGTATGTATAAGATTCGACATAATATAGTACTTCAATAGAACGCTATTGTTTGAGCGCACTTGTCTCTTAACTTGATTATTATGCCGTTTGATAAGTGCCTTACCAGTGACTAGAAATTATCTAAAAAATATAATATTAATGCTCTAAGCGCCTTCAACGAAATGTAATTTTATTATTATTCAATAAAATTATTTTCTACTTTCACAAGACCCTAAAAAGTATTATTATAAAAATATCTTTCCTCCCAATAGGAAAAAGAGTTTCTTGTAATAATATATGAAATTATGTTTGTGTATTTTAATTTTAGAATTATTTTTACTTGCAATTGGGATTTTCTTTAATTTCAACGTTGAATCTTTGGGATTAGAAAAAAATTTATAATATTCCGCAAAGAGTGCGTATGAGTGCGAACTATTTTTATTTCCGTAGACTTTAAAATGAAAAAAAAAAATAAAATTACAACCAAAAACACGCTCAGCTGCAAATGCGCGTACGTGAAAGTCTACATTTGTTTGTAAAAATGTAAAAGATTTCCGAATGATTATTGTATTAATAAACATTACCGCACTTAAAAAGAAATCTGAAGAGGATGATGACAAAAGCAGCAGCAACAACAGTGAAAAGAACAATAGCAACAGCAATGACAACGACAACAATTTTTTAGTGCCTATGTGTCATTAAAAAAAATACTCGAACATAAAAAATTATTTTATAGACTGCTTAATCTTATACACATATAAACAAATGCGAAAAAAAAATAAAAACAAAATAAATGTTTAAAAAAAATATAAAGAAATACAACAAATAACAAGATTGGACAATGTGCATAATTATAGCAGGGATAGTTTAAAAATAGCACAACTATTTTATTCGTCATTTAAATATATTCTTATTTACATTCAGAGTACCGAAATGGTCACCCACTGTTCATTTATGTACGAATGTGTACATTTTATTTTTTAGCTGCATCTTCTCGAACATGTTTTCATGTTTTTTCATTTATGAATGCGATTTGATAATTTTACATAAATGAAGAGATCGTAGAAAAATGTACGCTAAGCATTCGCATCCATTAATGTTCGCATTTACATATTTTGTAATGTGCATCTGCCGGCCGAAATGTTTTCATTATTTCTTTTTTATATCTTTTTTCTGCATGTGCGATTGAAGGCAGAAAATTCTTTTATGTTCATTTATGATAAATTTTATAAATGTTCAACGTTCATAAATGAATATGTATATTTATGAAAAAGAACATTAATGAGAAGAAGCTAATTTATCACTCTTAATGTATGTATATTACAAAAAACAAACATGTAGACGCATTCATGTATGAACATAGGCAGAACATTTTTTGTTGTTCGTTATGAGCATGAAAAATTAATATAACATTTTAGATTTCTGATTTATGACAAATGTCATGAATTTTGACTTTGTTCATAAAAGAAAAATTCTCAACCCTCTTTATATTACAATGCATTTACATATTTTCTTTTTTTTATTTATACTTGAAGCACATAAATTTAGAAATTAAAATTACTTTAGCGTGATTGAAAATATTATAAATTTATTTTTAATAAAAGAATGTCACGTTTTCAAAACAAAGAAAGGAAAATACAGTTTACATTCTCTTCATACAAAATGACTAAACTAAGTACTGACTGCTATTCTCATTTTCAAATAACGAATAAAAAAATTGGATTTACTTTTTTATTATACGAAGTAATTTTTTTGAAAGAAATTATTTTTTCAATCATTTGTGCTTGACCACATTATTCACTGCCCTTTTTAAAGCTTTAAATTACATTAAAAATATGAAACATAAGAAGAACGTATATTTGTGATTATAAATATTTAAAATTTTTTTTATAAATTTATCAAAAATTGTCATATTGAAATACGTTTCATCAGTCGATCAGGATATGAACCCAAACATTTTATTGATCGTTAACCACTGCTTTCGAATAACTCAATAGAGGTTTATTAGTTTGCAGTATTTTTAAAATTATTAAATACATACAAAATTATATTGAATGTTACTTTGACTAATACTCGATAAAGTCCGTCATAACGTATATCTAGTTAAAGAACAATAAAGTTAAAAGAGGTACGATTTTATAGGGAAATGTAAAAAGGTTAAAATCAGGTTAAATGTCTCGATGGGAATAGAGACACGTGGTTTTTTAAACCATTACCATTTTGAAACATTCCTGCACATAAAAAACACGTCTAGAATTCCTGTAATTCTTTTATATCTTTACTTCTATTTATATATAGGTTATAAAATTATGGTAACGTTCAATACACAAAATTTCTTTTTATGGTTAAAAAATATCGTTATTGAAACTGTATTGTTTAAGCAATTGTAGTGATAAAATGTATGACAACAGGAGCTTGGATCCGGAACGATCCGAGTAACGTTTCACCAATTATTGATACCGCAACAGAACCTATCTGAAGTTTTTTTTTTCAGAAAAGAACATTCGATAATGCAAATCAGTTAAAATATTATTATTATAAATAAATGATATATTTTTTTGCTTTTTAATATTTTAATTTTATATTAAATTATTAAATAATTATTTACAATTATTTAATTGTAAATAATTATTTATAATTATTTAATTACTCCTCACCCATTTAAGGAAGACTTTCAAAATTAAGGCTATTATTTTAAACACAAATGTGTTGTCAAAAACTTACAAGAGTGGTATGAGAAGGGAAATGAGGAAAAATACAAATATAGAATAAACATGCCTTGTGGTTTGTCATTTTATTTTCTTTTTTGGAGTAAAACTTGGAAACTCACTTTATTTTTTTCCGACAAAATGAAAGTCATTTAAAAAACATTTTGGTAGGCTAAATCAAAGACATATGAACATATGTATGTATAGATCATGCACTTAGATAAGCAAAATTAACAAAGCTTAAAAACCTATTGTATAATATAAATCTATAAATCAATAAATTATAGATAAATGTACAAAAAAATTAAGAAAAAATAAAATTTACCAAGTTAGCTTGCAATTGCATGCATATGTAGATGGATGTGCATATAAGTATACATATGAGCAAGTAATTGTAGATGAAACGTTAAATGCAGCAGTAATAATTGTCCAGTATGGGCTGGTTGGACGGCACTCAATCAGCCAATCAAACGTTTTAGGGGACAGGAAATAACACGGCACAAAAAACAATTTCCACAAATAGACAATTATTTACTTAGCTGAATACAATATTCAATATTTTAATTTTCTTTTTTATTTTATGGAACAATATGATTATTTAGTTTATTTTTTACAAATACCGGCTGCTAATAATACCAATTCGTTTTTCTCTTTTTCTTCATATGCATGTGTTTATATGTACCTAGTATGTATAGTGTATTTGTTGTTTTTGTTAAAGCATGTAATTGTGCATGCTTATTTGCTGGCTGCTTTGTTTGTTGCTGTGTTTTAATGAGGATGATGAGGAGTACTGCTCGTCTCTTGTCACAGAGACTTTCTGCCGTTTGTTTGACACGATGGAAGTTCAAAAATAACTGTACAGTAGATTTATTAAAATAGAACATGAAACACACAAGCAGCAAAATGGAAATAACAAAAAATAAATAAATTACAACTAAATATGACGGCAGATAGCGAAAAAAAACAATAAAAGAAAAAGTGAAATACAAGAAAGAAAGAAAAAAACAATATTTATAAATGCAATTGTACATACCTTTAGAGAATGTGGTGTAAATAAATGGTGTTGTTGGATGGTTGGGTTGCTTGAATTATTACACGATTTGGCAAACAACACTATAATAGCAACACTTAGAGCAAAAATTAACATCCGTAAGAACAACAACAGTATATAAATTAGATAGTAAAGGTTTTAACGTTTACTTCTTTCAAGATTTCACTTGGGTTGTTCTTTTATCTGTTTCTTCATAACCAAAGAAGCTTAAAAAACACTACAAAAAATACAATAAGAAAAAATTAGAAGAAAATATTCATGACGTTAGAGTTACGGTTAAGTGATTTTTTATTTCTTCTTGTAGAAAATATATTTGTTAATATGTAGGCAGGTATATTACTAAAGTTATGGCACCAAACAAATTCATGGATATAACTTCAAATGACTGTCTATATTTATAAACAAGCTCTTGTGCATAAGTTCATACACCTAAATTTTAATACAATAACTCATTTTCAATTAAATTTTTTAAGAGGCGTTGCTGATCGGCTTTTTTAATTTAATTTGTGTGTTGGTGTATATTAAAGTCTCAAGGCTTTTTTTGTATTCAAATGAAAAAATCTATGCACTTTTTGTAATCACTTCCAATAATGTACTTATGCTTCTTGTTTAATTCATAATCCTTTATATTTTTGTTCTAAATCTTTCCATTTTTACAACACTATAAAATATTTGGTTATTACCTAATTTTTTTACGAACGTTTAATTACAATATGTTATAAAAATATATATAAAAATTATTAAAAAATATTAGTTTCTTTTCACTTCCAATTGCAACGTTGTATAAAAACTTCACCCGAGTAATGAACAGAGAGACAAGTCGATAAGAGTAAAGCCGGTCAGGAGCCGTTGTCGATGATGTTTCAGACATAGAACGCCGTTATAATCGTCAACTCAGAAGTTCCAATTGGAAAGTGTGTTTAGTAAACAGTTTCAAAATTTTATTAAAAATATCAAGGCGTATTAGTATCTAGGTGTTGTTGAAAGCTCAGCTAAATGTCGTTTGTTTGTTTCTTGGTGGTTGGTTTTTCAAAAAATTTTTTTATTTAAAAACAATAATGAAAACAAACAAAAAATTGAAATGTAAAAAAAAACACATGTATGATGATTTTTTATTTCAATTTAAAATACACAATAATATTCACAACATTTCAACAATTTAAATGTGCTGCCGTTTTAATTTTTTTTAGTTCTATTTTTTCTTTGATATTTTCTTTAAGTAAAAATTAACCAAACATATTAGTTTGTTCAAAAATAAAAAAGTTAATATATTAATTTTTTGTTGTTTGCTGGTCGTGCAGCCTGCGGCTATGGAAACATGTCAGATCGTTGTAACCTTTTTTAGGGATCCTCACATATAAGATTATTATGCCCTTAAGTTATTAGAAGAGGAAAAAATAATTCAATTAAATATTTTTCATAAATGTTGGAAGTTTCTGCTTTAAAAGTAAGCGAACACAGTTACTTTTTACATTTTTCTGTGATAGCAATTAGGGAAAATTAATTTATTTTGACAGAAGCAGCCAACCAAACAAAAGCAAAATACATGTTGTTTTTTTATTGTTTTCGTTTCGCTTTCACCTGATAAATGCAAAGTATATCTATATAGATATTCTTTGGATAAATGGATTCGTCTCGAAAAATATTAAGAAAAGAGGCACATTCATCAAGCAACCTCAAGGGAAAATATTAAGGCGAACATTTTGAATTTTTTTTTATATGGTGTTTGATAGTTCAATTTTCATTTAAGGGGAAAAATTATTACTCATATTTTTGATGTGTGGAATTATGTAATTTATTTATTGGCCAATTAGGCTTACAAATTACAAATGGAAGAAAAATAAACTTGAACTTAAAACTTAAAATTGTAAGTTTAACTGTCAAACTCTTTATAAAAAAATTTAAAATTTTCGATTTAATATTTCCTCTCCGTAGTGAGGCTACCTGATGAATGTGCCTTGTTTGGTAGCCTCACTACGGAGGGGAAATATTAAATATATATATATATATATATATATATATTATTGATTTGATTTATATATATATATATATATATATATTATATATATATATATATATATATATATATATATCAAATCAATAACACATTCGAATTATGCTGTGGTTAAATAGAACATGTTTCCGATATTTATACAATAATTACTTTTCTTTTGTGGCAAAAAGATAACACCATTACTTTATTCTTACAATTCAATAACGATGTTTTTACAATAATATGCGATAAGGTGACTATAAATGTGGTTACACCACATTTTAGTTACTTGGTTGTAGTAAATGGTACTTTTTATCGTTTTTTAATTTGGTAGCTCCATTTGACACTCTATTTAAGCAGCGCTTTCTCCCTCTCAAATTCATTAATTGAAAAGTATTTGAGAAGGTGGTTTCGTGGGACATATCGCTAAAAAATATTCTTTAATCAGCTGCGTGTGTTTGTGCAAAATTCTAATTGGCCATTTGAAAGTGTTTATTAATTTTTGCGGAAAAAATATACACCTACTTAGAAAATGACAGAATTACCAAGTGCTCTTAACCAGTTGTTTAAGTAAGTAACCTGTTTCAAGGAATTTGTTATCAGAAAAAGATTTTTGTGGTAAAAAATATTTTTGCAGATCATTTTGCAATGAGTACTGTTAAAGCTATACGCAATTTATTGGTTTATGTTGTGGCACATTAATAATATTGCGAATTGGATTTTTGAATCAATTTTGTGGTGTTGAACACAACAAAACTGTTGATTGTACATTTTTTAATTACTCTATTTGAACGCATTCTTATCATA
Source organism: Phasia obesa (assembly GCA_949628195.1). Classification (NCBI taxonomy): domain Eukaryota; kingdom Metazoa; phylum Arthropoda; class Insecta; order Diptera; family Tachinidae; genus Phasia; species Phasia obesa. The sequence continues at coordinate 135,512,228 of OX451219.1, read as the reverse complement.
AAGAGTTAAGAGTATGATTGTTATTTATTTTTAATATAAAAAATAGGTAGGTATAAAGATCTCAAACGTGCAAAAGTTTAAGAAGCTAATATTTCCATAGTAAACGTAACGAAGAATATGTAACACTGTATCCAACCTATAGTTTTGTATAGGAAGTTAATATGGGACTTCTATATTCATTTGAGATTGACGTTTTACGCTTTCTTTTGTTAAGTAAACCTTTTTTTAATGAATTGAAAAAAATGAAAATTTAAATTAAAATTGGTTCGGTTCTAATAACTCTGTTGAAAGAATGTGTAGTTTTAACCTAGTTCAATTTTTACATACATATGTATGTAAGTAGTAGGTACAAATATTCAACTTTTATCTTTATTAAAAAACTATGAGTTCAATATTTTCTTAAAGCGTACTTTCCAAGTGACAGACTTTATAACTTAATATAGGTGCCTAGGTAAAATTTGTTTATTTTCAATTCCCTACTCCACTGGTGAAAAACTTAGTTTACCATACCGTGATGTTTATTATGTCTTTATCGATTCGAATTAGATTTTTTGTTTTAAAAGAGGTATGTAGGTAACACCATTATGAGTTAGTTTCCCATACTGTGTAGATTATTAAATCCTTCATATGAATATATTTTCTATGCACTGTTCAAATCAAGAAATTATCACTATTTGAGTTAGATATACCTACCTATCTTTTTTTGCAAATATTTAAATCGGTATAACATTTTAATTTTTTGATAGAGCGCTGAGTAGAATCTCAAAAAAAAACTTTTAAAATAATTATTTCCAACCCTATACTCATATTATGTTAAATTACAAATATTAATTTTTCTACCCTTCGCCAGAGGTGGAAAGAAAGCTAATTTCGAAAATTCACAAAACGTAAATTAAAATTATCAACAGATTCACTAAAAACCGAAGTTTCGCAAAAATATTACAGGAAATAAAATAAACAATTTAAATACAAAAAATTATATTTGGAATCGTGTTATATACATTATTTATTTTTAATCACGCATGATGAGCTAGTTGAGCACTAGCGAAATAGCTATCTGGATAGGCTTTACCCATAGTAATCAATTTCGATTATTATATTTTTTGGAAATAAATATTTTATTTTGGAAATAAATATTTATACTCATAAAATATTTATTTAATAAATTTGCAAAGGAATCATGCGTGATTAATAATAAATAATGTAAACAATTTAAATTTATTTATTAAAATGTAATAACCATATTTTTTATGGAAATTACGCTTTTGTGAGTAAATTTCGATAGGTTAGTGAAATTTTGTTTTAAAATATTTTTAAATTTAAATTGTTTGGAAAACACTGAAGAAAACTCATTAAATAACTTTAATTAATAAGCCCACAGCATTTGTTGTTGGTGCTGTATAGTTATTGTAATAAATATGTAAATAAATAAAAATTTAATTAGATTTTAAAAATGTTTATTTGTAAATGGGCTATACCTATAACCTTATAGTGTTGAGGCCTTTAATCATTAATAAATAAATAAAAATCTAAATTTCATCAAAATCTAAATTTTACTAAAAATAAAAAGATATAGGTACATACCTATGTTTATTTTTTTGTGAATATTAATAGGTATTGAAATTATTGTGTAACTATTTTATTTAACAATAATACAAGGACACAGGGAATCCATTAGAGTAAAAAACATAATTTCACAATAAGCACGACATTCGCAAAAACTATAAAAAATAACTATTAAGTACCTATGCGATGAAAATCGATCTATAGCAAAACTAATCTTTTTAGAATTAAGTGATAAAATTTCATCGATTTTTAAAAATGATTTTTACACCAACCTGAAATAATTTGTTTTTATTTTCAATTCATACTGAAGTTTTCGAGTAAATTTTAGGTTAAATAATTTTGTTTTAGAGGCATTAATTATTATTTTTAATTAACCAATTAGGATACAACATTTAAATTACATTTTATAGATATAAATACATCAATACACTTGCTTCTTTCAGTATTTATTTGTTTATTTGGCATATATTATGAAAAAATACACTTCGCCATAATGAGCGGAACAAAGAAAACAAAAAAAAAAAAAAAATACAATTTAAATAAATTTTGCCATTAACGACTAAAATACTAATTTATTAAACACAATATTATTCCAAAAAGGGAAAGGTTAATAAAAATTAGATTAGGCTTAACACCAATTAATAAGTTTGCACCTTATTTAGAATAATAGGAATTTAAAGTAGCAGAATTAAATTAACTTCGTAAAATACGGATGTAAGTTAACATGGCGTATGAAATGAATATGTTTACATATTGTTCTTGTCATTTCTCTTCTATCAAGAATCGAATATACATACATAATTTAGGAACTGCGTAAAGAATTAATTCGCACATTTTTCATGTTTGTTAACGTTTTTGTGGTAAAACAAAAATAAAAAACTTCCTTTAAGGAAACGATTCATTTAGTTTTATTCTCAAGAAAACTAAGAAAGCAATTAGAGTAATTAAATTTTACTAGTTTATTAAAGCTTATAATGAGTCTTTCAATGGGGATGGGAGATTTTCAGAATATCCAGTGGAAGATCAGTTACTTGCCATATGGGTTTAACTAAATAATACAAGCAGATGACCAAAAAAAAATACTTATATTACGTATGTGTCGATATGCCTTTTTGACGATGCGATATCGATACCAAAAATATCGACGTAACTGTTATCGATACTTGAGTGAGTTTATGTTTAAAGTATGGGGAGAAAGACGAATTCGCAAGTCAGATAGAACCAGGGATCAGAATGTCTCATTTATGAGTGTTGGAATTGCAACATTTATTATATTTCTTTAAAATGAGATTTCTAGAATTTTATATTTTTGTTCACGGTCATAAACAAACAACAAAAATGTTGTGCCTACGATCACACATAAATGAGTGTAACTGTTTGTTTTTTTTAGCATATATACATAGTAGGTACATGAACGGTAAAAACGAAAAATATCCGTATTATTTATATGAGATAAGTAATGAATTTGCTCATTCTCATTAATTCTCTTTTACATATACTTATGTTTGTAATTTATATTTTTCATTTATGAACGTTTTCATTTATGAGTGTTCATTTATAAAATTTCTCATAAATAAGATTTCTAAAACACTTTGTTACTGCATTAGCTGGCAGTTGCACATTACAAAATATTTGCATATACATACACACTAACATACATACATTTATGCGAAAGCTTAGTGCGAACATTTTTCTATGATCTTTTCATTTATGAAAAATTAACAAAATTGTAAATTTTAGTACATGAGCACCTGAGTGAAAATCAAAATATTTTCTCATTTATTCACTTTTGAATAGAAAGGAAAAATAAATCTTCTTACTCTTATTCTCTGACACATGTCTCTGATACATATGTACATGTATAAAACAAAACTAAAATGTACATACTCAGACATGATTGAGCTTTTTTGAAAACTAAAGTACTGCTGCACCATTTTTGCGTCAGAAAACAATCCGATCTAAGTCTCTAGATATATTAGCAGACACACAAATTAATTTTTGAAGTCAGGCCTAAGTTCGTTTAATTCTTTCTAAGTAGGAAGAATAATTTTTACAAAATATTTTTTACATAAAACCTTAGATTTCTTTTGACTTCTTCTTCAGTTGGTTTAAAGCTTGTAATCGTTAGGAACTCATATTCCTCGAAACAATTTTTTGCCCGATGTGTAGTGATGACATTTCTGCAATAGTTTCGGATTGCAGATTGACATAAAGATTAAATAACTCAATAAGAAGCGTTTGTTTTCTATAGAAATAGTAGACTGAAATTAAAATATTCGAATAGCAAAGCAAGATTTGTAGATAAAAAATATGTTTCATCGTAATGATTTTCCAAAAACTGTTAACTAACAGAAAATTACTTAGTGCCTTTAGCGTTACAATGAATGTATTTTTATATTGCGAAACAACTAAGGTATTGTTATGTCAACAATAAACATATCGCTCAAACCGATATGACGACAAACTTGAAGTATCTTATTTCCAAAGTACTTCTAAAACATTTACTCTAGTGGTGCATCCGATACCAATGGTTTTTCATTTACTTTACTATAAATTTCAATTCACTATCGTATCGGCAAATATTCCAAGTTTAAAACGTTTTTATTTAAATTTTTATATCTTCTTATTTTTTTCAAAAACAAAACTGATAAAAGTTTAAAAAAAACTTTGTGTTCGTTGCTTTAATTAATATAAAAAAATAATGTTAATAATAAGTTACTGAGTCATAATAAATGCTTTTACATATTTGTATGAAAAAGAGATTATTTTTCTTTTTTTATGGTCTAGAAAAACTTTTCTTTGTTTCATTTTATTTTTTACATATGGACATACATATGTATATATATGTATGTATGTATCTATGTACATACGGACATGCATATGTACTACAAATAAAAAATATAACTTGCAGTTAAATGCAATTTGGTAAAAGTTATACATATATGTACATATATATGTATGTATATTTGCCTTTGTTAGTAAAATCCATATTATACGCATTATTTCTTTTATCGCACCATATACATACATATATACATATGTATTTAAGATTGATAGTTTGTTTTAGTTGACAAGTACATATGTATATACATGCATTTATATTGTAAATTTCACAGATAAATAAGTACATATTTATAGAGATAAACCAATTGTTTTAATACTGGTATTAAGTAAATATATTATTGTTTTTAACACGCGTTGTTATGATAAGAAGTAAAAGTGTACACAGTGTTGGACATAACAATACAAAACTTAAGACGATTTCTGAATATAATTTTCAATTTCATTTACTACCCATAACCTTGTTTCAATAAGGCTACAAACTCCTAATTACAAGTTTAACTATTTTTGTCTGTCTGTCTGTCTGTCTGTATTCGCATCACGTAAAAACTAATGGATGAATTTTAATAAAGTTTTGTGATGAGGTACCATAGTATCTCTGTTCAAATATAGTATAATTTTTGGCAAAAATATCTCGTTTCCAAGAAAAAATAGAGAAAAAGTAGCCAAAAAATGCCGTTATGTGAATGAGTTACAGGGTCGATATGTTCTACAAAAATATATGGCATAACATTTTTTAAAAAGTTGCTGAACATACCGTACACCTCAGATGTAAAGAAAACATAGTTTTATATACCGATATGCTGCAAGAACAGGCCAGACAGAGCTGGTAAACGTTAACCGCCTTTAAAATAAAACTCGGATGTGATCTTTCAAAATGCCGACACGTACATATATATTTTTTTTTTGTCTCTTCTACCAGCATCAATCGTCGGGTAGAATTTATAAAACCTTTTTCACTGCACTGATACTAATGGGTATGACAATTTGTTTCACAGTAAAAATGCATATTGAGTGGATTTCTCAATTTAATATTTCTTCAAGAAAATCATTGATTTACCTCGATTCAAGAGCATAAAATCTACATATTATTTTTGAAAACCAGTGTACTCCACTTAAATATTTAAAAATTATAATTGAATATTATTTATTGCAGATTTGTGGATGAAAACAAGTCTAAATACATTGATGTTTTAAAAACTGCCGTATCTATACAATCTGTTTCTGCTTGGCCTGAAAAACGTGGTGAAATTGATCGTATGGTACGATGGACTGAAGATAAGCTGAAGGCATTGGGTACTGAAACTAAATTGGTTGATGTTGGCACTCAATCTCTGCCAAACGGAAAAAAAATTCCATTACCTAAAGTCTTGTTAGGTACATTAGGAAAGGTAAAAATCATAAATGAAAGAAAATTATATCTACATATGCATACACAACTTACTAGCTGTAGGCACTTAATTAGAAATGCTTTGTAATTTATACAAAAAAAAAAAAAAACATTTTCAATTTCATATTTTCTCTTGCATTTACATATTTTATTTCTTCATCATATATTCTGTGGCAATAAGTCTGATTTTTACAAAAGCGAATTTCTCTAATTTGAAAAAAACACAATTTTAAAATAAGGCATATTTACAAACAAATTATTTATATTTTAATTTTTCTTACAAGGATCCTAAAAAGAAAACCGTTGTAATTTATGGACACTTGGATGTTCAACCTGCTCTAAAAGAAGATGGCTGGGCTACCGAACCCTTCGAGCTAACCGAAAAGGATGGCAAACTTTATGGTCGTGGTGCTAGCGATGACAAAGGACCCGTTCTTTGTTGGGTACATGCAATTGAAGCTTTTCAGAAGTTAAACATTGATATACCAGTCAATGTTAAATTTGTATTGGAGGGCATGGAAGAAAGTGGCAGTTTAGGTTTAGATGATCTCCTCATGAAGTTAAAAGATGATTTCTTGGCCAATGTTGATTACGTTTGCATTTCGGACAATTATTGGTTGGGAAAAAGTAGACCATGTCTAACGTATGGTCTTCGTGGCTTAGTATACTATACTGTTGAAGTTGAATGTGCCCAGAAAGATTTACACAGTGGTGTGTACGGTGGTACCGTTCACGAAGCCATGCCTGATTTGTGTTGGTTGCTAAGCACTTTGGTGGATAAAGACACCAATATTCTTATACCTGGCATAGAAAGAGACGTAAGTTTGCAAGTGTTCATAAATCTGTGTAGAAATTTTATGCATTGATAATTTTTAATTTATTTCCTTTAGATTGCGCCATTGCTTCACAACGAACATGAAATTTACCAAAAGATTGATTATGATGTTGGAGATTACAAGTAAGATAACGATTTATATAACCATTTTAGATTTATAAAGTATTATTGGTTTATTGGCTTGGTAAAAGTTATTAATATGTTTTGTTGGCACTGTTTGAATAATACCAACATAAGGCATGGGAAGTGCCCTACTAAAAGTTTAATTTCAAACGAACAATTTATTTTTTCGATACTAGATTTTGAGAAACATCGAAAAATTTATATTATTGTACTTTTTTGTTGAGGAAAAATTATTGAACTCAACAACCGTAACCGTCATTAGCATTATCACAACCGTAACCGCGTGACCTAACATTGGATTCTATAAATAGGTCTGCTCGTTTTGTTTGAAGAAAAATAATTTAATTAAAACTTAAGTAATCACAAGTTACTTAGTTTTAATTTTTTATTTCGCACTTTTTTTATTTCGTAAAACAGTTAATTTGTTTCGAAACAGATGCAAGATTTTAAAAGTTCGTATGTTTCTTTTTAGAAAAGACATCGGTGCGAGCTCATTACCTCACAAAGAGAACAAGACACAGTTGTTGATGCACCGATGGCGTTATCCCTCTTTGTCGATTCACGGCATCGAAGGTGCCTTTTCAGAAGCTGGTGCTAAAACTGTTATTCCTGCCAAAGTTATTGGTAAATTCTCAATGCGTATAGTACCCAATCAAAATCCCGAACACATTACCGAATGTGTTACCAAATATTTAAACGAAAAATGGGCTGAACGTGGTTCGCCTAATAAAATGAAGTTAAAAATGCTAAGTGCAGGTAAACCCTGGACTGAAGATCCCAATCATCCACACTATGAAGCTGCCAAGCAGGCAGTAAAGCATGTCTTTAAAGTGGAACCCGACATGACACGCGAGGGAGGTTCTATTCCAGTAACATTGACTTTGCAAGAAGCCACTGGTAAAAATGTCATCCTAGTGCCCGTGGGTGCCTGTGATGATGGTGCCCATTCTCAAAATGAAAAGATTGACATTTACAACTATGTTGAAGGCGTAAGTTACTTTATTCTTCAATTAATTATTGCATTTTTTCATTTTTAATAAACTTATTTTGCATTTACAGACTAAACTCTTGGGAGCTTATTTGTATGAAGTTGGGAAATTGAATTAAGTATGCAGTCTTTAATGGTTAATTTTTACACATTACATTCACAACGTGTAGTGAAAAATACTTTAAAGAAGCTAAGCTTCTGGTTTCCAAAATAAATGTACTTTTTTATTAGCTTTTAATACGTTTTAAATAAAAAATAAAAATATATAAAAACAAAAGACACAAATGATTGTTGAAAATGGTGTAAAAGAACCATATCATTGATTAGACTTAAGCTCATCTAAGAGTTCTTTTACATAATGCAATTGATTTGACTGTAATTTATTCTACCCAGGCATCTCCATATTTATTTGTTTTCGATTTCTTAGCTGAAGCGTCACTACCACCAGATGCTATATATCTTTCTGGCTGTCTTATGACAACGGGAGCTTCTGGCGGCAAGGGTTTAGAAAATGGGTCTTGTTGTTTCTTCGCATATTCTTCACGATTTAGTCGTCGCAATTCCTCGTAACTGGTACCAGGCTTAACGGGATCCAAAGGTATATCCGCATCCACTTGCGTTGTGGTAGGACCTAGAAGTTAAAATTTTTAATCACATTCTTTGCTTATTTTGTTGAACATTTATTACTATCTAAATTAGGTCGATAGATGTCATCCAAACCCGCAAAGGAAGGCCTGGATTCAATATCTAAATTAAGGGCATTTCCCTTATCAGTTGGTTGCATGTCCTCATCTGTGTATATATCGTTGGGATTTGTAGAAAAAGACCCCAATGCCATACCCATACTTAAACTTTGATCAGGTCTATATCCAGATAAACCACCCTGAGTTTTGCGCTGCCTTAAAATTTCCCCCAATCGAGAGTCAGGAAGTGCCATAATTTTTTCAGCACATTTTTGTTGATAACTGAATTTGCCCAGAAAATAACCTAACACCACGCCTACAATCACTTTGGGCACGGCACCATATTTAATGTTTGGCTGCAATTAAAACATTCTAATAGCAAAAAATTGCCACAATTAAAAAACTTCGTAAACTTACTGGTAAAAATCCTTGTTTTACACCAAGGTAAGCCGCCATACCAAATGTTGTACCCAACGGTAATGAACGTTGGAAGAAAGACTCTGAATTACATTCACGAAAAGCTCTCAACTCCTCAGCAGAAAAATGATAATTTGCCTGAAAGAAAATATAAAGAATTTCATCATAATTTTAATCCATTTTTTTCATTTATTTTTTTCTTTTTATCTTAACTTACTAAAGGATGCTGAGGTCTCTGCTGAGGATCATTTGGATTCATGTTTGTTGTGTTTAATAAATAAAAATTATACAACTCTAATAAATTGTTAAAAACAAACCGGGTATAAAATTATTTATTTCCGAAGTCAGCTGTCGGTAGTGCTTACTTTGCGTTTTTCTAAAAAAAAAACTGCGTTTCTCAAAAAACCGCTTCTACAGCTGTTTCGCTCATGAGCTTTCCCATATTGGTTAGACTAAATGACACTACTAGCCCCACATTATACAATAGTTCCGTAATGTTATGTTGGTTCGGCTTGTACAACTCCATTACTGGCGATATTAAATATGCCTAACTTTTATCTCAATAAGAAAATAAACATAATCCTTGAAAGTGGTTGCATTATATTACGCCGTATGTTGTACTTTTCTTGCAGCCGCATTAACTTTGTAGTTATTTTTAAAAAATTTCTAGGTGTTTCATTTTTTCCAATGGCTGCAACGATTTTTCATCCATTATGTTTTCAAATCCTATATGTATATACATTTATTTAATCTAAATATTTATTGAGTACAATAATTGATGTTTGAATCATATTTTACAAGTTAAAATCGATAACTACTTACTAGACTGCAGCTAGAGATAGCAAATGTTTAATTCTAATATTTGTTAAATCTAAAATAAGCTTAATAAGTAAAATCTAGGTCGTTAACCAGAAGCCACCGCAATGGCAGTACTGCCACCTCAGACACCAGGCTTTTAAGGCCGAAGTCTTTGTATTTTTTATATTGTTATTGATAAAGCCACATCGAATACATTTTCGCACGGATTTTACCTTGGAACCTAAATGCAAGTTGCTTACATCATCACGAGTGCTATTAGCAAAGACCACTTCATCGTAATGTAGGTCTTGTAGAGCCAGAGGTTCTACTGATGTTTGAAAAACGAAAGGATATAGTTTCGTAGTTGCATGGCTATTAAGTAAAGTTGTTGGAGTATTTAACTGGCGATTTGGTATTAATACTTGCGTCGAGAGTACGCTGCAATCATCTAGTAAATTTTCATCTGGCTCATTGGGATTTTGATAAAGCCTTGTTAGAAGTCTAAACAGTACGGGCAGCACATCAAAGTTCTCTATGGATTTTGTATATATGGGCAAGCATTGGGGATTAAGTAAGCCCCAAATGCGTATCATTACTAAAAGTTCACGTATATTGCTTATTGCAATCATATCTCTACTAATGTCATAGCCATGTTTTTTATTAAATTTAGCTTTCATTATTTCCTCAGGCAGTTTGTTTAGTATATTTAAACCCAAGTCGGCTACCCACTGTATAAGTTGTTGCAAACTTTGAAGGGTGGCTGGCTCTACCGTATAATCTTTAGCATCTAAAACACATAAAACTTTATCCACATCATTGTATTGAGGATTTGGGTCCGACAAAATCATTGTTAAGTTTTCGGCCGGACCTTTGTCCTGAGAACTGAGATCGGAGGGGCGAAGCAATGATTTAAATGCAATGGATATAGAATGTAGAGTAATAAGATTGTCGAAATCTTGTTGCTTAGACTGTATACGGCATAAATTGCTTTTTAATGACAAAAAATTAGAATAGTAAAATTGTCTGGTGAAGTTGTGTTGGCGCATAAAGTTCTCCGTAAGTTTTTCTGCCAACATTTCAAGATTAGGAAGATTTAACATAATTACATCACTAGCATCTATTCCGGTAACTATACTATATTCCAACAAAGCTACTGGTAGTGATAAGGGATTCATTTTGTAGTTTTTGTCGTAGTGATTTGTTGGCACTTGCATTGCATACATTTGTCCAAAGTTGTCGAATAAAACCAACAATTGGTTAAGATAAGTAATATCTGATGTTAAAAGTTTACATGGCATTCTGTGCTGATCTTCAGCCATACGCTCGAAGACTGTAGATCCGATCTTTTTTAATCCCATCTCCAAAACTTGCACTGAGTTATCTCGCAGTGTGGCAAATATTAACATGGCTTCTGAAGGAAGTTTGGTTATACAAATATCACATACTCTGGACGATAAAGACAACTTAGCAGAATTTTCCCATTGCTCCCATTGAACGAAATCACTTTTATTCTTTTGTAACAATTTGTGTACGGACTGATGTTTCTTTGTTAAAATCCACTGTTCTATTAAACTTCCATCTAAACAGACATATACTAGAAACAATATTTCCTCCCCATTAATGGTACGCCAACGTATGTGAGAAAGTTGTTTACCCTCCATTTCATTTTTGGGCAAAAAAATTCTAGCCAAAGAGTTACATTTGATAGACACAGTTTCCTCTGCATCTCTATCTATATTAACTTTGTAGCAATTTATTAAGTGCTCATTCCAGTTGCTGACCGCGACACTAAATTGACCGGTGGGGCACCAAGTAACACTGATGTGTGTTATAAAACTTCTTGATAATCCAATAGATTGAGTATAAACATTAAGCTCGGAAGGCAAATAATTGCCTGAGGACAAATTTTCTGCTAGTGGTAATATTTTTGGTATAACAAATGCGCCTAACAAACCGGACGAAGTTAAAACAAAGACTCCTTCCACTGGTGTGTTTCCATAATGTGTCATGGAAGGTCTAAAATCCATTCTCTCAAATTTATCCGAATAAGCTTGAAGATCCTTTTTATGGGTATTAAAATATACTTTCTTTCCATTATGGAAGAATTTCGCGCTCAATATTTCTTCACTGGGCAAATTGGCTTTATACAATAAAATCCAATTGTTAATGGCATGTTGTCTGGTCGACCAGACCTCACAAATTCCATTCTTGTATCCAGCCAATAACAACTCTCCAGTTTGATTCCAATTCAAAACCGTGACAATATTTTTTGAAGTATTCAGCTTGAAACTTTGCCAAGGTGTCACTATGTCACAGACGTAAATGCTGCTTTGCAAACCTTGGTGGACACAAAAGGCCACTAGATTTTTACAAGATATTTTACATAACACACAGTTGGGCAACAAATGGCCATCTTTACTTCCTCCAGGATTCTGAACTTTATATAATATTGTCATATTTATATTAAAATTTATAAAGCTTTGGTAAATATATCTTCTTTCTTGCAGCAACTGCGAAAATATTTGCAGATGTAAACAAACCGAGAGACTGTTGAAAGTAATGCCAAGTTATTGGTCTAACACAAACACTGAAAAAAACCTATTTTGTTTAGATGGGTTTGAATATTTCTTTAACATTAAACATTTATTTTATAAATGATTTATTAATTATAAGCGATTATAATTATTCAATTATTTATGTTCTAAATAAAATAAATTAAAAACAGAACATATTAAATTTTTTAAATACATCAATTTATTTTCTCTTTCAAGTGCAGTTTAAATAAAAATGACCAGATCGCTTCAGCATACACTAGCGGTTTGAAAACGCCAGATTTCTAGCGTTTCGTTTGCCAGAACACCTGTTTGGCATTTTCAAATCGAAAACGCAAATTTTAAGCGATATGCGTTTTTCAGAACATGGGCGATAAACATTAACACTATCATAACGTTACCCCCCATTACCATTAGACATTAACATGTGTTAACAAAAGTCAAACTTCATATAAAAAAAACATTAGTTTTAATACTGGTTTTTTTATATGAAGTTTGACTTTTGTTAAGACATGTTGATAGCAAATGAAGACGGGGATTTAGTGATAACCCCCGTCTACATTAGTCATTAACATGCCTTAACAAAAGTCAAACTTTATATAAAAAAGCAGTATTAAAAATAATGTTTTTTTTATATGTCTCTACTACTGTCTTAAATATTTTGAAGAATAGAACAGTGATTTGCCGTATGCTGACAATAATTAAATTTTTATGTACAGAAAAAAATTCAAAAGGAAAAATTACAACTTAAACAGTGACTTGACGTATGTCGACAATAAATCCAGTTCTTGTGTACAGAAAATAATTATAAAACGAAAAAACAAAAAAATTTAAATGAATTGTCTTAATTATTGTCTGGACGCCTACACTACGGAGACCATTGTCAGCATTTTCGACAACTAATACGTATTCTTTTATTGTCAGGACAGTACTGTCAAATGTAAACGCTAGGTGATAACATGACAATGACGTTGTTGTTTTATTGCAGTGTAACGGTTTTATTTTCAAACAATGCCATCTGTTGATCAACCTTACTTTTACTATCTGCATTTAAACAAAATTGATAATTATGTTGTTAAAATCGATGGGTAGTGAAGACAAAGTATTATATATATGTATATAAATATTTAAATTAATACTGCAATATAAATAGAAATTTTTGTCAAAAAATGTATATAACAACAATTAAAAATAATAATAATAATAATAATAATAATAATAATAATAATAATAATAATAATAATAATTTCAAAATTATGAAAAACATAATTTTTTATTATATTTAGTTAATTTAGAAATGATTTTTGACTATTATGTTATACGTTTTCGCTTTGGCTGGGCTGCTTTCCATTTTATACATAACTTAACAGTTAAATTCGAATTTTTATAAAAACTTTTTTCATTTTATTGAATTCGAAGTTTTAAAATTTCTCAGAGTGTGCAGTGCAAAATATGTACCGATTTCAATTGTAATTGTGTTTATATTTTAAATTATTCGAAATTTTAATGTGTTGTGACACTTGTGCGCGAGTATTCGGTTATGACATATTTGCTGTCATCGCGTAAATTATCATCATTGTTGGCTCTGAAGGATTTCTTATTTCTTAGATTTATTAGAAAGAGTAAAATTAAATTAAATATTTTATTATTTTAGAAAAACTAAAATGTTTTGTGCTTATACACATTCTTTGGTAAGTGAAACAATCAGTTGAATCAATTGTGATGTATGTGTGTATGTAATTGGATATTAATTGATGATTGTTACAATAGCCCTATTTGTATTTGGGTAACTTTGGACGTAAACCACATTATTACACGGCAAATAAAAATAGAGTAGAATGTGGAAGATTTGTGGCGGGGAGAACAAGCAACAGCAGAGTTTCTTCTGGAAAACGGTGTGATATTCTAAAATTTTCGTCGACCACGGAAGCCGTCAAATCGGCACAAAATATGATTAGAATACCCCAAAACTTGAATCATTTGGTTTACAAACACAATGCCACAGCTACTAATTTTTTTGTAACAGAACGTCTAAATTATTTGTTGAACAAAGCAAAATCTCTGTTGGAATCAAAACCAATGCAGTTGTTAACTGTTGAAATTAACTGGATGAAAAGCAAAAAATCAAGCCATTTGATAGAATTGACGTTTAGTAATGCTCTAGCTCAGAGTATGCCTACACAAAAGTATTCCAGATTGTTACAAACTTTTATACCTCAACACCAATTGTTAGTATAAATAGTAGTAGAAGGTTATTGCGCAAATAAAATAAACTAACTTTTTTCTTTCTTTTTTATAGAAAATTTATTCGTAGCTTTAAGACTGATCGTTCCATAGCTGCTGAATTAAAGCGTAATCCCACTGTGACATCGCGATTGCGTAGTGCTTTTAGTGGTAATCCACAAAAATCCGAAACCGACATAACAAATAGTTCGGAAACATTGAAAAAATTATTGCAGAAAACCTCTGAAAGTGATGCAGGAAAGAGTCAGGTAATAAAAATCCATTGGAAAATAACGTTTTATATAAAACATAATTTTAATAGGAAAATAGCATAAAAATAGCATTTGCTGAGGGTTACTTGGCTGCTGCTAGCTCTGAAGATCATCCCAAGTCTGGAAAAACTATGAAATATCTAAAGGTTAGTATGATTACCCCTCCTAAATGAAAATGTATGCAATGACATTTTATTTAAACTTAGGTCTTTCAGCAATTGTTAGTAATTGTGGTATTCATTGGGATATTTATAAGCTTGTTCTCTTCCTCAAATGGCTCCATGTTTCGGTAAGTTGGCATAGTTTTTTAAAATTTAGTTTCTTATGCTAAATGTATTGATTTTTTGCTGAAGCATACAATTGGGCAATCAGGTTGAAGTAGATCCTGAAGAAATCCATGTAACTTTTGAGGATGTCAAAGGTTGCGATGAAGCGAAGCAGGAATTGAAAGAAGTAGTGGAGTTCTTAAAAAGTCCTGAAAAGTTTTCCAATTTGGGAGGCAAATTGCCAAAAGGTGTTTTGTTGGTGGGTCCTCCCGGTACTGGCAAAACTTTATTGGCCAGAGCTGTAGCTGGAGAAGCTAATGTACCATTCTTTCATGCCGCCGGACCTGAGTTTGATGAAGTTTTAGTCGGCCAGGGAGCTAGACGAGTACGTGATTTGTTTAGTAAGTATTGATCTAAAAACCAAAAAATTAAATAAATATTAATTATTAATAAATTAATGTTTTTTGTTTTTTTTTTTTAAGAGGCCGCCAAACAACGTGCTCCCTGTGTTATTTTTATTGATGAAATTGATTCAGTGGGCGCTAAGCGTACAAATTCAGTGTTACATCCTTATGCTAATCAAACCATTAACCAGCTTTTATCCGAAATGGATGGTTTCCATCAGAACGCGGGCGTTATAGTTCTAGGTGCCACAAATAGACGTGATGATTTGGATCAGGCTCTGCTAAGACCGGGTCGTTTTGATGTTGAAGTATAAACATTATATTCTTTAAAACTTTGAAAAAAAATTTAAGAAAAAGGTTTTTTAAGGTCGTTGTTAGTACTCCTGATTTCTCTGGACGTAAAGAGATTATAAGTTTATATCTCACTAAAATTTTACACGATGAAATCAACTTGGATATGTTAGCAAGAGGAACGTCCGGTTTCACAGGTGCTGATTTAGAAAATATGATTAATCAAGCAGCTTTAAGGTAAGTTTCAAAGAAAACGCAAATAGTTGTACAGACAACAATATATCAAGGAATATTTATCGGTATACTGTAAATTTCTCCACAGAGCGGCAATTGATGGAGCAGAGACTGTCACAATGAAACATCTGGAAACAGCTCGCGATAAAGTTTTAATGGGACCTGAGCGTAAAGCACGCTTGCCCGACGAGGAGGCCAATCTTATAACCGCCTATCATGAAGGTGGACATGCGATAGTTGCCTACTATACTAAGGTGAGTAAAGCCGCTTTAAAGTTTAACAGGTAATTTAATTCATAAAAACTCTAGGAATCACATCCTTTACACAAAGTCACTATTATGCCGAGAGGACCTTCATTGGGTCATACCGCGTACATACCCGAGAAAGAACGTTACCATGTCACCAAACAACAATTGCTAGCAATGATGGACACTATGATGGGTGGACGTGCAGCAGAGGAATTAATATTTGGGGTTGACAAAATTACATCTGGGGCGAGTAGTGATTTAAAACAGGCCACATCTATTGCTACACACATGGTTAAAGACTGGGGCATGTCGGAGAAAGTAGGGCTTCGTACAATTGAATCTTCAAAAGGAGTATATCCCAATGAAACATTGGGGCCAAACACTGTGGAAGCTGTAGATACCGAAATCAAACGCATTCTTAATGACAGCTACGAAAGGGCCAAAGCAATTCTACGTAAACACGCTAAAGAACACAAAGCATTAGCCGAAGCTCTTCTTAAGTATGAAACTCTAGATGCCGATGACATTAAGGCCATCATGAAAGAAACACAGTAGGAGAATTAACTTTATTTTTATGTTACTCTATTCGAAGCAACATTACTTAAATTTACTAAACGAAGAAAAGTTAGTATAAAATCAACAAATTTATTTTCAAGAAACTTACAAGAAAAGCTTGAAAACGTATTTCATAACATATATTGACATATAACCAAGATGCAAAACGAATGCTTATCTAAAGTCAACTGGAAAAAGATTTTAACTGGATCACAAACAATAAACATTTTTATTATTATTATTATTTTTTTTTTTTTGGTAAACAATTCCACAGTCAAAAATTATTCATAAGAACAATAAAAATTAATAAAAAAAATAGTAAAAGCCGATTTTAAATCTAAATGATTTGTTATTTGTTTTAATTTTTACTAGCTGGCCCGTATAAAACACGAAAACTTTAAAACACCAAAGATTTCTATATTTAAAGCAGTGATGTCTCTTTAATACAGATTTTCTATTATCTGGATATATTTTAAAACTATTATATGTTTAGTTAAAAACTTGTCATAATTTATTGGATGCCTTTGTCTGCACCCTTGGATGGGAGGTTTTACATAGATTGTGACGAGTAAAACCGCTAACGGTTTTTGTTAATCTTTGCTCTTCGCCTTGTGTTAATTAAGCTGAACTTAACCAATTGTTGTTTGAACGCCGTTTATGTGCTACACATTAAATAAATTGAGATTATTCTCTTGTTTTTTATTTTTTTATTTCACGCAATCATTTGAATTTAATTGTAATTAATAATAGGATTTGTTTAATCTTGTTTTTTTTTAAGGCAAATACGATTGATTTGTTATTGTTATAATTAATTTAATTGAATTTCTGCGAATTTGATAAACAAATGTTGTCTGATTGATCCTTCACGGCAGCCTGTAAACTGGCTTCTCTTATTTACAAAAAAGCGCTTCGTTTTGGGTGTGAATTCTAAATTTCTTGTCATAAAATCTAACCAGTCTACATAATTTTTTAATCCATACTCGCGAGTATAGGAAAACAGATATTGACTAAAAGCTGCAATTAAGCATTCAAATACTTATATAAAAAAAATTCTTTCAAATAATTCAAAAATATATACCGACAACAGCGCCACCTATCAGGTGTTGCAAGCTGTAACCAACCGTCGACCTGAAAAAAGGGAATATACTGGCATGTGATGAAAAACGATTTCGAATGTGAAACTATTTTGAAACGTTTCGTGTTGTATTTTATATGAAATCTTTTTTAAAACGTTTTCATTTACTTTTTTACATACATATGTATTTTTGGCTTAATTTTTAATTAGCTTCTAGTATGCATTTCAAATCTAAATATTTTCAGATTAGTTAATAAATTATTATCAAAATTAATCGAATTTCATCACACCATTTCGAAAGGAATTTTTTAAATCGATCTTATTCCATCACATGCCTAATAGCTTAACAGATCCGGACAACGCCACCTATCGGTTTCTCTCAGTTATACCACATAAACTTACAAAATTTCATTGAAATCCTATAGACGGTTTTTATGAATTGCTTAAACGAACAGTAGAATGATCCAGATGTAAGAAGACTAGAAAGATTTTTTGAAAGTTTTCGTTATTTTTTCTAATTTTTATGCCTTTTAAAATTTTGCAAAAAAATAATTTTAAAAAATCAATTGTATCTACAGGAAATTGGTGAAAGTAAAGAGCAACACGAGTCGTCTGAATTATGTTTCTTAAATAATACTTTATACAGTTTCACCAGTATTACCTTGGTCTCCTTAAATAGATGATACCCGATGATTTACGTCAGTGCCTGGGGTGTTGCTTTAGCCCATGGCACAATAAACAAGGTAGACTCGCGGCGAAAAAAAAGTAAAATTCTATAATAAAAATACGTACATTTTGTTTTTGTAAAAATCATTTTAGGCTGTCAAAACAAAAAATGTTAGTACATTTCACGGCGAATTCATAACAGGTAAAATCGAGAGCTCAGATGACTAATTTTTGTCTCCATTTTATAGTGTCAAAATGTACTAACATTTATTGTTTTGACAGCCTAAAATGATTTATACAATAACAAAATGTACGTATTTTTATTATAGAGTTTTACTTTTTTTCGCCGCGAGTCTACCTTGTTTATTGTGCCATGGTACATTTTGACACTTTAAAATGGAGAGAAAAATTAGTCACCTGAGCTCTCGAGTTTATCTGTTATGAATTCGCCTTGCTTTAACCTGACGGTGGTCTTACCACCGGGTGACACAAAATGTAACAATTTCAGAACATGTATCTAAACTTTGGGTGACCGTAACTCCGAAACTAAGGCAGGCTACTTTTTTTGAGCAGTGACTGTAAACTGGATTTGTTCCGTCGATTTACCTTCTTCCAACCTTCGCCTCTTCCCATTCATCTTAAATATTCCATCGGGGAAAAGTATTTGAAATCCTGTTCTTAAATGGATTCTGTGTAGTAATATTAATTATTAATTTGGTTAAGCTAAAACAAGACAAATTTTATATTTAAATTAATTTTTATTTCGTCGTGAATAGAAATAGTAAAGGCCACACACGAGAAATTGTAGTAGATATTCTTAAAACGTCAAGTTTCTTAAACGCCTTACACATTTAATTTTTAATTAAAAAACAGGTGTTATTTTTTATTACATTTTTTTGTTTGTAATGTTTATTTTGTTTTTAATTGAGAATAATATAATATTTATGTATATAATTTAACAGTTTCTTTCAATTAAATGTATTAACTATTTGATGCCTTTCACTTTTCCACCGAATTTCTTTTAGGTTACCGTGTTTTACTCTGAAATTTTATTTATTTGTAATGAGTAAATTAATTTAAATATATTTTTTTTTAATTTTGTTTCTAATTTAATGTAATGACCTTTAATAATTTTTGTTTAGCTAAGGGTATTATAATAATGATATAAGAAAGTAGTTTGGTTATTTTTAATAATGTTCATTCAATTACATTTAAAGATTCAAAATTTAATTAAATAATTTGTCAAACAATTAAATTCATCACAACAGATAAAAATGGAGGATTACTATTTTTTATTTAAATATTTTTTTGTTGTTGTTTTTAATTTGTTTATTATTTATTTAACTGCTTTAAGTGAATTAGTTTTTAATAAACGTTTTTGTATTTTTTGTTATATCGTAAATAATTATGTTTGTAAATTGTCATCGTTTTTATATTCCTCTCCTCTTTTTATTGTACAATATTTTCATGGTTGGGTGTTATTGTTTGTAATTCAAGTGTCCATACATGTTCAATTACAATTATTATAAATATTAAATTGCTTATAAATTTTTTTATATTGTTTTTTTTTTTTGTTTTACATAAATTCATCAGTTATGGTAGAATCCCAGTTAATGAAAAAATAAAAATTATATAACAAAATTTATTTAATATATATATATAATTCAGCAGTGTTCTGTGTTTTATAAAGGATTTTAAATTGTTTAAATATTTAAGCAATTAAAAAAAAAGAAAGTTGTGTAGTCTAACATTTACAATACATTTTAACACCAACAATTTATTTTTGTAATATTTGCGAATTTTTTCGAGAATAATTTGTTGAATATATATGCCTACACACCATACTTGGGATTTTTTCATTGGCATTGAATTTTCATTGGCATTATTTCAAGTAGTTACAATGAAAAAAAATGTAACTTCCATTTAATGCTACTGATTTATTTTTAATTACAATTGTTTTTGCCAATGGCAATGAAAATATAATGAAATCGTATAATTACTAATTATAATTGATGAAAAAATCAATGTTTTGTTAAACCAAGGTCATGCTTTTTCTAAATCTGAAACTTTTTATTCAATCTAGTGAGGCAATATCATTGCATTTACTCTAGTTTTGAAAATATATACTACGCAATAGCCAACAGGTTAAAAATTATTCATACAAATTTTATTTTCAGAAATTTTTTATATATTTTTTCTGATTTTTGTTTGTTTTTATATGAAAGAATGAACATAATAAAAGAGCAGAGAATGGGGGTGGGTCTTCTTTAAAAACATCACTAAAAAAGGTTGATTGCAAATGTGGCCAATAATGATAATGCTTTTTTATAATTTAATCATTGATTAATGGTAATGATTTTGTTTTTTTAATTAATTACTAATTAAACTTTTTCCTTAAAAAGCATTACCATTAATGGAAATAATTGTAATGAAAACCAATTTATTAGCATTATTTATAGTTTAATGCCAATGAAATTGCCAATTAATTACTCAATATAATTAATTAGTCCCATGTATGCTAAATACAAAGCCACAAAAAATACTATTTTGAAGTTATTACCATAATTTTTTTTAGCAAGTAAATATTTTTATTCAATTTATTATTCAAGATTTTAAAATGTTTGTTTGAAATCTTGTCATGTCATTTTCAAATTTATATTGACAGTAAGCTGCAATTTATCAAAGTAATATTTTTTTGACAACAGTTCTAATTAACGTTGGAGTCGCTTTTGTCTAAATGAAAATGTTGAAAATTGTTGAAACTATCGAAATCGAAAAATGAAAAATGATGATTGCTTACAATACAAAAACAAAATGTGAATCTTTGTAGTTGTGTTGTGACCAGAGTACCGTAATGCTCACTCACTGTGTGACTTATCAGTTTGATAATGCGGTATTATTATTGATAAATATTTTCTCGAACAATTATAACAGGATTAACTAGCGAAAATGTTATTTATCAGCTAAGATAATTAATACCCCTTAAACCAGTTAAGCAAATTGCTCACCCACTGCTCAATCATTGTGTGAGTGTGTATATTTTCGATTTTTCTGCTTCTTTTCATACATGTATGAGAGACTAGAATTTATTTTGTATTTTTTCATTTATAAGTGAGAAGATTTATTTTTATTTAAAAGTGAATAAACGAGAAAATATATTGCTTTTCACACAAGTGCTCATATATGAGAATTTACAATTTTGTTAATTTTTCATAAATGAAAAGATCGTAAAAAAGTGTTCGCATTATGTATTCGAAAAATGTATGTGTATGCACATATTTTGCATTGTGCAACTGTCGCTGTATGCAGTAACGAATCGTTTTATACATCTCATTTATGAGAAATTTCATAAATGAAAACGTTCATAAATGAGAAAAAATACAAACATTTATGAAAAAGAGCATTAGGAAAAAAGACAAACAGTTTATGTACACCCATTTATGTCTGATCGTAGGTAGAGCATTTGTTGTTGGTAGTTTATGACCGTAAAAAAATTAAAAAAATTTTGGAAATATCATAAATGTTGAAATTTCAACGGTCATAAATACTCGTAAATGAAAAATTCTGAACCCTGGTTGTGAGTTATAAAATTATATAAGCAAAATTTTTATTGTAATAGATATGTATATATTAAGTAAAGACATACATGTGTATATACTGTCAGAACCAGTCTCCCATTCCTTGTAGAAGTGATGATCAAGCAAATCAAACGGATTCAAATAACTGTTTAAAATTTATCCCAATTTACGGTGAAATATCGTAAACCAAAGGATATATGCAGAAAAGAGCTCTTACACTAATATACGGAATTTCGACATTCAGGTTAAATATAGACTTATAATCCTGAATAAACACAAGGAATCATTAAGGCAACTACGTTATGCTGCTTCGTGTTGCCTTGTGTGCATTAAAAAAGGGAGGAGAAGGGACTAATTGTAAGTTTTTTTTTCATTTTTTTTATATTGTTTTTTTTCGGTTCGGTTCAAGAATTATTTTTTACAAATCATGTACTGATTGCTTAAAACTTGTTTTTGTTTAACATTGTCTCTTCTGTAAACTAAAGACTTGCGCAAGGCACGGGAGGGAAATATTGAGGCGAAAATTTGTAATATTTTTATATGGACTATGGCAGTTAAATTTAAAATTTTTCCCTTAAATGGAAGTTTAACTGTCAAACTCCATATAAAAAAATAAAATTTTCACCTTAATATTTCCCCGCCTTTTTGAATATAATAAATGTAACATTTTTCGGAGTAATATTAATAATAATATTTTCTTTATAATTAATTATTGTAGCTGAATTAGTTGTAACATCAAGATTTAATTAATTAATACTCGTGTATGATTTTGTTTTATAAATTTGTTAATTTTCACTTAATATGATATTTTTGCTACGTATTTATATTTTTTAATTCTTTAATTATATAATAATAATAATACATTTTTACTTTTCATTACATATTTATACAAATTTAAATTTTAATTTAAAAATAAAAATTTTAATTGTAGATTGGCCGAAGACAAAATATATATAATAATAAAATCCAAAAAAGCAAGATAATAAATATTTTAGAAAAAGTATTGAGTCAAAAATTAAAAAAAAAACAGAATAATTTAATTTTAATTCCTAATCAATTTACATTAAATATATTATAATAACTATGAGATTTTTATATAATTGTTATGTTTTTTTTTGTATAGAGAAATTACATAGAGACCCAACTCTTGTCTTTTACAAAAAATACTTTCTGCAAAAAAAGAACAATTTTATATAAAAACACTAACTTAACGATTTGAAAATATAACAATTATTAGCAGAGATTTTAAGCCCTTTTTCCATTTTGAATTAGTCTTTTTTCATAAATAATATGGACTACAGGACCATGTGTCCATGTGCTAGTTTAGTCGCTAGTATAAGGACTTCGAATATCAGTCGATCTACAGTTTAAATCAACTTTGCCAAAGCACCAGAAGAGATAAACTAACTTGCCAGGCATAGTTTCGTAAATTTCGTTAATGCAATTCGGCAAAATCAGAACATTCCATTCGGGGCTGCGGGTAAAAACTACGCCCATCTATATTTTTTCAAGTTGTTATTTTTTTCGGTTGTAATGATTCTATTTTGCTTTTTTTGTTAAATAAATATTAGATCACGACCAATAGATCGCATGGAGTGCATACAGATCAATAGGGATCAATAACCCCCTGCGTGGGTCGATTTTTGTTTGTTTTTAGGTTGGTAGGTCCACAGGGCCCCCTGTGGCAACCAAAAGCAGTCAATAAATTTTTTTCCAAAAATATTCGGTAAAAATTTTTCCAAAAATATTCGATAACATTTTTTCCAAAAATATTTGATAAAATTTTTACAAAAAATTTTCAATAAAATTTTTACAAAAAATATTCGATAAAATTGTTACAAAAAATATTCGATAAAATTTTTACAAAAAAATTTTTGTAAAATGCTCCATAAAATTTTTATAAAAAATTATTACAAAAAATTTTCGATAAAATTTTTACAAAAAATTTTCGATAAAATTTTTACAAAAAATTTTCGATAAAATTTTTACAAAAAATTTTAGATAAAATTTTTACAAAAAATTTTCGATAAAATTTTTACAAAAAATTTTTTTATAAAAAATTTTTTTTATAAAAAATTTTCGATAAAATTTTTATAAAAAATTTTCGATAAAATTTTTATAAAAAATTTTCGATAAAATTTTTATAAAAAATTTTCGATAAAATTTTTACAAAGAAGTTTTCGATAAAATTTTTCCAAAAAAATTTTCGATAAAATTTTTACAAAAAATTTTTGATAAAATTTTTACAAAAAATTTTTGATAAAATTTTTACAAAAAACTTTTCGATAAAATTTTTACAGTTTAAAATCATATCAATAAATTGTGAAATTGGGAAACGTAGCAGATAACCTATTACGCTGATAGCAGGACGGACATTTTAGCGGAACGGAACCCTAAAAATGAAAGCAGAGCAAGTAAAATCTGATGTAACGGTTATAGTAAAGTTTTTTTAGTTACGTAGCTATATTGAAAATTTGGAAAAAGAAAGAAAGATAGAATAAAAATAAAGAATTTTAGACCTTATTAGACAAAGAGACGATATTTCATCTAGACAATGATCTGGAGCGGTGTATTGAGCAGATCGATGCATATTTGGCTACCAGAAACTGTTTGAAAATTTAAAGTATTGGCTGAACGGAAAAAGAATCGAGTCATATTAGAAGGTCATCCCGGGGGGCATAAAATAGTTGCAGAATTCCGGCATGAAGAATCGATACAAAAGAAGACTTAGCAAGAACATGAACTCAAAAATATAAAGTTTTGATTAGTGATTGGACAACCTCTGCTTTGTTTTCGTTCGTTCATTTCTTGAACCTTTTTTGCTTGAAGAAGATTTGATTAAAAACCAAAAATTCAACTTTTTTAACACACAGAAACACAAGACACTGGCAGTAAAACTGGGTCCCTATGTCAACTTCTCTATGGTCATTTGTATGAATATGTACAGGTAATTTATTTGTTTTTAATGAAACAATGATTTATCTTCTATATTCTCCATAAAGTCATGTTAATTTAACATGATTAATTTAAATTTTTCCAAACTTAATTGTTTGAATAGTTTTCTTATTGAAAATATGTAAAGTTTTCCAAATATGTATATCACTTTTATATTGTAAACATTTGTATTTAAGCAAGACATTTTGTTCCTTAATAATTTATTTTTATTTAACTTTTGCTTAATTTTGTTGTTATTTTAACTATGAACAAAAACAATTCAACAAAAAACTATAAATATATAAATAAATAAAAATAAAAACAAATTCATTAATTTATCTATGACTAAAAACTGAAATCTGTAAATAAATACATCCAGTTGTTAAATTTTCTCTTCAAATAATTTGTTGCTTAAATACTCTTACACTTTAAACACTTCAATGGCGATCGTTTACGATTTCCGCTGAAAGAGAGTTTATAGCATCTTCAACGGTTGGCTTGTAACGATCCATTTTTGACGAATTAATTGGAGAGAAATGTTCTGAAATTAATGAATTATTGTCTAAAAACATTGAAATTGATTATTGGCGTGTATCTTTGGTTCTGTTTGGGTGTTTTGATTAAGATTGAGGGGGGTGAAAGTGTAATTGAAACTTTCGTCACTTACCAAAATCACCACTTGAACTGGAATCGGTAAAACTTGGCGTACCCTCGGTCCAGGTGGGTGTTGAGCCTTCACCAGACGCTGGTGGTGTCCAGGCTAAGCCGCCCCTTGACCCATAGTGACTACTCGATGATGTATCTACGGCTAAATAGGTGTCTAAATGTATTTCGGAAACACTAAAATCATATAAATATAAATAAAATCAATTCAACTACCAGATGAGTTTATGAGAAATTATATTTCTTTGTTCTTTCATTTCTTTGATTCCTGCCATGTGACCTATTTTATTTTGTGTCAAGTGCCTTTTTGATGTAGCAAACTGTGTGCATTTTAACTTGAGTTCGTTATTCTTAAAATATTGATTGATTGCTTGATGGACACTGTTATTTTGATTTGAGTTCAAAAGAAAGTAGAATAGCTATTGTGTTGAATTGATATTATCGCTTTTAGTTATTTCAAAATCTAACGTCAATATATTTTGTTAATATAGTTATATTACCTAGTGTCTGTACCTGATATAAATTTGTCTTGACAAAACTGTTTTTTTTAAGTTTGTCTTTTGTCGAGACAAATTTTTGTCAGGTACATATAGACATAGCTTCATACATATCATTCCTTTATTGGCAATCTGACGTATGTTTCAATCATAAAACAATCTGATAGAACTCTGTCCTACCTAAAAAATTGTTTACAAATGGCGCCGTAGGGTTCACACTGTTATAGAAAAATAAGATTTTGCAACTCTTATCGTATGGAGAAAACTATTTTATGAATTTTTTCATATGATTATCAAATCGTACAGACCTGTCAAAAAGTCCGTCACACACATACATTTCTAACCCGCACTAATCTACTCATAACATGGAGCTTAACTTTTAAAAACTTCAACTGCATTTTGCAAAGTTTATTTTTTTAGATTTTATACATGTTCTCCCTGTGGTCCTAAGAATAAATTTAGCAAGTGTACTGGACATTCACCCAAAATGTGTGTTATCATATTTGCTTCCTCCAGGCACAGTCTGCATGTATACTGAAGCAGGCAACTAACTTCATGTATCCCTTTTGGTTCCTCAAGGACTTCTGGTATCCCACTTTAAATTTACGAATACCTTAATTTTATTGACTCTCGCGCTGTCACTAGCCTTTTACTCTCGACTGTAATGGTTTCAGACTGGCGACTGATACATGTCGACATACTTCCTCATCACATAGTCTATGGTTATTGCTAATATTTGCTTAAGGCTAAGGTCTCCACAGCATATCCATTCAATATGTGTCTGCCCATGGTCGAAAGCTTTTTTATAGTAGCCTATTTCCAGGCACTGTCTGAAAGTATCGTCTTACTTCGATTTTTAACTCGGTCAGACAATACTTGACAGTCCGCGACCTGTCTTTACTAACGCAGTTAACCATTTGTAGGCACCTTCTTGGTCTTTCTGCCAACTTGTATTAAAAAATTCCAGAGTCTTTGCTGTGAATCGAACCCACAACCCCGGACTGATAGACTGGTAGTTTGCTACCTACTAGCCAACCGAGGCATCATCACTTCGATTTTAACTACCCAATCTTTCTGACTCTCCTGTCGGCGTTGTAGTGAAACAAACCAGCGTCTTTAGGGGGAAACGAAACCACAACTCCGTACTGATAGACAGGTACGCTACGTAGTAGGCCACTGGTAAACCAGAGCCGTGTGACGGCCATTTATTAAGTAATATCATCGTAATCGATGAAGCGAATTTTCACTTTGAAGGCTTTTTATATTGTCAAAACAACGCAGTTGGGATTTAGAGAACCCATATGAGATTGTCGAAAAAAAAATCAGCCAAAACGTGTCCCATTTTGGTATGTATTTTGGGCCGGAGGCTACATTGGGCCATACTTAAAAAAGGAGGTGCAGGCAGTGACTGCAACTATTGCAAGATAACGCGTCTCATAATTTATATTAAAAACTCTCATAATTTATAGTTATTCTCTCTATCACAATTATTAGCCAATAGGAACACAATTTCGAGAAGTCATTAGGCCTTGTAACTTATTGTTCTATCATCCTTGACCAAACAGAAGCAACTGCGTATTGAATGAAAAAATTCAACGCTTATCAACGAAATTCAGTTGCGACTATTTGCCCGAAGTTATAGGCCTATACATAACCCTATCCCATGAATACTAAATTAATAACTAAAAATTTAACGATAAATGTTTGCGTAAATTATTGGAACACCTTTTATTAGACTACTTTCATTTGCTAGCTCTAAATAACAGTGTGTCTAAAAGACTTATAGACGTTTGTCTAGGTAGTACTTACCTGACCATATCATCTTTTTGTGAAGACGAAGAACTACGGTAGGCAGGTCCTACATTCATTTTGCGTTCATGGTACGAAGACGAAGTTGATGTTTCGTGTTGCTGTTGTTGATGACGATGACGATCGTGGTGGTGGTGGTGTTGATGATGGTGATGTTGTTGGTGGTGGTGTTGCTGTTGTTGATGAGATCGCCTTGAAATCGTTGAGGAACTATTTTTATTATAACTATTGTCCTCGGAAATGTCATCGAAGGCAGGGGGTGGTGTCGAGCTGCAAGATGGCGTTGTGCCTAGCGATAATACAATGAGAAAATACATGAAATTTAGTTTTCAACAGGTACATACGCTTATACAATAATAAATAAATAAATAAATAAATAATAAAAATTAATGTTCATTCGAAAGCAAATACAAATGACTAAAACAGAATAGAACTGGATTAAGCGGTTGAAGGATTGATGTGTGTAATGATAAAAAGGAAAAGCATTTTAACTAAAAGTCAACAAAACTACTACGTCTACTGTTGGAAAGAGGATTGAGAGTGTAAATAGATCCAAAGCCTTCGGATATAGTTGAAGGTATATTTTTCGATCTTAGTCTGATATCTGATTGTTTGGTGATTCGAGCTCTGTTAGGAATTTTAACAACATCACCACTGTTGTTATAAACAGCTTTCTCACGATTTTCTTGCTCTAAATTTAATTGTTCCGATTGTTCTTGCGTGATGATAACGTTACGTTGCTTACGAGATCGTTTGGTGTTCTCCAAATCACGCTTCACCTCTACAAAAGCATGCATAGATTGTATTATATTGTCTTCGTATGAGTCGCCACCATCATCGCCTAGAGCCATGTCGGCATAACGAAGATATTGCATGCGTTTTTCAAGTCTTTCTGCGGCACGAGGTGCACGCGTTTGACTGTTAGTAAAGGATGTAGGGTTACTACGTTCACTGTGTTCCGAGGGTATGGGTGGAAAGTTATGAACTATAGAGGCGGCCGAAGAACGACGCGATATAAGACCGCTGTTTTGTCTTTGAAAGATATCGATATGATTTAAGGGACGTTGACGAGAGTTCCAAGATCTGGCTGCTGAGTAATTGCTAGAAGCCGAAGAATTGACCGAATCTTTACGCTGCATTTTAAGTTTTTGTATAGCAGCTACTTGAAGGGGTGCAACAGCATGAGGTGTTCCTGAATGTTTACTGGACGCATACGAAAATGCGGAGTTCTTACGCATCGCTTTCGAAACATCAATCAGAGGCTGATTTGATGCCTTAGTTCGTTGTAGTGGTGGCGGTGAGGGAGGTGTGGGAGGTTCTGGAGCATGAAGATCATCAAATAAATCATTTAATTCTAACCAATCTCGCACATTGCTGGGTGAACGTTTCTCCCCAAAACGAGGCAGTGGTGAGTCGTCGGGTATTTTTAAGGTGTCTTTGTGCGGGAGTGTGGAAAACTTGTTCACTAAACTTTGGACTTTTGTCATTTTCGTTTGTATACCTGGTGTGGTAGAGAGAGCTCTTGAAGAGCCGCCTTCCTGTTGCTGATAAACATCACTATCACGTTTACGTGGCGATCCTCTTGGCGGTACTGGGGGTGGTACTTTGGCTTTAAGTGTGTAGCCACTGCTAGATGCAGCGGGCGTACGTTGCTTAACCGGTGGAGCTTGTATACTTTTCAATACTGACGAACTTGAGCTGGCCGCATAGCCAGAACTTCTTTCATCGCCAGTCGTATGTATGCTTAACACTTTATTCAAAGGGTGTGACTTCTTATTGGCATGCGCCGCTGTAGTATGGCCATGAGTTGCACCAAGTTCTAAAATCAGATAGAAAATGTTATTGTTAAAAATATTTAATTCCCAATAAATATAGTTTAAAGCGAATATTTACCTCTTTGCTCGTTTTCACTCTCTATGGAACGTTGTATTGCTTTGGAGAGGCTTTTTCTTTTCGAGGGTGAATGCTTAAGTGCTATAATTATTATTTTAGTAAAACCAATATTAGTGCTTTTGTGTCAACCTGCGTGGGATTGTGTTTAAAAAGAGACAGGCTTTGGATATTGGTGATGCCCAAAGCCTGGCCATCTCTGTGATTCAAGAACAAACTAAAGAAGCAAGCAAATAAGTAATTAAAAAACAAGTATATTTATAATGTACGAATATAAGTAAATGGGAAAATGTATGTTTTTCTTTATTTACGAGTTTTAATGTACTTAATTCAAGTTTTGCAAATGTTTTTTTTGTTTGGTTAATTTTGAAATATTTTTAGTTCTCCAAAGACGAGAACCTGAAGCGTTACTTTCTTTATTGAGTGTCAAGTTAAGTTATAATCACCGTTTTCATAATTTTCGTTTTGACAGATGTTTATGAAAACGATGTGTTTTTTGGTTTTGGCAAGTTATTTATTTACTCTTCTTTTTTATTTTCTTTGTTCTATTCTTAATCATTTACCTATGTAACTGGATACCAAAGTACGAAATTTTCTATGATTTCCTTTGATCTCGGGGAGATCCACTGTGCATACGAATGAAAACGAAAAAAAAGTATAAAACATGAATTGTTTGGTAGCAGCATGATGCCTTCAAAACAATATACTAGCGATCCTTGCGCTTTGCGTACTAAAGTTAAGTGAGAAAACGCTGTAAGTAATTTGGAGAAATTTTCCTTGGCGAAAATAGTCCAACATGCCTAAAACTTTAACCTTAAGCTTCCACTTAATATTGAGGTTCGATTGCTTTTAATATGGTAATATGGCTTAGATTGGCAAATATTTTCCAAATTATTTACAGTGTTTTATCAAAGCACGTTTTTTACACGACTTTTGTAACTTACGAGATGGTATTTTGCGGAATACAGTTTTAGCCATAAAATTTTGAAATCTTTGAGCGTAAAATGAGGGGCGACACACAGAGACTGTATCCTAAAATATGTTTAACATTAATTTTATTGATTATTTAATAGAGATAATTTATAGCAAAAACATACCCCATCGTGAATAATACTTTTAAAAGTGTGCTCTAGTTTTTTCTTAAGTCGATATGATTGCAAAATATCGATAATACCTACAAAAAGTAAAAGTCTTTCGCCCTTTTCGCTGCGAGCGGGTATTCCACCAGGCCTAAAGAAAATTTAATTTAAAGCAAAAAATTTCAAGAAAATCTATAAGAAATTTATAATTACGGCATGTCTTCTTCATCATCGATGGGTTCACTTTCCGCTTGAATACTTTCCATGGCTGTGGAATGAGCTACCAAACGTTGGCGATTGGACCTATAGGCCAAACTGTTGACAATTAGAAATGTAAATATTATTTTTTCAATTAAAATCTTTATAGATTTTCAAAATGATTTTACCTATTGCGATTTATATTGCTTTGCGTTTCTTCTTGATCTTGATTATCGTATTGTGAGTCAGGTGCTCGGGCTGCATCCTCGTTATCTGAATAATCCGATTGTGAGGTCTTGCGTGGTTTTCGTGTCTTTTGCTTTTCTTTCGAGGCTAAATCCAAATTGTGTACACCCACTAGCAGGGAATAGTCCATGATTTTAAACGATTCTAAAACAGTGCAATCTCTTTGTATGGTCTTAATTAGAGCTGAATATGTTTCAGCTTCCAGTAGTATGCCATTAGGATGATGTTCCATAAAATCTAAATCCTTAAATGTCGGTGTTTTTTTAGCACGTTCAGCCTTATTTGCTTTACGTTTGCAGGTGGAACCTTTGAGATCATATTTGAGATGTAGTTTGACACATGAAGGCAGCAAATTGTTCATAACAACTAAACGAATATTTTTGCCATTAGTCGTTTGCAAACAATATAAACCGAAAAATTTTGGCAGCAGGGTACGAGGGTTTTGATTTAGATTCATGTAATAACTGTAAAGAGTTTATATGTAAATTAATTTTAAATTTTATTTGCGAGTCATTCAACTTTACCCTGGTAATAGTTTTTGCAAAAATTCACCCTCCTTGTGCTGTACTGTTTTAATTATGAACTCATCATCGTGTGTTAAATAAAATATGGAACCGGAAGCACCCGGATTTGACAGTTCTCTTAAAGGCGATGTACACATCGACATCTAAACAAAATAAAGGAAAAAAAGAAATTACAAATAATTTATCATTATTTTCTTTATAAATTGATTTACCATAAAATCGTCCGGCTGTATGCCAAACAAGTCTCTAAAGTAACGAAACGCAATAGGCGCATATATTTTATATCTGAATTCACTATAATGGTGGGCAGGCGTAAGGCTAGAACCTTCAGGAGGAAAAGTTATACTTTCAATTTCCCAAAAGTCCATCATAAGTAAATCACGTTTTGGTTTTGATGCTAAACTACCAACCTGCGAAAGTAGAAAATACGAAATAAATCTGCTGAAGGGAATTGAAACCGAATGTTTCTTAATTACCGTATGCTGTATACCCAATTGTATAGAGCCCATAATCTGTGATGTTTGTATTTTCTTATAAGTAATCTCACCACCTTCTCCCACTCGCCTATGGCCAATTTTTCTTTCCTTATCCGTTTTACTGCGCTGCTTGCTTTGTGACTAGAATTTTATATTTTAATAATTACTTATAATGTTTGGATTTGTTTTATACTTTTAAATAGAACTTACATCGGAAAGTGATGAATCCAAAGCATCTGAAAAAAATTTTAAAAAAGAATAGAGTTTTAGTTATGAGTTTAAATTATAGTTTTAAAAATAGTATTATACTACGTTTGTAATTAACAGTCGTGATCTAAATGTTTGAGTGACTTTTTTTCCCAACCCTAACTTTAATACCAATTAAATTGCCTACAGGTCTGAATACTAGTGTTTAAAATACAATTATTTATTAACCGGTTCGAAGGACCATGAGCATGCTTGTAGGAGTGCAATAAGGAAATAATAATAGGAAATAAAAATAGAAAAATCGACAATAAAAATAAAAAAAGGAAATAAAAATAGAAAAAATAATATGGTTTTGTTTAATTTAAACCGCTAGGGTGCCATAATTGATTGGTTATTTGTATGTGGCTCCATGTTGTTCAAACAATATTGCTAAATATTCATTTTTAGTGACGAGACGCTTTTTGATTTATGGTTATGTTTTCAAGAAATATTTCTGTACCCAGTTTATTTAGTAATTAGCTCTCCAATATTCTTCTTGATTTTTTCGTTTAATAAACCCATGTTCTTCATTTAATAATTTTCTTTTTGTCCAAGATGTTAATTTTGATAACTTCATGCACAGCCCTACAAGACGATTTTATCGTTTTTCTTTGTCATGGATTTCATTAATTGTTTATTCGTTACTAGTGTATAATGTCGAATCCATATTTCATAGACAATTATGAATCTAATCGTTAATCCAACTAATTTGCATAGTTTAACTATTTGGTCATTAAAAAATATATAGTAGATTTTATAGGGGATTTCCGAAGAAATTGCCTTAACTTCACATTGTGATCCAGGGTACAAAAATGCTCACTCACTGCTGAATCATGTGTGTGTATGTATATTTTAGTTTTTTTCTGCTTGTATGAAAATGTGTGAGAGACTAGAAATTATTTTGTTTTTGTGCATTTATGAATGATAAAATATTTATGCATAATGCGTATGCAGTAACAAAGTGTTTTAGAAATCTCATTTATGAGAAATTTCACAAATGAACACTCATAAATGAAAACATCCATAAATGAAAAAAAAAACAAACAGTTACACTCACTCATTCAAATGTGATCGTAGGCAGAGCATTTTTTGTTGTTTATTTATGACCGTGAAAAAGTACATTTTAGAAATCTCATAAATGTTGGATTTTCAACGCTCATAAAAGAAAAATTCTGAATCCTCTTAATACGCTTGACAGTTATTAAATAAACTTACAGAAAATATTTTATTCGACTTAACTACAAGTGCCAATTTGTAAATTTATTTATTTACAGAACATAATTTGAAACAAAAGAGTATTTTATTATCGTTTTACTTTAAAAGGTAAACCGTTTATATACTTATCTTTTATTATTTTTTTATAGAGGGGATACCGAAGACGACTACTAACTTTATGGGTCCCTTTTCTACCCCCTTTGTTCCTCAATGATTAATGATATTTTACTAATAGTTTAAGACTATTTACTTTCAATAAGTCTCTTGCTATCACTGGCCTTTTTACAGACAGGCGGCTGATACATGTCGACATTCATCCTCATCTAGTATTTGATTAAGGCTAAGGTCTCTATAGCTGTCGCTTAATGGCTCATAAAACTGGAAACATTTATTATTTTGTTTAAATTTATTTATTTGATTTGTCAGTCTGTGAGTTGCCTAAATGTCTTGTTATTTTGTCTCTTGATCATTTATGTATATTCATATTATGTATTTTTATTCCCGTTTTTCCTATTTGTTTATACATATGTATGATTGTAAATGATCAGTTAGTTTATATGTAACAATATTATTCTGCAGTGCTTTTGTTTCGTTAAGTTGGCCCGTTATTTTTTGATGTATTTAATACATAAAGAATTTTTGGCTCAACTTTAAATTATTTAACAAGTAAAATTAGTTCGTTAAAGGAAAGCACTGCGGTAAGTACATTTGTTCTTATATGTATATTTCTATTTGTTAATTGTAATATTTTTTAAATAGAAATAACCGCCTAAACCAATTAATTAGAAACTTGGCTCTTTTTATTTGGTTGTTAAATTCGCCCTTTTTCGAACGACCGTCGCCGCCAGCGACAAATTTTATTTCGCAGCTTTTGTGCGGAAATTCTTGTGGTTCCTTGCCTGCCGGAACAAATTTTATTTCGCAGTTTATTTGGCGAAAAATGTGGTTCCATGCCCGCCGGAACAATTGATAATAAAAATTTTATTTTGCATTTTATTTTGCGAAAAATGTGGTTCCATGCCCGCCGGAACAATTAATAAAAAATTTTTATTGACGACAATAGTGGTTCCATGCCTGCCGGAACAATTAATAAAAATTAAATTCGCAATACTTTGGCGAAAGATTTGGTTCCTTGCCTGCCGGAACAATTAAAAATAAATTGGTTTGAAGTTCCTTGACTGCCGGAACATTTTTTGACGAATAAATTTATATGTTTGTGGTTACTTGACTGCCGGAACATTTGTGTGAAGAATAAATTTATTTCTGTGTGGTTCCTTGACTGCCGGAACATTTATTGGAGAATATATTATTTGTTTTGTGGTTCCTTAATTGCCGGAACATTTTATTTTGGTTCCTTGCCTGCCGGAACAATTGGTTCTCTGTCTAACAGAAAATAAATTTTTGCTGAAGTGGTTCCTTGTCAGCCGGAATAAATAATTTTTATTGAACATTGCCTGCCGTTAAATAAAAATTTTATTTCGCAACTTATTTGGCGAAAAATGTGGTTCCATGCCCGCCGGAACAATTAATAAAAATTTTATTTCGCAGTTTATTTTGCGAAAAATGTGGTTCCATGCCCGCCGGAACAATTAATAAAATATTTTATTGACGACAAAAGTGGTTCCATGCCCGCCGGAACAATTAATAAAAATTAAATTCGCAATACTTTGGCGAAAGATTTGGTTCCTTGCCTGCCGGAACAATTAAAAATAAATTGGTTTGAAGTTCCTTGACTGCCGGAACATTTTTTGAAGAATAAATTTATTTGTTTGTGGTTCCTTGACTGCCGGAACATTTTTGTGAAGAATAAATTTATTTCTGTGTTGTTCCTTGACTGCCGGAACATTTATTGGAGAATATATTATTTGTTTTGTGGTTCCTTAACTGCCTGAACATTTTATTTTGGTTCCTTGCCTGCCGGAACAATTGGTTCTCTGTCTAAGAGAAAATAAATTATTGCTGAAGTGGTTCCTTGTCAGCCGGAATAAATAATTTTTATTGAACATTGCCTGCCGTTAAATAAAAATTTTATTTCTCAGCTTTTGAGAGGAAATTCTTGTGGTTCCTAGCTGACCATTGTGGTTTTTGGAAAAATTTATTGTGGTTCCTTGCCTGCCGGAACAATTGGTTCTCTGTCTAAGAGAAAATAAATTTGCTGAAGTGGTTCCTTGTCAGCCGGAATAAATAATTTTTATTGGACATTTCCTGCCGTTAAATAAAAATTTTATTTCGCAGCTTTTGTGCGGAAATTCTTGTGGTTCCTAGCTGGTCTTTGGCAAAATTTATTGTGGTTCCTTGCCTGCCGGAACAATTGGTTCTCTGTCTAAATTTTTGCTGAAGTAGTTCCTTGTCAGCCGAATTAAATAATTTTTATTGGACATTGCCTGCGTTAAAAAAAAATATATTTTAAAATTTTTAAAGTGGTTCTCGTCTGCCGGGACAACAATTGTTTAAAGAATATTTGTGGTTCATAATGCAACGATCGCCAGTGAGAAAAAGCGCTCGATTGCAGACAACATCAAGCCAAAATAATAGTGGTTCTCCATCTGCCGGAACATATCTGCCGTCACAGCAATTGGCTCCCACTGCCGCTGGAGCTCCTTTGCTGTCTACCAGTTCCTCTGCCGCCGGAACAGCAATGCCTATAGTAGTTCCTTCTACCTCAGGAGTAACCAAGACAATCGTAAGTACTGCTCAAATAAGTGATAAAATATTATCTGCCCCTGCCGCAATGTCTACGAGTTCCACCTGCGCTGGAATCTCGGGTAGCGTAGCCACCACTTCCACCTGCGCGTCCAACATGCCCTCAGCCACGGTTCAACCTAGCCAACAGCTTCCGATGCCCCAGCCCAATTCCGGTATCAATTTGGAAGACTTGCAAAGCCAAATTAATACACTCCAGGTCCAGTTGCTGACTGCTCAGAAAGTTTTGTCCATTGCCCTTAATGCCAATTCAACGCCATCCTCAGCCGCGCCCCAACCATCCAATATGGCGCCAGCTGTGACGGGTACTTGTGAAGCCAACGTCGAAAATTCTCTCTCAGCCAACGTTGACTGCACTGATCGCCGTACGCCATTTTCGTGTGTTAGCTGCAATGCAAATAGTACCGGTTTTTGTGCAAGCCAATCGCCTTTAACACAAATGTTACCGCCAAATAATTTTGTGTCTCAAAATGGCGGTTCGATGGCAGTGCACAGAAAAATATATGACCTGCCGGAATTTAGTGGTACACCTGAGGATTGGCCCATTTTTTCAACAGCCTTTAGTAATTCGACTGCTGTTTATAATTACAATAATTTTGAAAATTGTGTTCGGCTCCAAAAAGCATTAAAGGGTGATGCAAGGGAGAGTGTTAAATCGTTGCTCATACATCCGGATAACGTCAATGTGGTGATGGAGCAGTTGCGTTTTCGATATGGTCGTCCAGAAATGCTTATCCGATGTCAGCTCCAACAAGTGAAAGAAATTCAGCCCATTAGTGAGAGTGCTATTGATCGACTTGTGCCATTTGCTGTTAAGGTGCAGAATCTTGCCGCCTTTTTGGAATCTGCCAATGGACAACAGCATTTATCGAATCCTACATTAATGGATGAATTGGTTGGTAAGCTTCCCTTGAGCAAACGAATGGAATGGGCCCGCTATTCCTCAACAATTAAGCCATATCCAACGGTTTTGGATTTTAACAGGTGGCTCAAAGATGTTGCTGATTTGGTGCAAACTATTCAAGGGGTGAGTAGTAATCGAAATTATAGTGAACCTAAAAGAAAAGTTGTCCTCCACGCCGTTGATGGTCAACATAAACAAGAATGCCCTATGTGCCAGGGTAATCATAAATTATTTGAATGTAAAAAATTTAGTTCATTGAGTGTGCCTGACAGATGGTCTAATGTGAAGAAATTGAGGTTATGTTTTTCGTGTCTTGGGTCGGGGCATCCTAGTAGGAGTTGCCGTAAACGAAAAGAGTGTCCCATCGATGGTTGCCTGCGAAAACATAACAAATTACTACATGATGTAAAAATTAATAATAGTCGCGAAAAATATTCTGGGCCAAGTGAGTCAGAAGCCCCAAGTGGTTCATCAAATGGAAGTGCGTCTGTCTTGAGCTGTGTATCCCGTCCTGCAGATAAGAGCGTACTGCTGTTTAGAGTTGTGCCTATTGTGCTTTATGGTCCTAGTAACAAGGTTGAAACTTACGCGTTGTTGGATGAAGGTTCTTCGGTTACTATGGTGGACAGCTCCTTGGTGAGGCAACTGGGCCTCCGGGGGCATCAAAGTAAATTGAACTTGCACTGGTACGCTGGAAAGGAATCTGAAGAAATGGCGTCTGTGGTTGATCTGCAAGTAAGTGGGATTGGTAAGCAAAGAAAATATGCTTTAAAAAATGTTTATGGTGTCTCGAATTTGAAATTGCCGGCTCAGAGTTTCAATATGGATTTAAGCGCTCATCCTGGTTTACCAATTAAATTATACAATGGTGTGACCCCTAAAGTCCTGATAGGATTAGATCACTGCCATCTTGGTCTTCCTGATGAAATTGTGTCTTTGGAAGAAAGTGGTCCCTATGCTGCCAACACACCATTGGGTTGGGTCGTTTTTGGTCCGATGAAGGGTAAGCCGTCAAACTCTAATTTATGTTTGTTGACAGTTCAGCCTGAGCAGACACTTTACGACTTGGTGGCAAATTATTTTGAAATCGAAAATTTTGGGGTCAAGGTCTTACCAGTCATAGAATCAAAGGAGGTTGCTCGAGCTC
Source organism: Phasia obesa (assembly GCA_949628195.1). Classification (NCBI taxonomy): domain Eukaryota; kingdom Metazoa; phylum Arthropoda; class Insecta; order Diptera; family Tachinidae; genus Phasia; species Phasia obesa. Next base: position 135,473,692 of record OX451219.1, on the reverse strand, counting down.
GTCAAATAATGATGAATACTACTGTGAAAGTTGAAGGAAGATTTCAAACCCGGCTCTTGTGGCGCTCTGATGATGTAGTCCTGCCAGACAGTTATTCCATGGCTCTAAATAGACTCAATGGTATTGAGAGGAAAATGAGAAGAATTCCGGAATTTGGTGTGGCCTACAAGTCCATCATGAACGATTACGTGTCAAAGGGGTATGTAAGGAAATTATTGCCTAATGAAGCTTCTGGTGTGTGCCCTAGAACTTGGTATCTTCCTCACTTTGGTGTGGTCAACCCCAACAAGCCTGGAAAGCTTCGGCTAGTTTTTGATGCTGCTGCAACTGTTGAAGGCATTTCGTTGAATTCCATGCTCTTAAAGGGTCCTCAGCAATATAAGCCTCTGCCGTCTATTTTATTCAACTTTCGAGTTGGAGCTGTTGCAGTTTGCGGCGACATTAAAGAAATGTTTCACCAGGTCCTTGTGGCTCCTGAAGACAGATGTTCCCAACGCTTCCTTTGGCGCGATGATGACAGAAAGCCTCCAGATACTTATGAGATGGTCGTGATGACATTTGGCGCTGCTTGTTCGCCCTGCGTAGCCCATTATGTCAAAGAAACCAACGCCCTAAGCTATCGGGAAAAATACCCTCGTGCGGTGAAGTCTATCATGGATCATCATTATGTGGATGATTTCGTCGACAGTTTTTCAACACCTGAAAGAGCTATTAAAGTTGCCCAACAAGTTCGTGACATCCATAAGTCAGCTGGATTCGAGCTAAGAAATTTTTCATCCAATTCATCTGAGGTAATTGTGGCTCTTAAAGGTGCTATGGAGAAGCCGGTGAACTTTTCCAGCGATATCAACGAGCTGCAGTCAGAAAAAGTCCTAGGTATGTACTGGCAACCTAAAGATGATACTTTCAGGTTTGAGTTGAGGTTCCACAACGTGAATGCTGATGTCATAAATGGTTTGAAGGCTCCTACAAAACGAGAGTTGCTTAGTGTGGTAATGTCTATTTTCGATCCACTTGGTCTATTGAGCAACTTTATGATTACGGCTAAACTGTTGATGCGTGAGGTATGGAGGTACGATGTCCGATGGGATGATCCTTTGCCCAATGACTTATATGACATGTGGAATAATTGGCGCCAAGAGCTAAAAAATGTTGTTAAAGTGAAATTGCCTCGTTGTTATTTTGGAAATGGCATTCCTATCCGTCTGGAGCTACATGTTTTTGTCGACGCTAGTGAGGATGCATTTGGTGCCGCGTCATACTGGAGGTCCATATATCCTGATGGAAAAGTTGAAGTATCCTTCGTAGCTGCAAAAACGAGATGTGCCCCTCTAAAAACGATGAGTATTCCAAGGCTCGAACTTCAGGCTGCTGTTTTGGGTACGCGATTATTGGATACGATTTTGAAGGAGCATTCCATGAAGGTTTCTCGGTTTATTTGTTGGAGCGATTCCTCTACTGTGATTAATTGGATAGGCTCAGAAAGTCGTAGATACAAGCCTTTTGTTGCCCATCGAATCACAGAAATTCTAGATTCCACTAGCCCAGCAGATTGGAGATGGCTGCCCACCAATATCAATGTTGCTGATGAAACCACTAGGATGAAGTCTCAGGTCTACTTTTCGAATGAATCCAGCTGGTTCAGTGGCCCTAATTTTCTTTATGATGGTGAAGATGAATGGCCCAAAGCTGTGAATATAAGCCCTGCTAGCCTTGATACTGAGGAGCTACGTCCAAAATTTGCTCTATTAATTAATATTCCTCCTATTATTGATTTTAGTAGATTTTCTTCTTATTTGAAGCTAAAACGAACGGTTGCCTGGATGTTACGTTTCATAAGTCGATGCCAAAGGAAAGTAAGCCAAGATGAAAGAAATAGTTTGACTGCTGCTGAACTAAAAACTGCGGAAATTTATCTTTGTCGCCAAGCCCAGAAAGAAAAATTTAATGCCGAAATTGAAATTATAAATCTGAAGAATATTTGTCCACTTTGACCAGACGCTCCAAATGGTGTCAACGCACAAAGCCCATTGCCGTTGGTGACTTGGTTATCATTTGTGATCCTGCAGTGTCCCGAAAAGATTGGAGACGAGGTCGAGTGGAAGAGGTATACAAGGGTAAAGATGATATTATACGTCGTGCTGATGTCCGTACTAGCACTGGTGTCCTGATGCGTCCTGTTTCCAAACTTGCAGTCCTTGATTTGGAGAAGTGAATCGTGGTCGATCCACGGGGGTGGGGATGTCGCTTAATGGCTCATAAAACTGGAAACATTTATTATTTTGTTTAAATTTATTTATTTGATTTGTCAGTCTGTGAGTTGCCTAAATGTCTTGTTATTTTGTCTCTTGATCATTTATGTATATTCATATTATGTATTTTTATTCCCGTTTTTCCTATTTGTTTATACATATGTATGATTGTAAATGATCAGTTAGTTTTATATGTAACAATATTATTCTGCAGTGCTTTTGTTTCGTTAAGTTGGCCCGTTATTTTTTGATGTATTTAATACATAAAGAATTTTTGGCTCAACTTTAAATTATTTAACAAGTAAAATTAGTTCGTTAAAGGAAAGCACTGCGGTAAGTACATTTGTTATTATATGTATATTTCTATTTGTTAATTGTAATATTTTTTAAATAGAAATAACCGCCTAAACCAATTAATTAGAAACTTGGCTCTTTTTATTTGGTTGTTAAATTCGCCCTTTTTCGAACGACCGTCGCCGCCAGCGACAATAGCATCTACATTTAATGTGTCTGTCTAATAAAACTTATGTTAGCCAGTCTGCTGGACATCCAGTCTTAGCCATCCTTAGACTTTTTCCAGGCACAATCTGCAAGTATCGTCTTCCCTTGATTTTTAACTTGGCCAGATAATACTTAAAGTTTTCGTGACGCAGTTAACCCTTTGTAGGTACCCAGATTATATCCAAGCACCTTCTTGGTCTCTCTGCCAACTTGTAGTGAAAAATATCAAAGTCTTTAGTGGGCATCGTAACCACAACAACGGACTAATAGACTAGCACTCTACCTACTAGCCTACCGAGGAAGGGGCCTAATTACCGCAGGGGCCTAATTACCGCAAGCAGGGGCCTAATTACCGCATTCGATATCGAGTAAACTATCGTATCGAATAACAATTACAAGTCGAGTAAGCTAATTATGCCATTCGACATGTATCGAATCGTTATTTATATCAAATTGTAATAGATTTATAATTATTATAATTAGTCAACAAGTGAACAAGAAAACACGGTTTAAAAATATTTCCATTCGAATAAAATTACGATACTTTTTATTCGATATCGAGTGCATTGATACCAAATTGAAAAATTACGAGGGATTTTACTCGATATCGAATGCGGCGATTAGACCCCTGTTCTGTAAGCCAAATCAAATAATATTTTTTTTTTAATTCAAAATGATTTCACATTTGTGTTTAATTTTTTAATTTTTTAAGCGAAATGTCCTCCTCTGTATTAGTTTAATAAATTTTTTATTGTTTATAACACCTGTTATTTAATATTTTGACGTTTATAATATTCTTTTTTAAATTTGAATACATTATAGGTAAATCATGCGATTTATAGAGCAAACATTTTTAAAACAATTCGATTTACAAAACAGAGATGATTATTTCATACTCTTAATTGTTATTTTTTTGAATAAGCAATTTTTAAACATAATAGTATTGTTTTTATTGCTAAAGCGTTCATAAACAAATTATCTTTTAATTCCACACATGTCAAAAATAAACAAAACATCAACATTTCCAACAACAAAAAATGTAAACAACTGTAAAATTTTGCAAAGAGAGCAAATCTAAATAAGGGAGCACGTGAATGCTCTCATTTTTTATTTTAATAATGTCACAGCAATGCTCTTATCATTTCTTTCCAACAGGAAGACATTGTCAGTTGTAAAAAATCATTGATTTTTTCTGACTTTGTAAAATGAAATGTAAATTGAAAATGAAAAAAAAAACTTTAAACTTTACAAACAGCCCAGGGATTGTAATTAAATTAAACTTCCAGACAATCAAATATAATTTACCTTCAGTCAATTTTGTATTAGAAGTGGAGGAAACATCCGGATCTATAGTGCTAATACCTTCAGCTGAAGCCATTTTTCGTTGCCGTCCTTTGATGTTACTTTATTCCTTAGCTAAAAAAATCTATTTACAAGAACCCGACAATTGTACTAAACTATTTAATTAATTTGTTTATAATTAATATAAATGTTAGTGATGAGTATTTTTTGTCATATGCAATGAACGCGGCGGCGATGATTGATTTATCGACAAAAGCAATTTTTTTTTCATCAACGTTCAAAGTTTTTTTCTTTTTCTTATTCATTTACATTATATAGTCGAGATTAAATTCATTTTGTTTTTCGTTTTTTCTTCTTGATTTTTCTTTTATTTATGTATTTGTTAAAATCACACAAAAAATTTGCACTAAATATTTTGATTTATTGCTTTAATTTAGTAGGTTGGTTGGTTTGTCGGTTACTTAATCACTGGTTTTAACAAAAATCAACTACTACCCAAAAAAAAAATAAATCACACAGCTTGTTGTAAAAACCTTGGTGCTACTACTACTGTCAGTGCATACTTTTGGGCGAAATATACTTTGGGAAATTACAAATGAAAATTCTTGGTTGCTTTCCAGTTGTAACAGGGTTGTATTTATTTTTACATATACGTACATCCGGCACATTACAATGTCTGTGGTTGCCAGACCTCTCAAAGGACTGTTAAATGAAATTTAAATTAAAAAAACTAAAAGAATAATAAAAAAAATATTTAAAAAATATTTAATCAAAAACAATTAATAAATTGTCTATATGTATATATATAATGTATATATATATAATAAAACTGTAAGAGACCATATTATTGGAAAATATAGTTTCTATTGCAGTTTTTAGAACCTTTGCCTATCTGCCCCTCTGGCGTATGTCTGAATCCGCATCAGATAAAAACTACTAGTTGAATTTTATAAAAATTTTGTTAGGAGGTACCTTAGAATCTCAGTTCAAATATAAGATATTTTTTTCCCGTAAAAATATCTTAATTCCAAGAGAAAATTGAGGAAAAGCAGTGAAAGTAAACAACTTTGCCGATTTGAAAGGAAACATTTATTTGATAGCATATTACGCGTGAGGAATAGAGCATCGTTTTTTGTTTTCGGTACTCATCGACACGCTTTGTTGACATTTTCTTTCTGGAATTTGCTTCAATAATAATAAAATATTGCCGAGAAAATGTTCGTTCGTTTGAACGCAAATGAAATAAAACTGGAGTGGCCTACACTCAACTTTACCATACCAAATGGAAACAGATATTTTTAGGGATATATTATATAAAGAATAAAAGTTCAAAGTATATTCACATCGAAAAAAAATTTTTTTTTTGATTTGGGTTGTTAGGTAAACTACCCCTTGCCCCTTCCCGATTATGGCCAACATTTATTCAGCTCTCCATCTCCATAAACCAAAGGCACATACTGAATTCATTTTGATATGTCATACGGTATGACCTGTAGAGCGTTTACAAAATGTTGGAGTAAGTAAACTACTCCTTGTCCCTTCCCGATTACGCCCAAAATTTATACAGCTACATACTAAATTTCGTTTTAATATGTCATACGGTATGACCTGTAGAGCGTTCACAAAATTAGGGGGTAAGGAAACTATCCCTTGCCCCCTCCCGATTATGTCCAAAAACTATACAGCTCTTCATCACCACATACCAAAGGCACATACTAAACGGTATGACCTGTACAAACTCCACAAAAATAGTGGCATAAAGTGTTATTTACATAGTGATTTTAAATAGGAATTTATAGCTTATAGTTATTTTATTCGTAAAGAGAATGCCAATCTCTTTTTGTTAGAATCAAGAATAAATTTTATTTAAATTTAAATTCAATTATTTATGTTTTTTAAATACCTTAAATTTTTGTTTTCCAGTCACACTTCTTCTTTCTTTTAGCCATCATTTTAAAGTTTTCTTTTGCTTTAAACTCACTAAAACACAAGTTCAAATTTAAAGTTAATACTCTTTTGCCACCCCTTTATTTAAATTTTTTCTTTCTATTAATTGAAGACACAACGAACAGGTAACCTTTTTCAAAAGTTTCTAATTACAAAATTTAAATTAAAAAATATATGTATGCATTTAACCGTAAAAGAAAAAGAAACAGAAAAAGAAACTTATTTTAACCCAAGAAAAGCTCCCCACGATGATAACAACTGGTGTATTTGGCCTGTTTAATCTAATGAATCCCTAAAAGTGATGATACAAATAAAGGAGTATAAAGGAATTCGAATTATTTGTATGCCTGGATGGGTTTGGGGGGAAGGGGAGGGGTGTGTGTGTTTGAAAGGTTGTTAAGCAACCTGAGGTTATTTAACCTCCCAAAATAAAGTCGTAATCGTATTTTACACTAGATAAAATGTTTCTTATAGATGATTTTTTTTCTGTTTTAGTATAGTTTTGTTTTTGGTTTTTATTTTCTTACATTTACATGCATTTACAAAATAAGCACTTTCGTTAAAAATACCGCAAAATTTATTTTACGTTTTCTGGTTTTGTTTTTTTTTTTTCATTTAAAATTCTAAATAGAAATATCCTATACGAACACAAATATACTTTTTTTATTATTTATATATATTATTACTATAATTATCCAAACTAACTGCTTAAAGCTAAGGATGCGATCGACATTACTACAGCGACAGTTGTCCATTTACGTTGTATATTTGTTGCTTTATCTGAAACGATTTACGAAAAAAAATTTAATTTTTATAAGTTGTGCGTTATAAGTTTTAACTTTAATTAATAACGAGGGTAAGTCATAAAGAAGGTAAATTTGAAAGAACATCAGTATTCCTTAAACGAATGTTTGAAGAAAATGAATTTCGTGCTGTTATCAACCATTTCTTTTTGAACGAAAAACTCGCTTACACCCCGCCTCCACTAGTCATCGATTTGAGCAAGACATAAACATAACACCGGGAGAGCAACGGTATTAATTTGTTCATGTTGTTAGAGATGACGAATACGTGCTTATATAATGTTCTAATTCTAAAAATTATGTTCAAATAGAAAATGATACAAACTCGTATTCTCCACCTTTAACAATATGCACAAATTAACACAAATTAATTGCGTTTCTCTGAAAGCGTAATGTTTATGTTTTGTTCAAATTGATGGCTAGTGAACACGGCCTCTTAACATCGGCAGTCTACACTTAACACTATCATTTTATGTCTAATTTAGATGGGGGGTAAAAATCAAAGGTAAGCTAGACGGAGTTCGTGTTACATCTGCATCATCGTTTACGACTACATACGAGGACAGTTTGATAATTGTGCAATTTTTTTTCTAGCCTAGTGACTTTCAATGTAACACTGCTGCCGTTAACTGTTATCTACTACTGAACTACTGTCTAATTTTGAGCAAGCTGCGTCTTATTAGTAAAACAATTTCTTCCGAAAAGATATCCTTTATCCAAAAGGCCCTTGTATTTTGAAACTCGTTAGGGCAGTTACATCGTAAAAAATCTTAGTAAAGAGTTTTAGTTTTTTGTTGTTATTAGATTACAATCCCCTATTAAATTTCTTCAAACTAAAAAGTTCCATTTGGCACTCCAGTCAGTTCGTCAAATTGCAACAGTTTCCCTTTGAGTTTTAACGTTACTCCACCAGTCGTTGGGGTAGAAGCGTTTACTTATAAACGTAAAACAACCTTCTGAGATGTGTATGATTCTCGCTCGACCTTAAAAGTAAAATTAGAGCTTGTATGGTAGCAGTTAATAGTAAATTGGCTAATAGCGAATCGAGCCCACGATCGTAGAGTTCCGTACCACTGTACCACCGTACCACCGTTTAACATTTAACTTTACATTTAAAGCACCGTAACTTCAAATGACAGAGAACTGTGAATTTTAAAATTAGGTCGTGTGTGGTTGCTATATTGGGTTTCGAGAGCCAAAAAATTCTTGCAAGCACATCTTTAGAATATATATTTTTATTTAACCATTAGGGTTTTCAGTAACAGTCTCTTAATAAATACCTAAGTTTTAAGTTTAGGCTATTAAAAAGCCTTTAACATTTTCATAAAGAAGTGTCTCATGTCTATTTTGTTTAATTTTTCGAGTAAAGTTTTTCAGGCCTTACCTCTACTTACCATAGAAAATAGTTTCCCGTCTTTTAGTATAATTAGTACCAAGTAGGTAAAATGCACATGTTATCGGTGTGGGTGATTCCAATTTATCTCTAGGTATACGCGTTCTTACTGTCATACTATATAGGCCACTGGCATTCTGATCCATTTGTGTTAATACGGAATCCAAAATTTTTGTATCAAATCTGCTAATTATAAAAATAAATTTATTAAAGTTAGAAGTTAGTTGATTTAGGGCAAAATATTTTTTTTGTTAGTTTTTGTAAATTATTGTAATTTTAAAATAAGATATTCTATTAAATATTCGCATAAACTATACTTTAAATTGCAGCTTATATGAAAGGTCGGTATACTAAGAACTTTCACAAATTATCTAGAGTACTCGGAATATTGAATTTAGCTGCAACACGGACATTGCTAATCGACTGAAGTACCTATTACCATCCGGAATGTACTATATTCTTTAAGAGGTCACATAAAAATATTGCAGAAATTGCAAAAGGAATTCGTTCAAAAACGATTACTTTTCAATGCAATGGTGAGCCGTACTGAAACATGTCACTGTAGATGATGTAGATGGTCAACAAACCAGAATAAATTACTAACTTCAAACATTGTGTAAATTTCATACATGAGGGGGATTGAATTACAATTAAAATTGTGTAATTGTATATTCTCAATTACACCTTACAGGTAATTGTAATTTAAATCAGGGACTTAAGCCAATTACAACTGCTTGTAATTTTTAATTAAACATTATCAATTACACATTATATGTATTTGTAATTGGAAATTTTTAATTATAGATTAGAAGTAATTATAATTGGACAATAATAATAACATAACTTGAAATTGAACAAAATGCAATTATGTATATTCTTAACAATTTTCATTACTTGTAATTGATATAATAATATCAATAATATAATATAATAATATAATATAATATAATATATAATATCAATGAATAATTGATTGTTTTTAATTACAATTACATGTAATTATAATTTATTAATTACAAAGTAAAAGTAATTATAATGCAATTTTTCAATTACAAATTGTAATTGACAAAATCTCAATTAAAATTACATATAATTGCAATTGTAATTATTTACAAACTTTAATTGATATTCCTGAAGTCTGGTAAATATTGACCCTCTTTCTACAAAACGTATTTGTGATGCTATAAAATAATACATTCTGGATTCTTTAAGGTACTGGAATCAATTTACATATTTCCGTCTGTCCGTATAAACGTGAAAGTAATTTTGGGGAGACCTTAGATAACTATTAGAAACGATCCGATCTATCAGACACATCTTCTCAAAATGCATAAAATCGCTCCATAATTTACTACTGACTTTTTTTCACACGTTTTTCCTAATCTATTTTTACTGATGGTCTATCGCTTAATCCGAAAATGGGTTTTCTTGGGACTTCAGTTAAATTGTAGAAATGTAAAGTAAATTTATATGTACATATGTCATATATCTATTTACACCAACGTAAAAATCAGCAAAATCGGTCCATAATTGACAAAAATATGGTGAAATCACTTAGGCTACTCTATATAGCAAGCACTCGGTTTGCTTTTAATTTTATTTTAATAGTGTTAACAGATCCTAAATATAGTGCGATACCCCTAGAAATGTTCAATAATGGAAGACTTTATTTCAACACACAACTAAATTATTCATTGACCCACTGTACAATTATACATAACTTCTACAACTGCAGTTTTATAATCGTAATCGTATTAAATAATTAAACAAAATTTAAAAGCCGCCTCATGTTTACTTACATAACTGATAGCACGGGCTGCGGAAATACATTTTGAACGGCACACATTACTTCAACATCCTCTCGAGTACCATCCATTTTTGTTTCAAGCAAAAAGTCCGATTCAGGAACTAGAATATAATAAAGGTTTTATGAATTAATGAATAATAATAAAATAATAATTTTTTTCAAAAATAGATTAAAAATTTACCAATTATTTGTAGACGACTACTTCTTTTATCAGTCGATTCGAACGTCTGTACGAAACATGTGTATTCACCGGTCATATTCCAATCTGGCCTACGTATTGAAATGACACCCGGACTACCTTCTAAAGTAAATATTTCGGTGTTTATTTTCGATTTCATAATACCCTGAAAATGAAAATGAGGAAAGTGTGTTAAGTTATGAATTTCGTAAGAATGAAATATTATAGAGGGTGTCTCAAAATTCATGTAAGATTTTAATTTGATGCATTTGTACAGTAAAATGTTGGCAATCCTAAAATTGATTTTTGATTGATGGTGAGGATAAACAATATTTAAGTATCAACAAATAAATTCCCCCAAAAAGTATCACTATTTAATGTGGGTTTTGAGCTGGGGATATCCTTGGTGTTCGATATGAACGACATGTGGTTTCAAGAAGATGGTGCTTGGTGCCATTCAAATTTTAATCAGGTGTTTTTTTTCTTAGCATTTATATTTTATTGATTTATTGACATCTCGTTATTTTTCACAGCGATATAACGATATATAAATATATATATTTATATAAATATATTTTATATTTTATCAAACATATAGACAACAGCGGCTAAACCGTAACACGACTACAAATGACGTTGGCTACAATCGTCGCCTTGTAGTCAGCTACTGAATTATATTGAACATATACATCAAAACTATGAAAATAAAAATAATTTTTTTTTTAAATACTTTTATCATATCAAAACAAATAAATTATATTTGCTTAAAAACTTTTGATTGTAATTGAATTTATGTTTTTCATTTTGTGACATTTTCTTCTGTTGAATTAAATAAAATTGTCGCATGTAAAAATAGAAATTACTCTATGTTGGCTACAGCCACAACGGTGGTCGTGTGTGTAGCCATGTAGCTATGATGTCGTCAAAATAATCGTTTTCCTATAAATCGTTTGTAGCCGATAGTGGTTGTCTATGTGATTAATGTATCAATTTACATAAAATAAAATATTACCAATGAACATTTATTATGACTGTAAAAAGAACTCTGCCACAGCCAGCTTTATATAATTCTTCAATATAAACTAGCATTGAATAAAAAGCAGTCGCCCTTAAATTTTTATTTCGCGAAGACCTTCGGTACCCTTCTAAAGCGTTGCATTAGCAGTAAATATATTTGCACGCAACCATAGAAATCTCTTGACCAAGAGCCCCCACGCAAACCCCTAAGGGTCTGTGAGCACACACACAATCTCAACGAGAATCTCACAAAGAGTACAAAACATGTAAAAATTTTAAGTCTGTAGCATACCAGCTTTCAACAAGGTAGGTTTGTGTCACTTTGCTAAATATTTAGCAAACCAATGCATTTTCAGTTTAACCACTTTTTTTGGTTGGAGGCCTTTGCTCTTGATAGGCTAGCACATAAGAAGGCCGTCTTCACTAGCCATCAATTGGAACAAAACATAAACATGACGCCGGTAGAGCAACGGAATTAATTTGTGCATTTATTATATGTAGGTGGCGAATAAATTTCTGCTTTCCAATAATATTGTTTGAATGCTTATTGCACAGCAGGTAGTAGTTTGAAAATAAAACTGTCAAACTAAAATATAACAACAAAAACATTGTCATGTCATAAAAGAGTTTTTATACAAACGTCTTAACAACCATGTTAGAAAAAAATATTAACAATGGCAGTCGACACATGATGTTAGTGTTAATGTTTATCATTTTATGTATACTATGTTCAAACAGAAAATACATATAACGTAAACACGTATTCGCCACACGCGCTGCCGGCATTTTATTTATGCTTTTTTCAAATTGATGGCTAGTGAAGACGGCCTTTTAGAATATTAAAATTCTATATAAAATCTATGTTGCAACCTCCCAGAGAAGGGCACCTCTATACAAAGTGTAGATTACCTTCGAAATTCGAACAAAATATTGTTAGGACGCTGACGTCGTCGCGGGCACTGCGATAAAACTTAAACTCAAAAATTCACTTAATAATCATATGAAATGAAAATTAAACAAAAATTGATATTTAAAGATAAAATATTTTTTAAGTATAAAGTTTAAAATGAAAATATCGTGATTTACGGAAAATTTAATTCTAATCTATACATATAATAAAACTGTAACAGGACCATTTCTGCACACAAAATATTTTTTGAAAATTTTGTTGCTGGTGCAGCTAGTAATCGATATGGAACACAAAACAGCAATTTTTAGAATTTTTGTGTATCTGTATGTCTGCGTTCGTATCACATAAACGCCACTGGATGAATTAAAAAAATTTGTTATGAGGTACTTTAGTATCTTGATTCAAATCTAGGATACTTTTTTCCCGTAAAAATATCTCATTTCCAAGAAAAAATTTAATTTTTGTCAGCAGGAGATTTGAACACTATTTATAGAACACTACAATAATTTTTGAATTTCATATACATTTTTTTAATTTTATATAAAGCCTACGTTCCTACGTACCCAGTACCCAGGGATGGGTACCTCTATATGAATTAAAGACATAAACAATATCTGAATCACTATAAAAGTAAGAGTCTTAAAATTTGGTGTGGATTACTTTCAAAGCAAAATCGAACACAATATTGTAAAGGCGCTGACGAAGTGGCGGCCACAGCTAGTGTATAATAATGTCACGCTCATTTACATATTTTAATATTTTAATAATTTATAATTTTTTTATTTTTATTTATAGCAATAAACATTTAGCACCACAGGTTTTATTCACATGCAAGTTTTTATTTTGGCCTATAAATTTATTTTCATTTTAAACCGTCAAACAAAAATTTATTTTTCAATAATGTAACTGAACAAAACTGTTATACTTAAAAATATTTTTTTATTTTTAATTCTCATGGTTATTAAAGCGTGTTTTTTTTTTAATCATATATAAATATTTTCATTGAAGAATTCTTTTGTTAATCACTTTGGTTTCAGTTCAAACTTTTTAAATTACAAGTATAGCTATCGAGTTTAGTTTAGAGTATAATTTTTATACTTAAAACATTTTTTTTTTTTAAATTTTTAGTTCACTTGATTATTAAAGCAAAATTCTGCTGTTTTGTGATAATGATAGCTTAAATATCCTTTGTTTTACAATGAAGGAAAGGTTTTTTTATCACCGTTAAAAAAAATGTATTTTAATTTTACATAGACACCCACTGTTCGTGATTTCTTTTCGCAAACTTTTGCAATAGTAATTTCTTTTGACTTACCATGGCAAATCCTTTGACCGAGGGTATCCATTGGTATATTGAATGATTATTAAACAGCCATTTAAGAACAAAACCTTTCTCCCGTGGCCCCAGTTCATATTCACAGTCTAGCACCAGTGGTTCCGGTTCCGTGTGACGTTCCAGTGTGTAGATATGAGGCACCTTAAGGTTTGTTATTCTAACCGACTGGGTAACTACAATAAATTGCAAAAATGTCGACACAGTTAAATTGTTATCCAACCGATATCGCGATAATTTGCTCACAGTACTTACTTGTCAAAAGTGACAGCCAGGTCAGTAGTGTTAAACAGATAATGTATCGTCGTAACGCCATTGGATACAACAACAATAAGAGTTGTGATGTTATTGATGGTGAGTTCATTAGTTTCCAATCCAAAGTAAAACTATGGACTAATTACGATTTTTTTGCAAAGCTGTGTGTATGTGTGTGTGTGTTTGTATGTGTGTGTAAGTGTGTGAGTGTGTGTAGGTATGTATGTACAAACGAACGAATTTATGTATATTTTTGTTTTTGTTGTTTAATATTCGTAAGTTTTCTGCTTGATTTGGTAATGTGGACTAAAGGATTGTTGGATTTTTACAATCACCCGTCTTAGAAGCGGGCGATAAAGGTTGCATTGCGATTTTGGTTGATTCTAAACTGATGGCTCGCTCTAAAAACTAAGGACGTAAACTTTATTGAACCATTGTAGTATGAATTTAATTTAAAATTTTTCTTCCAGATTAATTGACTATAAAATTTGTGTCGTTTACTTTTAGTTTTGCTTTTGGTGATAATGATGTTGTTGTTGCTGCTGTTGTTGCTGTCTTTGCTGCTGGCAATAGTGATGACGACGATGATGATAATAGTGGGAATATGATGATGATGATGATGTTGTTGTTTGGAGTGGGGGAGTTTGAAATAAACGACGAGAGTTACTTTCGCTGTATAAATTGGGCCCCACTCTTCACCTCTCTTTAATGTATTATTCCGCTATGTACCTATTGTTTTTTCTTCATCTGATTACCTTTTTTCTTATTTTTTTTCTTCACCATTTATTTAAATCTTTTAAAACTCATTTTGTTTAAATTTTAATTGAATTATTGCTCTTCAAACATTTATCACTTTGTGTTGCAATTTTTGTTAAATATTTTCTTGAAATTGCAATACTTTTCTTTTAGTTTCGTTTAGTTTTTATTTTATAATTTTAACTCTAATGCGAAAAATCGACTTCTCTGTGTGGGGAGAGACGATATGTGCGAAGTTTTGGATTGCAATTTGTTGTTAATAGAGTTGATATCTTTTACCTGTTTGTGATTTGAAGTCAGTTGTCTCTTTTCCTTTGGAATGTGGTGGAGTTATTAAGGCGCAGGCTTTGCTATTTAAAAAGCTTTATTTTGATAAAAGCTTTTTTTTTACTTACAATAATTTTATAAAAGTTTTAATCGTTGTCCTTGCTGGCAATAATACCGATGTTGCGGAAAGCGCAAGCGCCAATTAAGCACATGGTTAGATGTCAGTTGTCATTGGTGTCCATAAGGAATTTATTTATATGCCTTTAAAAATTGTTGTAAAAAAACAATCATTTTAACATTTGGTAGAATGTAAAAATAAGTTTTTAATTTTGCTTTTATTTTTCTAAATAAAAATATTTTGTCAAAATGTCCTGCAAAAAAAAAGCGTGCATAAACATGCATAGTATTACTCCAAACATAATCTAAATGTATTATGTAAACATATTCAATTTAACATACGCTGTCTAAAAGCAAGACCAGCAAGGAGCTACCCAAAATTACTTCGTATCATTACTTCAAGGAATATCTACAAGCAGTTGATTCCGTCTTTTAAAGTACAAACTTTTTTCATGAATCACTAAATTTAAAACAAAAGGGTTCATGAATAGGATCCTGATATTGTCACTTCTACTTTTAGCTACAATAGAGCACATAGGCAAATGATTTTTACGCGGTGGATTTACAAAAGTTTAGACTTTTTTGTGTTAAAATTTACTCATTATTACATAATGATATCTATTTAAAATCCCTGTGGAGATAACAAATGTGCCAAGATAGGCTCCCTTTAACAAATCGAAAAACTTCCCCATTCTCAACTGTGACGTAGTCGAAGTCAGAATGCCAAAAGTGATCTAAAATGGAGTCTTTTGAGATTCTTATAAAAACATAAAAATGACATCGTGAGCACAATCACAGCAGAAAGTTAGTATTGCCGGCAAAAAGTTGTAGAGGTTGTCATAATCTTATTCTTCTTCTATATAAATAAAATCAAATGTCGTTCTTCGATAATCGCAAAACTGAAAAAAGGCTGCACCGATTTGGCGAATATTTTTTTTCTAAAACTTTAGCATAATCCAAATTAGGTTTCTACGGAACTAAAACTTTACCATGCCCACTTTTTTAACTAGCTAGCTAATATAAGTACCTATACATAAGTACATAGTTTAGTGAAACACAGGCTGGATTGCAATATTGGGCGTGGTAACTCCCATACAAAGTGAACAATTATTATCGCCTACCTGGAGATATATAATATGTAGAGAATTGAAACCTTGCATATGTAACCCTCATACTAATGTGTATAGTCTAGCAAAATAAAGGCTGGATTGGGATAGTGGGCATGGTTTCTCTCATAAAAAGTGAAAAATTATTATCGCGAACCTAGAGAACTACAATAGCTAGAGTCTTGAAACTTTGCACTACTAATGTGCATAATCTAGCAAAATGGAGTGGTAACTCCCATAGAATCTAAAAATTATTATCGCGTTAATACGCAGATACAGACTTTATGGGAATTGTATACCTTTTCGAGTTAAAGGTTGACAATACCTTTCTTCCAAGTGTTTATAGTAATTTATGTGAATGGGTATAGCGAAGCGCACCGGGGATGCCTAGTGAGGAATAAAATTAAACGATTTTCCTGACAGACTTTCCAAAGCTTTTACAAACTACATAATGGATTTGAGGCTTGGGGTTGTATTTGGTTCCAGTAAGTAACCCAAACAGCGGCGATATTGCATTAAAATATCCCTTGAGATTTTTACAAAGCCCGCCACGTCGTATGCGTTCTAAAAATATTTTGTTCGATTTTGCTTTGAAAGTATTCCACGCCAAATTTTAAGACTCTTACTCTTATATTGCTTCAGTTTTGGTTTATATACATACATATTTACTTTATATAGAGGTACCCATCCCTGGGTAATTACTCAGCAGCAAAGGCTTTATATAAAATTCTAAAATTTGTATAAAATTCTAAAATTATTGTAGAGTTCTGTAAATAGTTTTTAAAGTTTCCCTCGGACAAAAATAAAAGGTGCTGCCAAGATTGCAGTACCATTGAATCGGCAAAAACGCATACTTGCACTACTTTTGCTCTATTTTCTCTTGGAAAGGAGATACTTTTGCGGAAAAAAGTATCCTCCATTTATATTTACAAATAGCAAATACCTTAGACTCAAAATTTTCGTTCCCTATAACTTTCGCATTTAATATGTGTCTGAAGCGATTGCATCTTATATTGATAAAGGCCAAATGTAGTCGATTCAGAGTAGGCGAATATAGTAAAGAACAAGTACAACACTTTCATTATATAATTTCTGTGAATATAATGAAAATCGACATTGAAAAAATGTCAAAATTATATTTTTTTTTGTATTTCAAACAAAAAAAAAAAAAAAAAACAATTGCAGAGGTACAAAACAAAAGTGCCAGGGTAAGATATCCTTAAATTCCTCCAATCCTATACCTTCGTATAAGACGTGAAACGCCAAATTCAGCTAGGTAATGGTAAAAATATGAGTTATGAATGGTGCTCCAGCAATGTCCGAATTTTTAAAAGAAATTATTAGGTTATACACGAGAACCAAATCAGCCACGAGAACGTGGCTGATTAATGCAACCACTAATAACTATTCGAGGAAGCTAATCAGCCAGTGTGAGTGCGACGCAATAAGGACGGCCTGATTGACTTTAAGCGATAGTGACAATGACGCGCGCACGATGTTCCTTAACCCAGAGCTACTTTAAGCCTAATATTTTTTTTCATTATACCCTTCACTACAGGTGGAAAGGGTATATGTAAGTTTCATTTCGTGCGTAATTTCTACAATATTCATTTCCGACCCCATAGAGTATATATATTCTGCTCCCTTATACATAGACAAGTTGATTAAGCGATGTCCGTCTCTCCGTGTTGACGTTAGGGGGTCAATATGAGGAAATTTTTTTAAAGGTTTTTTTTTACTCTATATTCTAACACAATATATCGTCGCGTTTATTCTTAAACCACGTGAGTGCAAAGAAGTCGTTTTTCAAAAAACGAAAAAAACTTAATAACTTCTTTAATATGGGTTTCAAAATAATTTGTTTTAGCAAAACATGGCTGTGCGACTCTCTGAAGGGTATAGAAACTTTTTTTTTTAATTTGTTATTTACAATTAATTGTAGCCAAATATGTCGCTTACGTGGTTTTGGAGCAAACAGCAAATTGAAAATTTATGTGTGTAAATAAATATTTATTTTTGTATTTATCACAAAAAAAAAACTTTTAACTTACTAAAAATGACCTGGATCTTTCATGATTTTTTAATCTTAAATGCAAAAAACTTAGTGGTTGAGACTTTAACATTTCCAACTTGAAATATAAAAACCATTATATTTTGCATGCAAATGTCATTTGTATGGCGCTTACGAGGTTTTGGAAATGGATTTATTTATTTTTCATACAAACTTGTTAAGATGAGAATGTAGTCTGGTGGAAAATTTTATTTTCTACAATAAAAACCAAAAATGTCAATTTCGAAAAAATGTCGCTTACATGGTTTAATAAGAAACGGCACGATATGTAGATTGCAGGAAGGTTCTAAAAATTTTTACAAAAAATTAAAAAAAAATTTAACAAAAAATTAAAAAAAATTTTTCAAAAAATTTTGACACCTAAGTTGACGACAGCCACAACGGTAGTCGTGTAGCCATGTAGCTTTGCTGGCTTGAAAATAATCGTTTACCTATAAATGTGTGTATTTTATTTTTGACAGTTTGTAGTCGGTATCCTGATGATGTCTAAGTGTTTAAGGCACCTAGGTCTTAAAACAGAGATATCATCTATTCAAACGCATTTAAAAAAATCAAACGCATTTTAAAAAATATGTTACTCTATATACACACATACATAAATATGTATATTCTTAATATTAATTATATGTTATGTTACAGTCATGATTTTAATTTTCAAAGAAATACTGAAATTTTTGTTTTAATTTTTCGAAAATTGTGTATAAAAATTTTTTGTAAAAATAATTTTTTAAAAATTTTTTGTAAAATTTTATTCGAAAATTTTTTGGAAAATTTTTAAAAAAAATTTTTTTTCACTTTATTTTTCAGTAAAATATCCTTTTGAAAATGTTTTGTAAATTTTTTTGTAAAATTTTTTTTTGTAAATTTTTTTGCAAAAATTTTTTTTTAAAAATTATATCGAAGTTTTTTATTAAATTTAGGACCTTTCTGCAATCTATATTTAGTTAAAATGGTCAGACTAAAGCAAAAAGAAATCCTTAGAAAAAAATTTTTTTCTTATATTGACACATGGGGGGTCCTTTTAACTGCTCCTATTTATCAGTGGGTACCCTGTGGGTCCATTGGCTACCTCTATGCGTATTGCTTTCTATTAAGGTCTCTAATACAAATCAAAGCAGAAAAACCCTACCAATCTAAAAAAAACAAAAATCGCCCCTTGACAAAAAAAGGCAAAACAGAATCATTAAAGCCGAAAAAAATTAAAAGAAAACGTAAAAAAAATTTAGGTGGGCGTGGTTTTTGGCCCGTAGCCTCCAAAGGAATGATCCGATGTTGCTGAATTGCAATACCAAAATTTTCGAAACTATGCCTGACAGATTGGTCTGCTTAAATTTTTTGTATCTCTTCTGGTGCCTTGGCAAATGACATTACCACACTAACACGGACAGACGGACATCGCTTAATATACTTCTCTATGTATAAGGATCCAGAATATATATACTTTATGGGGTCGGAAATAAATATTGTAGAAATTACACACGGAATGACAAACTTATATATACCCTTTCCACCTGTGGTGAAGGGTATAAAAATATGTTACTCTATATCATACATACAATATGTATGTATATTCTTAATATTAAAAATATGTTATGTTACACTCATAATTTTAATTTTCAGAAAAATATTGAAATTTTTGTTTTAATTTTTAGAAAACTGAGTCTAAAAATATTTTTTAAAAATTTTTTTTTTAAATTTTATTCGAAAATTTTTTGGAAAATTTTTTAAAAAAAATTTTTTTCGAAAATTTTTCTGTAAAATATCTTTTTAAAAATGCATTGTAAATTTTTTTGTAAATATTTTTGAAAAAAAATTTTAAAATTTTTTTTAAAAATTTTATTGAAATTTTTTTGTTAAATTTTGGACCTTTCTCCAATCTATATTGAGTTAGAATGGTCAGACTAAAGCAAAAAGAAATCCTTACAAAAAAAAAAAAAAAAAAAAAAAATTATCATATTGACACATGGGGGGTCCTTTTAACTGTTCCTATTTGTCACTGGGTACCCTGTGGGTCCATTGGCTATCTCTATGCGTATTGCTTTCTATTAAGGTCTCTAATACAAATCAAAGCAGAAAAACCCTACCAATCTAAAAACAAACAAAAATCACCCCTCGCAGGGGGTTATTGATCCCCCGAGAACTGTATGCACTCCTTGCGATCTACCTGTCGCAGTCTAATATTTATTTGACAAAAAAAGGCAAAACAGAATCATTAAAGCCGAAAAAAATTAAAAAAAAACGTAAAAAAATATAGGTGGGCGTGGTTTTTGGCCCGTAGCCTCCAAAGGAATGATCCGATGTTGCTGAATTGCAATACCAAAATTTTTGAAACTATGCCTGACAGATTGGTGTGCTTAAATTTTTGTATCTCTTCTGGTGCCTTGGCAAATGACATTACCACACTAACACGGACAGACGGACGGACGGACGGACAGACGGACATCGCTTAATCAACTTCTCTATGTATAAGGATCCAGAATATATATACTTTATGGGGTCGGAAATGAATATTGTAGAAATTACACACGGAATGACAAACTTATATATACCCTTTCCACCTGTGGTGAAGGGTATAAAAATAGGTATTCACATTTTATTGATAGCATCAAGTTGCATCATATATGGGAACTAATAACGAAGCATAAAATAATTATCATAAATTTAAGTAAAACTAAATAAATTTTTCAATATAAACGGACGACAATTATGAATCATTTAGAATAAAGTCTAATTCTGAAGCTGATGTCTACGTGTTAAAAAAAAGGTTATTAGTCAAACAAATAAATGAGTCGCAGGTATGCATTCAGTACGACTTTTTCAAAACATGAAACTAAAGATATAAAATTTAAAGTTTTATGACAGTTTTTAACGCAAATTACCAACAACCAAGTTAAATTATTAGATTCCAATTTATAAATACAACCAAGACAACAATACAATGTAGTTGTAAATTGCACAAATAAAAAGAGGGGATTGTAATTTAGTAGGGCTTTGAAGCCCGCTAAACAAGAATTTAATTTTTCAATACTTCACCATTATTTATTTTTTTATTTTATAGTTTCTTTTTGTTTTTTCTTTGTTTTCTGATGGTTTTTTATTTAATAAGTTAAATAACATAAGACATTTCTTATATGCTAAAGTGACAATACATACATATATATCTGCAAGGCGAATATATATAAGGTGGCATCGCCGCGACAATAAACAACAGCAAAAAAACACCCACATGCATTCTGTTATTGGTTGAATCTACAGGAAACGCCAAAAACATTAATTAAAATATCACATCGAACAACTAAAAACACTTCATTTTTACGATTTTTGGTAGTATGTATTTTGTTTTTTTTTTTTTTTAATCTTGAAATATGTTTCAAAATAATTAAAATATTTTTCCTTTTTACAATTACAAAAAAAAAAAAAAAACGAATTTTTGACAAATAGTTGGCATAACAAAGTAAAACAAAAAATAATTAACTTCACCGTGCTGCCCATGGCATAATAATTCAGGTAAAACTGTTAGAACAGCTGTTTAAATTTGCTTATCTGAAAATGTAAAAACTTGTGTAAATTAAAAAATTAATAATAATTAAAAAATAAAATTTTGTATGTTACTCACTGCATTGTGGACTATTTGCTGTATTTTATTCAAACCTTTATTTAACTTGCGATGTTTACTTAAAGAAAAGAAAAAATATATGTACATACATACTTACATATATGTTTTTAAGTAAAAATTTTCAACTAAATTTAAATAAGTTCTCGTAGGCGGAAATTTGGTATGCGGCATAACCTAATGACAATAAAATAACATGATCAGTTGGATTTGAGCTGCCGATAGGGCTATATGCAGACCAATCAATTCCTGACTTGCTTAAAGCAACCATATCGGCTTAAGGGTCGTTAGATTTAGTTCACAAGTACTGCACATTTATTTAGGTGTCTTTCCTATATCTGCAGGGTCCTACAGAGTCCCTTAATGAAGGCGAAACGTACTCAGCAGTCGTATATTGACCCCACAATGTAAAGGGTCTTTAGAATAATGACCAACCAGAATAACTTTGAAAACTGAACTTACGCAATTTTAATCTTGAATAAAATGAATTATTAGAGATTGATCTTTATAAATTTTAACTTTCGTTTTAACTTTTTTTATATTTCTATGTAAACTAGTTTTATTTTTAATTTTAATTATAATTTTTAATTATTTTTATTATAAAAATAATTTTTCATGCAAGTGTTTGCAAACACAGCTCATGTTATTTACATTTTTCTATATATTTTAGTAAAATATTTTTACATAGTCGGGCAAAAACAGGTTGCTTAGGTTTTTTTGAATTCGCCTTGCATATACCTGTATTATTATACCATGGTGCTGCCACCTAGTAAAAATAATTCGCCTTGCATAACTGTACAGGACATAAAATTCCATGGTTTATTTTTAAAAATTTCTTTTGTTTTTTTTTTAGTTTATTTTCTATTTATTTGACAATTAAGTACATTTACAATAATAACGGTTTTAGACTTTTGTGTTTTTATTTGTTTTTTTTTTCTGACAGTTGGTGTTGTTAATTTGAAATTAGAAAAAAAGCAAAATAGTTTCGTATGCTGTTGCATTAGTACCGGCCTTTTAAAATACTCGACGTTACGATTTCAAAATCTATTTACAGAAGCAGTAAAAGTTAGTTAGTACAACAATTTTAATTATGTGCCGCATCGGAAGATGTCGCTGTATTGGCATTTCCTATTAATGTTTCGATACGGAAATCTCTTGTACTACTGTGTTTTATGGAACGGGCATGTTCATAGTGAAAAGGTAGGAGGGTAGTACTACTCTTAATATTATCCGATTCGCTTGGGCCTTGGCGCGGCGGGGATAAAAGACGGGTTCTTGAGATTTCATTGTCGTTTTTAAATGGACGGGCATTTGTTTTTACATTCAGAGAGTTGGTTAGTGAATCATAATTATTTAAGAGTAGTATGCATGATGAGGCATCTTTAAGATTTTGTTTGATGCTTGTTTTATTGCTTAAGTCCTCTGTTTCACCTTGAACATCTAATTGAGCTGTACTCAGACTCTCAATGGAATCCGAAATGTGAGAATCTTGTTCATCGGGGCTCTCAATATCGATGCGATCATCATCTGAGTCGTCGGATTCTTGAGAACTATGGGTTCTTTCAAACTGTTGCTGCTGAAGGTGTGAACTATTAAAACCATTTTCATCTGCTCTTAAAGGCATTGCACCAAATGCATACAGTTTCATTTTATCCAGTTCACTAGTGCCATTCACATTTATAACACCCCCTGTCACTCGTTCCGTTGGCATGGCAGAGTTTTGATTGAAAGCATCAAACTTTTCATTGTTATTGGGATACAGTGACAGGTCAGTGTTGGCAAAAAAGTTAAATTTCTTTTCGGCACCCCTCAAAGTGGTCGAATCAAATACATCTGTCATCGGTGCATGTAACATGTCGAAACAGTCACGGTTACTGCCGAAATTGGGTACATTAAAGTGGACTGGTACTAATGGCACCGGCTTGCGTATCCAAAACGGTGATAGGGTACCAAATACACTTGTAAATGGAAATCGTTGTATGGCCGGTGCTCTTTTGTAACGTTTTCTTCGACGCAAAAAGCTGCCGTTATCAAACATGTCTTCTGCTAGTGGATCGAGAGTCCAAAAGTTGCCCTTACCAGGATTACCGGGCTCTCGAGGAACCTTAATAAAGCAGTCGTTTAAGCTGAGGTTATGTCGTATTGAATTTTGCCACGCTGGAAATTTGTCTTTGTAGTAGGCGAACCTAAGGGAGAAATTAAAAAAAGTTTTTGTAAATATTTTTGAAGAAAAATAATGTATAAGTTTGAAATATAAGTATCACTCCTCTAAGACTTTAGTAATGTTTAGAAAAAGTGAAATTTCGCGAATTTCGTTTCGAATACATTTTTACTATTTTCGCGATGGTGTCTGTGGGTGGTTGGGTGTGTATTAGGGTGCCAATTAACTATATGGCAACATTTTTTTGGAGGACTTTGTTTCACGGCACCCCCCAGATTGGTTCGAATTCCTAAAAATATTCCCTTCTAAATTTGAGCTCAATCGGATAAGGGGAAATGGTGCCCCTCAGCCGCCCAAAACTTGCAAAATGCCTAATTTTTTACTTTGATTGGCAATAACTTCGTTAATTTTTATTTTACAAAAAAAATTGTAAGTAGAAGTTATAGATCAAACTCAGAGGAACAATTTTTGCTCAAAAATCTTTTTCGTATCTCTGATATCTACTGAATTAGAAAAAAAAAAATAATAAACAATTTATTTTAATTTGATTTACATACTTAAGTATAGGCGTTACATGGAAAAATCATTGATAAGTTGATATTTTAATGTTATTTGTGGCAAGTAGTTTTTTATGGCTTTGTTTTTTGTTATAATTTGTATAGTTACGAAAGATTTTCTTTATTGCAGTTTGGAAAACGTAAACGGTAATCCTTAACAATTTGTAAAATATACTGTTTCTGTTCTTCACTTCTTGATAAAATGCCATTATAATCCTGCATTAATTTGACTCATCTCTCAGCAATATCGTTCACTACCTTTAAGCCTGAAAGAGTTTTTTTAGTTTCCATAAACTTTTTGATACTCGGTCACTTTGTGGGAGTTGTTTTTAAAAACTCTTCAGATAATTAAAAACGCTTAAAAAATTTTTTAGTGTTTGCATTCACAAACTGCGCAATACCTTTTTTGATAACGTCATTTATGTTCAAAGTGTTTATTAGGGCCTTTTTGCTGTTTACATTAGATTCACTGTTCAAAGCTTTTACCGTTTTTTTTTTGGTTTCGACTGGCACAATTTCATCAAAAAATGCTAAAGCAACACTTTCTGTGCCTAGATACCACAGGTGACTGCAAAATTTTTCCAAAGCTACGGTAGGAATTTCACTTTCAACACCTCGATATTGGCTGAACACTGTAAGAAGCATAAAATTGTGATACGGAGCTTTTGTAGGTGAAGGAGCGCAAAACCAAGCCTCAACGTACACTTTGACAATAAAAATATAAACATCGCAAAGAGCATTTAGTTCAATCTCTGTTAAAGCGAGCTCGTCTCTAAACGAAAATATTTTTAAAGAATATATTGTCTTTGACATCCATCTTGCGTGATGCATAGCGCCTCGAAATTTTATACCTGATCGAGTTGGTGTTTTTTCCGAGAAATATAAGAGTAAGTTCAATAACTTCCCTATAGTCATCTCGCGGTTGTTTTTCCAGAAGAACATTATTAAGAAAATTTGTAATTCGCTCTATATCACATAAACTAATAGCATTTTTAACTTTCTCATTTTCGATACCGATACTGAAATTGTCAATGTTAACTGATGGCCAACACTTCTTAAATCGTTGAAATATTTGAACATTAGGGCCATCTGTCTTGCAAAATTTAACATCAAAAACGAATAAGTTCAAACATGTGATGTCTACAATTATGGAACAAGTTCCATTGAATCGTCCAGTATTAACTGCTGTTGTATCGAACACCCAAGCTTTTACATAATCATGTAGACCCCATTCAAAAAGCGATTTGCAAATAGCCTGTGATTGTGCTCTTCCAATACCACTCTTCAAAGCAGGTACTTCCAGCAGTTGCTCAACGTTTCCGTCCGATATAATAATTGGAAGTCGGTCGACTTTTTCCTTTCCTTCTAAGGCAGGCAGTAATTTTCCGTCCCAATGGACGCAAACTGCATCTAAATCTTTGGCATTAAATTTATTTTTCAATTCAGATACTCTTTTTGAACGTAGTTTTTGTCTAGCAGCACGAACGGATTCTTTGTTCAAAATAACATTTGTAATATCATGACCCAACGATTCAGCTGTTGCGGCAGTGATATGAACTGCATTTCTATCACTTATTTTCCAAGCATCCAGGGCATCTGCAAGTTTTTCTGTTATGACCTCCATTTTTCCTCTACTTTTCTTTTGAGGAGCAGGAGACGTAACTGCTGAAAAATGGTCATAATTATTCTCCTGATCTGCAACGAAAGATCTTTCTGACGAAAAAGTTAACGGCACACTTTCTAGTAAAAATAGTATAAAAATTTTAATTAATTTCGAAAAAATATGTATGTGTATAGTTCTTCTAATTTGACGATACAGTGATTTAGTTCTTTTATTAAACATATAAATAAATCTGTGGTTTTTTTGTTTATTTTTTTCTAATTCAGTAGATATTAGAGATATGACAAAGATTTGTGAAGTAAATATTAACGAAGTTATTGCCGATAAAAGTCAAAAATTAGAGATTTTGCAAATTTTGGGCTGCTCAGGGGCACCATTTCCCCTATTCCGATTGAGCTCAAATTTAGAAGAGAGTATTTTTTTTAGCAATTCGAACCAATCTGGGGGGTGCCGTGAAACAAATTCCAACTTTTAAAAATAACTGGCACCCTAGTGTGTATGCCACTATTGTTGCCATTTGCCATGTTCAAAATAAGATCCAATATGTGCCTATGGTACATAAATATATGGAGATAAAGAGCTATTTAGTTTTTGGGCATAATCGGGAAAGGGGGTTAATGTTTTAACACCTAAATTTCTAAAACGGGAAAGATATGTTCAAAAATATTATGGTTTTTGTTATTTTTGCTCAAAAATCGAAAAGTAAAAAACTGCCAATATCATATTTTCACTAAAATTGTAATAACAAATTAAAATTTTACTAAAAATTTGAAATTTCGATAAAAAAAATAATTTCAATAACAACCGAAAGTGTACAAAGACCTTAAAACCATAAAATGGTTACAAAAAGGTCAAAAAATTACATTTTCACACAAAATTTTAATTATAATTATAGCAGTGATACATTTTTAGTTTCTTTATTTAGGGCCAATTTGAAGATTTAAAAGGGCAAAAAAATTTGTTTTTGTATATATTAGATTATAAGTTTTTTTTTTTTTTAATAAAAACAAAAGTGTATTTGTTTTATTTGAAACAAAATAAGGCCAGAATTCACTAGCCTACACAATCATACGATTCAGTAAAAAAAAAATCTGACGTTATGCCGTCCTTCTCAAAAAAAAAAAAAAAAAAACGTTGCAAAATAGCATTGTAACTGCCACGCTATTTAAAAAAGAGTTTTCGCAACTCTGCTCGCATGAAAACAATTTTTTTTTGAATATTTTGAAAAGATAATGAAATCGTCAAAAAGTCAGTCACACAAATACACTTATAATCCACACTATCATACTTTTTGAGTACACATACCATTTTTGACAGATCGAACGACTGAGTATGATAGTGAATCATGGCCTTTAAAATATAAAATTGTACTGTTTAAGGGAATTTCACACTATAATACAAGCATTAATACTTTTGAATAAAATTAAACTCTGATCTAATTGTTGTTTGAAATTTTTCAAAAAACAATAGCAACTCATCATGTCAGGGTTTCATTTCCCTCAAAAGTATTAATACTTGTATTATAGTGTGAAATTCCCCTTATTACCATTTCCGGTTTAAAGTAGTTAGTTGAATTTTAAGGTAAAATTGCCTAAATAGATAAGAACGTACCGCAGGGCCATTAAATATTCAAAAATGCCACAAATGACCCAATTATGCCACATTTTGCATCACTGTTTTACCTAGCGTTTACATTTGACAGTACTGTGATGACAATAAAAGAATACATATTAGTTGTCTAAAATGCTGAAAATTGTCCAGACAATAGTTAAGACAATTCATTTAAATTTTTTGATTTTTTCTTTTGATTTTTTTTTCTGTACACAAAAATTGGAGTTATTGTCGGCATTTGTCAAATCACTGTTTAAGTTTATGATTTTTAAGTTTAAATAGGAGATTTTAAGGCAATTTGAACCTTTTTTTTAAGTTTTAAAATTTCTGAAAGACACACAGATTTTATTTAGCACTAATACCTGTAAGCTACAAAATATTACAAAAGCGGAGTTCAGTGTTCGATGCAAATGGTCTTGCAAAAGTGCAAGTGTAGAATATCGTAGCTTTTTTCTGAAATCCAACAACAAAATACATATTTTGTTGGCAAATTTGAATGATATAACGCATTTGCAATTTTGCAGGAATATTTCCATCAAACACTAAATACCGCTAATTTATTTTGCATCGACATCTTTTAAAACAAAAAAAAAAAAAAATTTTAATTTTAGAAAAATACCAAGAAAGTCCATTTTGGATCACCCTGTTGGCTGTGATATGGTTGAAATGGAATAGTAATTTTTTGGCTCCCGCGGTACACTGGTTTTACTTTCAAATTAGCGATATAACTTTTTAATCGGTCACCATAAATAAAATGTTTTTGGCCGCTTTCTCAAAATATGTTTCACAGTGCGGCGGCAAAATTTAAGTTAAAAAAATATTAGCAAGTATTAGATGAAAATTAATATATAAGACATAAAAACCCTTTTTATCACGTTTTATCACTTCGCTTTCATTATAAAATTCAACTAAAAATGACCGGTCGATTTTTTAATTTTTTAGCAAAAATTGAACACCATAAAAATACCAATCCACTCAAAAGTTATGGATTTTCGACCGCCTTCTCGTGAAATACTCTACTGTGCGCCGTACAGTACGCAAGAAAAAGCGTTTGTTGGTGTGCAGCGTTGTGCTGGTAATGTATCAAATCTGTAATTTTGCTCAACAATTGAACTTTTCCATCCGCTCTATGAAACATTTTTCATAAGGATCTTAGTTTGTCTGCTTATAAGATTGAACTTGTACAGGAATTAAAACATACGATCATCGGTCGCGCCGCAAATTTAGTAAATGGGCCGAAGCAAACAACCATAACAACCCATAATTTCATTTGAAATTGTTGTCCAGTAATAAAGCATTGTTATGATTAAATGGCTATTTCGATAAACAGAATTGCCTCATTAAGAACGATCCAGGAAAACTTACTCTTGATTGTGCAACATGTCACACTTTACGCTGAGAGAAACATATGGCAAACGAATAATTTCAAGAAATGAATCTGTTAATTGACCATTCATTTACACGTCGAGGTAACACATGGTTATGGTATGGTCACAAGAACCATCCTATGTTCTCCGTAAAAATATATGGTTGCGATGAACAACTTATAGTGTTTTTAATCATTACTATGGTCACGAAAAACAAACTTTTTGTTACTATTTTGTTAATATTTGATATTATACCAAAAAAAAAAAAAAAATGCAACATGATTGGTTTGAACCAATATATAACCATAATATATTATTAGTAAACACATTATGATAAGTTTCATAGAATGTAACCACAGTATGACTAAAAACAATCAATTAATGTTTTTTTTTTTAAGTTTTGTGTTTAGATTTTTAAAACTATTATAATCGGATTTTCCGGTTGTCTTAAAAAAAAATAATAATTAAGAATTGCATCGTGTCCCATATCGAATAAGGTAGGTTTAGATAAACAAATAAGGTATGTTATTGTATTTATTTATCTCACTGTGTTTGTTTAATTTATTTCATGACAACATTTTATATTATTTTTAAGTTGGACAATAATATGGTTTTAGTGTAGCAATATTATTATGATGTTAATATCAATATGGTTTTACTACAACCATATTATTTAATCATAATATGTTGCCCTTAGATTATGGTTACCTCAACCATGTATTTTCTTGGATTCTTTTCTCTGGGGATATGTAAAGTTCCAGATCTATGCAGATAAAACAGAAACAATCGAGCACTTGTAAGCGTAGAGTGTGTAAAAATCGGACCTCCATGTACACGCTAGCCGTGGCGGCCACAACCTCAAATTCATATTTAAACATTAATACCACAACATTTTATCTACATATAATTTATATTTACATATAATAAAACAGTAACTTTTTTCCTGCCTGTCTGCCTGTGTTCGCATCACGTAAAAACTTGTACCTTGTACCTTAGTATCTCGGTTCAAATATAGGATACTTTTTTTTCGCAAAAATATCCCATTTCCAAGAGAAAATAGAGTAAAAGCACACAATTTTACCGAAAACTTGGCAGCACCGTTTATTTTTGTCAGCGGGATATTTTAAACACTATTTACAGAACTATAATATAATTTTAGAATTTTATATAATTTTGAAAATTTGATCTAGGGATAATTACCTCTATATTAAGAAAATACCTAAACCATAACTATAAGTCACTATAAAGTAAGAATCTTAAAATTTGGTGTGGATTAATTCCTAAGCAAAATCGAAAATAAATATTGTAAAGACGAAGACGAAGGGGCGGGCACAGCTAGTAATTACACAGAACAAATTTTTGGCACCAATTAAAGGTTTTAATTAGTTATAAATTAAAGTTTAATTAATTTTTAATTGATCCAAATATATATTTGTTTAAAACAGAACAAAAAAATGAATTAAACAAATAAAAGAATCAATTAATTATTTAATTAAATTTTAAATTGAAACCAATTAAAAACTTTAATTGATACAAATATTTTTTTCTATGTAATAAAGCCAATTGAATGGATTTTAAAAATGTTTTTCTTTTCTTTATTTCAATTCGAAGTTATCTGCCTCTATAAAAAACACCCTTTAATCATAATAGTAATAACCCTCCTGTAAAAATGTAAGCTGTGTACCGGTTACAGTTCAATAAATACGGAACGTTATATATGTAGGATCCCGTTGGCGCTTTTTAGAGTTTTTTTAACTATATTTTTTTTTTAAATATTGCTTTGGGTAAATTTGGCAATTTTTTACTCATTTAAACTTGACGGCGAAAAGAGTTGTGATCAGCCAGGAAACGAAATAACCAGATTGTGAAAATTATATTTTCTTACCTTGACATTATAAAATCACATATTCCGCTTAAAGTTAATTTCTTTTGGGGAGACTGTAATATCGCCATCGTTATGAGGGCAATATATGAATACGGAGGTTTGACTAGAGGAGAATTAACTTTGTCAGCATCTTCATTAGCCGACGCAATTTCTTCCTGAATTGTTGGATGAAGCTGATGCTGATGCTGAAGTTGGTGTTGTTGCGGCTGTTGTTGATTATTGCTGCTTGTGTTGGATAAATTTGTAGCGGTACGTCTTTTTAAATGAGATGGTGGTGATAGGGGAACATTTGTTAAATGAGGCACACAGCCCGTTACATTGACAACAGCTAAGTCCGTAGAAGTATGCATAACCGTTGGGAAAGTTTTATAAGAACGAAATTAACTGCAAACTTTGGAAGGTGACCCAAAGAATAATTTTATTAAAATTAAATTTAATCCTTTAAAATTAATTCTGTTTTGTTAGTTTAGGAACTTTTGGTTGTTGAAATATTTGTGATTTGTTCATTTAATTTATTCATTATTCATTTTAAAGTATTTTTATAACAAAATATTGTTTTATTTAAAAATGTTAAAAATGTTTAATTTGAAATCCTTTTTTATCTGACACTTTAACACACTTTGAATTTTATTGGTAACTGTCTCGTTTAAAATTATTTTGTATCTTGCGTGATTTCCTTTGCACTACATCCGTTGAAATTTATTTTGGCTAAAATATGGTTTTTGTTTTTAATTTTGAAACTGAACGCGCCAAAATAATGACTCGACTTGTACTGCGCTACGTTCTTTTTGTCTGCAAATGAAGGAATTCTTTTCACAAATGTCCGTTTAATCGAAAGGACAATTCTGAACGTATGCTGCCGGGCTGCTTGTTTCGCTGACTGACAGGATGGCTGGTTGGAATGCTGCACCCAAAACAAATAAACAAACAAACAAAAAAACGAATAAACTTTGCAAGGGAAAAGGGCAGAGGCTCAGAGTTTTCTGCGAGTGAATAAGTGAGTGTGGTTGTGTGCGCTTGAATTTGTTATTTTTTGTTTTTGTTAAACGATGATGTGATAAAAGCTTCAAAGCAAAATCTCTTTCTCTCTCTCCCTTCAGACAATCACGAAACGGAAAAAAACAAACTGTTTTTCTACACAACTCAAACATTTATTTATCCGTAACCGCTGTCGTTTTCATCGCATTTGTCGTTGTTATGTTGTTGTTTTATGCCAAAATAACATTGAGCTGTGATGCGGCAGCCACTGCTCCTCGTTCATCCTCTACAACGATGCTACAGAAAGAGATGGCTATACTCCTCATAACGGCATGTGTGTAAAGAAGACAGTGAAATTATTTCTCCCTTTGCAGTGTTGGTTTACTGGCTGAGGAAGTGTGAGTGGGTGCTTAATTTCCTAAAGGGATGAATATTACAGAGATTGTTGGATCACAAATAAAAACAAACAAACAAAGGATGTGTTCGAGAAAATGTTAAACGGATGTCTGTGTATATTAAGAAGCACACAATCATAGTATACAAACATTTATGCGTGTGTGTGTGTGGCTGTGGCTGTGTATGTGCAAATGTCAATGGTAAAACGTGGAGCGTATGGCAGGC
The DNA here is from genome assembly GCA_949628195.1 of Phasia obesa. Classification (NCBI taxonomy): domain Eukaryota; kingdom Metazoa; phylum Arthropoda; class Insecta; order Diptera; family Tachinidae; genus Phasia; species Phasia obesa. The sequence goes on along the minus strand of OX451219.1, from coordinate 135,441,263 downwards.
AGTCATCCTTCTTTATGTATCATTTTGTTGAAACAACAACATAAAATGGCGTAATCTCAATTCATTTTCATACACACAAACAAACGCAAGTAAGTGACTAATAATCCAATAAACAAATTTTTTGGTTTTCAAAATCTGGCAGTCTGTGTGATAAAATATTAAACTCGGTTAACAACTATGATTCACATATTGAAGAAATGCGGGCACCCAGAAAAACAGTCAGTCTGGATATATTGTTTTGATAGATTTTATTATTCATTTTTATTTTGCAGAATCGGAGGCTACTAGTATCGTCTCATAGAAAAAATATTTTTACCAATTAATTAGTTTCAGATTAAAATTTAATTAAATAATTAATTGATTCAATTCTTTATTTAATTAAAATTTTTTTGTTCTGTTTTAAACAAATACATATATATTTGAATCAATTAAACAATTAATTGAACTTTAATTTTAAACTAATTAAAACCTTTAATTGGTTTCTGTACAGGAACCAAAAGCAGTCATTCTTTCTAGATTCCTTGCACGAGAATTTTCTTTGTTTATCCTTTTTCGAAATGAATTTGTCTTGTTAAATTTATTACATCGGCTGTTGTTTAATTTAACAGTTATGTATGTACTCGTACGTCGAAAAAAATTATCAGAATTGAATTCGGAAAGAAAAGAAAGAGAAAAAAAAAAAGAAAATTTATCGACGAAAGATTTCTAAACAAGCGTTTATTCTCGATTTCGAGCAAAAAACGCACCAAACTCGTCGATAGTTCTTTTATACTTTCCGTCCCTCCGTCAATTAGGAGATCCATTTATGATTTTGTACAGAATTATTTATTTACCCTCGCATATTCGAAATGAAGGCATCTTCTACTTTGATTATGATACTAGCTATGCCCGCCACGTCGTAGGCGTCCTGACAATATTTTTTTCGATTTTGCTTTAGAAGTAATTTACACCAAATTTTAGGACTCTTTAGGTATGGTTTATGTATTTACTTTATATAGAGTTACCCATCCCTGGATAATTACTCAGGAACAAAGGCTTTATATAAAATTCTAAAATTTATATAAAATTCTAAAATTATTTACTGTTCTGGTGCTGTCAGGTTTGCAGTACCTTTAATCGTTAAAATTGCGTACTTTCACTATTTTTTCTTGGAAATGTGATATTTTTGACATAATTCCACTCAATGGCTACCCGTGTTAGGTCATCTGCGGGTTTAAGTAGTATTTCGATGCGCAGAGGACCATGATTTTTGGTTCTCCACAGGTCGCAAATGGATATAACATTTGGCCAAAATATTTTTAAAATCTTCCTTAGGCACCTGTTGGCAAATACTTGGGTTATGTCGCCTGCAGCCACATCAATATCGCATCCATACAATAGATTTGATATCACGTTGGAGTTTCCATACAGGATTTAGAAGACCAAATGACCGTCGGGAACAATTGATGCGGTTTTCGATACCAGCTCTAGATCCTTCATTGTTGTTGATACTGCCGATATACCAGAAGCTGTTAACATCTTCAACCATGGTACCGCGCAGCAGTGTTTACACGGGATTTAGTACTTATTTTCTAAGTTTATCTTTAGGAGTCTTAAGTTTTGAGACATGTCGTTCAACGTGTGTGACAGTAGGCAAATATCATCGGAGTAATCTAAGTTACCTAGCCGCTTGTATAGGTTCCACTGAATTTCGGTGGAGTTCTCTGTTGCGGTCTCCATCACTAAATCACATTCCTACCGTAACCCGGTTATTTACGTTTATTCTACTGCCGAGATACTTCTCATAGAGTAACCTACAAGTTGAGCCATTGTATAGACTTTTGATAAGAGAAATAAGTTTTGATGGGGTGTCCTTTAAGTGCCTTCTAGATAGTGTTATAAGAGAACTTATCAAATGCTATAAATACAAAATATATGGGAAATCTCCACTCCACAGACTGTTCAACCTTTTCTTTATCCACACATAATACCCTCCTTTAGCTCATCGTAAAGGCAATCCGTTCTCCAAAATTATTTGATTAACGTGAGGTTTAATCGGGCGCTGACATTGGGGTCAGCTTTTAGCATTTCTGGCGAAATGTTGTAAGTTCCTGAGGCTTTGTTGATATTTAAGGCCGGGATAGCGTTGGTGACTTCAATCACTGAAGGGCTGCTAATGCATATAGTATGTATAAGGCCTTACCATATTTTCAGCGCAGTTGCATAGACTTGCACTAAGCTGTCCTGGCGTTTCAAGAAGCAGTTTGTCCATATTTCCAACTGATCAGTTTTTGAGGTACCTCCTTTCAAAACTATATAAAAATTCTAGTAGCATTTATGTGATGCAGACAGACGTAAATTTCAAAACCTACTATTTTGTGTTCCATTTTCATTACTATCTGCATTGGCAACAAAATTTTCAAAAAAAAAAAAAAATATTTTATGTACAGAAATGGTCCTCTTACAGTTTAATTACATGTAACTTGTTAACTTCGCAAAAAAAAAATTCGAAAATAGGGAGACGGTATGTTATAAGAAACCCTTAATTTTTTGAAAGTACTTTCGAATCCATTTAAGGACTTATAGAAAATATTAAACGATTATTTTCCATAAAAAAAAATCTTCATCAAGGATGAAATTTGTGGAAAAACGGCATTATTGGCCTGTAACTCTGGGTGACCGCTTGAATCATTTGTGAGGTTACCAATGCCTGTTGCGTAGTTATACGATTAAACTACACTATTTAAGTTTTGAGCAATCTGCGATGCCAGTAATTTATTGAAATTTTTTAGGACTTAGAAATATTTACTTCAACGGGCAACGTGTATAACATAACGGTATAATATTTAAAATCAAGATGTCAAAGATGACAAAATTGGAAAACTGCAATTACTAGCCATTAAAAGGTTAAGCTGGATTAATTTCTCTAGCTTCCATGCAGATGTATTAATCCAAAACTGATTTTTTCTAAAAATAATATATTGAAAATATATATGCAGCAACAGCACAACCTTATTGGTCTTATTATAAGTAAATTTTTTATATCTCTAATGATTTTTTAGTAATACTGGCGACATTGCAATATTATCTATCATCTATAAGAGTTGTTTTCGTATTACTTAGGCGGTATGGCCTTCAAAACGCGCTTGTTCCCGAGAGTAATATCTTTCGCAATACAAAATGAATTATTCATTGCTGTGTATGTGTTTGCTGGGTATGCTAAGTGGGTTGTTTTGATATTGGTATTGGTGTTAGTGTTTTGTTTGTTATTCATCTGCTGATACTGCCTATCACTTCCATTAAATAGATACAGCAGGCAACTAGAAAGGAGACTTGCAAGTTTTTCAAGTGAGCTAATGGAACGAGTGGATGAATAAATGAATAAATGGATGGATGGGTTCCTCTTAAGCTAAATGCTGCTGCTATTGTTAAACACACGCAAAGAAAAACATGATTTCCCTAATGTTTATGCCAATAAAATTCCAATATATTTAATTGCAGAATATGGTTGTCAATATAAATAACATTTGTGGTAAATGAATAATTTCATAAAAATTTAAAAATATGAATATAGTTGATCGTAATGTTGGTGATATTTGATAATAGCAGTTCACGAAACGTCATCTGCGTTCTGGCAATATTTTGTTCGCATCTTGTCTTTCATTTTGAAAGTAATCCACAATAAATTTTAAAACTTTAAAGTGCTAAATGTATGGCTTATATATTTAATTTGTGTAAAGGTTCCCGTCTCTGGATAATAACAAATCACTGATTTTTTGAGTTTTTGTTTGTCTAACTGTGTTTGCAATACGTAAATACAACTGTATGAATTTTAATAATATTTTGTGGGGAGTTACCTTGGTACCTTGGCAACTCCCCACTACTTTACCCATCTAATGGTACTGATAACTTGGCATCACCTTTTATTTTTTAAACGAAGAATTTTAGACAATATTTACGGAACTCTACAATAATAGAATTTTATGTAACTATATTGCGCGATCGTGAATAATTACCCAGAGGCGGATACCTCTGTACAAAGTAAAAATATAAACCTTAACTGAAGCGTTATAAAAGTAAGAGTTCTTTCATGGAATGCGCTGCGGACGTATGTATAGGAAGAATATAAACAAATTAAATAAAGACAAAGCATAGAAATAAAGGGTCTATTTAAATTTGCTTATGTATATGTGATACGGGGTTTATAATAAACAAATATTGCTGCCGTAATAACAACAATACTAAAACTTATAGGGTATTCCGAAAGTAATATGTTGTTCGCTATAAAAATTAACGTAAAATTTAAAGTGTGTTCCGACGGTGACTTTTTCAATGTATATAGTTTTAAACAGTAATAGGTAGACTGTAAATTTCCATAAAAGGTGTTTTACAATGGCCACTAAACAAATACTAAAAATAAAGGGTATGCCGACAGTGACATGATTTGCACGTATGTATGTATATGGCCTTATTTTTTGTACCGTAATAGGCAGACTCTTAAAATTTTTTACAGAAGATGTGTTACCACGCTATAACATTTTTTTAAAAATTAAAGGGTATTCCGACAGAGACATTTTTTCACGTACATATATGGCTTTATTTTTTTGAATCATAAAAGGTAGACTCTTAATATATTCATAGAAATTGTATATGTTACCAAGGCCGCTATAACAAAAATTACTAAAATTTAAAGGGTGTTCCTATAGTGACGCGATTTTCGCGAATATGACAAATCTTTTAAACGTAAATTTATACAGAGTGTGTAAAATTATATCCGCTATAGTTAGTGTTTTGAGAAAGTGACCCTTGTTTTTTTTTTGATCTGGATTGAGTTGACACTTTAAATCTACACAAGGTATTCGAGGAATTTGATCTTCTCTTGTAGGCGTCATAGGCAGACACTTGATATATACACTGGGTATTTACTACTATGCTTTAGTATAAAAAATAATGGAAGCGGCCAGAAGTGAAAAATCGAAAAGCACACACAAACTTGACTAACCTTTTCAATTGCCAACAACAAACTACTAATCCAAATTAGCTAATTATGTCAACATATAACTAACACATGTGTACCAACCAAGGCTAATTCATACCAGGTGGAGGCATTTTTTTGCTAATGTCTTGTCAAAAATACATTATTTAATATCTGCTAGTCTAATGTCAGAATTGTTGTAGTTGTTGCCGTACTGCTCCCACCTGGTATGAATCCGCGTTGATACCAACATAAAAAAATATCGATAATGGAATGTACACAGCCCGCGAAAATTAAAAATTTATACTTTTATTTTGAACAGACCCTGTATATGTTTTTTTTTTTTGAACGAGGGAAAGCCAACAAATCTTTGTAAAACCATGACAAACAAAGCATATGGACACATGTTGTTTTCAACTTTTATTGCTAAACACGTTTGCGGTATCCATATTAATCTTCAGCTACTTTTTACTGTTCAAAATGTAATGCAAGGGCTCAGCGCATAAAGATTCCAGTCAAATGAGGAGGTTATTGCTGCAAAAGAAGTCTGTTTGAAAACTTGTGAAAGAATTTCAAAAGACTTTGTTGAAAAACTTTTTTTTGTTGTTTCTCTTTTAAGCCTGGTAATCTGTTCAGTTTTTCTTGCGGAATGCTGTCAAACTACATACATAATAATTTTGTATGGAAAAGTCATAAAAAAATGCAGAAGTAGTACTCTGTTTTTACTCTGGAAAAACATTGAAATGTTTCTGGCAACATTTTATCAAAGCTGTCAAATAAAGCAAAAAGGCATTATTTCATGTGAAATTTTTTGTAAAAATGTTTGTTTTTTTAAACAATGTGGTATATTTAAAAGCAATAAAATCGTAAAATTGCTTCAAATCGCGTGATAGACACCACTTTTTAAATGTTAAATTTTCCTTGTGAAATAATAAATGTTGCTCAACATTTTGCACAAATTCGAACAGAGTACTAGGCCTTAGTAGATTTATAATCAGTTTGTTCATCGATATTTTTACAAACGCTTATAAGACTTTCGCTTGCATCTAAATAACAATAATAATAGTATAATATTTTTATATTATTAACCATATTTTTTCTTTCCGTGCAGTGCTTGTTTTATGCTTTTCAACTTGTTTCTTTATGATTTTGTTGTTTCCTTTTTTTAGTTGTTTTTTATATTCAGTTTGCTTTTTTGCTCTTGCTCTTGCTGTTTTTTTTTTTTTTTTTTTTTGTGTAGATACCTTTATAACTTTGATGTGCCTTTTAATAATAATATTTTATTATGTCACACAAATAAACGCACACATGCATAAGAAACTCTTACTGAAGTCTGCAGCTACTAAATACACACACTTATTTGTACACACAGAAACATACAGATGGATGTATATATGTACATATGTATATGTATTTATATAAATATCTACACTTGAAAACATACATATGCAGCTATATAAACCATATAAAATACGAATGAATATGTGCTTTATATACTCACACTAATATCTATTAAATATTGTTTTTGTTGTTGTTGGTTGGTAATATCTAAACATACACACATACACAAACTGAAAATAAAACATAAAATTTGTTGTCTACAATGTGTGAGTATTTCACATAAACGTTTTATATTTTCTAGCTGTTATTGTTGTTGTTGCTGTATTCAGAGCCAAGTTAGTTGTGTTGTAAATGCACAAGTTTGCATTTTTATGTGCGAATGTTTTTTTAACCATAAGTTTATTTTCATTCTTTTAGTTTTTTTTTGTGTTAGATTTTTATTTGTATTTTTAATATTTTTTTCAGTTCAATCTGTTTTATTATTTTTTGCATTTTTTTACTTTCCTAAGATCCACACACATACACGCACTTGTATCAACATAACAAAGTTAACGTTTGCAAATCTTATTTGTATGTATGTGTAGATGCGATAATATAGGAATAAATGAATCCTGAATCCTGATTTCTTTATCTGTACTTTTTTTTAATTTTTTACACACAAAATAATGTCAATATTAAGATAAGAATTTTTCACTGATTATTCGTACATTTTGTGTATAATCGAGTAAATATGAAATAAATTCGAATTTATTGGATTTCTCAATAATAAAATAATGTTTTTTTTTAACCAAATTGTTGAATAATCATAACAGCTACGTTTAAAAATGGAATTGGAGCCACTACTTTCACTCATATCGGCAGTGTTCTTGGCAATTTAACTTTCCAAATTGTCCCTAAGCTTTTCTAGAGGACAAAACGAATTTCAAGAGTACATGCTTATGTGTACTCTTTTTAATTCCTCTCTCCCTTCTCGACTACTAATGAAGAATTGCATAATGTAATTCGGCACATACAATTTTTAACAAGCCAACAACGCACAGTGGTTTGAAAACGTTTTATTTTGGAAATAAATCGGTAACTAAAAGAATGAAATGTGATAAATAAAAATATACGTATAAAGGGTGGTCCAAATACAAGTTACCTTTTATTTTATATTATATTATTATGCTAATGATAGGTTTTTTAAGTCCAAAAAATTTATTTTCGATCAGTATCATACTTCAGCAGACCAAAATGCGTCGCTTGAACGACATTGGGAAATATTGCAAATTTATTTCCAAAGTGAATACATCGATTTTAAGCGAAAAATTATCTTTTCATTACAGCGACTATGTCAATAAATAAAATTGCCGCATTCAGTAAAGTCTTTAAACTTTGAGAAAGTCAGTTTACTGTCCTGGAAAAATCCGAAAACGAACCAGATGTGCGACAGTTTAACTCGCTTCATGGCAAAATTATAGACCAAACTGAACATGTTTAATAGTGATATGTTTTTTTGCATTCTGAACAAAAAATTAACATGGCAGAGGTACAAAACCAAAGCGCCAGGATATATCCTTAGCTTCCTCCAAAAAACTAAAATGAGTTTAATAGTGCTGCTCCAGTGAAAAATTAAGTTTAGTGGAACTCCTCCAGTAAAAAGTTGAATTTAATGGTGGTCCTCCAGTGAAAAATTGAGTTAAATAACAATGCTCCCCCATTGTCCGACTTATTAAATTAAATTTACTAGGCTATACACGTTTACACGTGGCTAATTAAAGCAACCACCAATAACAATAACGCAGTACCGCTATTCTAGGAAGTTAATCAGCCAGTTAGAGAGTGAGACACAAACCACTCGAAAACCGAGCTTCAAGGAAATCCTGATTAACTTTAGGCAATAACGGCAATGATGTGCGCACGTGTTCCTCAACCCACAGCTACTTTACGACCAAGGCGAATTGATACCACGTGAGAGCACTACGGCAACAACTATAACAAAACAATAACTTTGACATTCTACTAGCATATATAAAATAATATATTTTTGACAGACATTAGCAAAAAGACGAGAGCAAAAAATAATCAGCTGGGCAATCACCTCTACCAAATATGAATTCGCCTTGTTTATGACTGAACTATAACATTTTACACTAAAACAACTCAGTGTTGCCAGAAAGAAAGTTTCTAAAAAATCACCCTTTATATAGTTTATTTGGAAAAAAAAAGTTGCAAGAATTTGAAACATCAAAAGCAGTTTTGGACTTGAAAACTATTAGAACAAAGTTTTCAAAATTTAGACTTTTTATGTTCAAAAATAATTTAATATATTTCGGGTTAAAGAAAATTAATTAAATTTTACATTAATTCAGTGCTACTTATTTATCGATCCTATGGAATATTTTTCTAAAATTCATTAAATTTTTTTGCGATTGTTGTTGTTTTCTAATACATCCTTTTACATAAATTTTCATATGAAATTATATTCACAATTGAGAAACAATTTCGTTAAGAATAACAAGTATTCAAGGGTACTTGAATAATTTTCATAAGTATGAATATTTCAAACACACATACACATACACACACACACATGCATGTCGTTACCATTTAAATACAACAAGTACAAGTTGAAGTGATATATTGTCGCATTTATAGGAATAATTTTTTTGTATTTATTTTTATTCATCTTTGATGAAACTTTACCCCACATACACTCATCATGCACTCGTCGCATCTAACTGCCGACGAAACTTGTTATTGAAAATAGAAGAAGCGAAAAAACTGTTCCCTGCCTTCAATTAAATGGCCGATTTCATATTTTCGATTTATTTTATTTTTATTATTTTATAAATACAGAAACAACAACTACTTATTTAATTCAGTTGTATTGTGTTGAGATTTTTTATTGTTATTATTGTCAGACGAGTGTACTCACAAACGAGTCCTTATACACTTCTATAATCCTTGATTGTCTATCGATGCTATTGTGAATAGCGCGACGTATGAGGATGAAGAACATTTATTCTGAAATTGTTGAGAATGAGTACGTTCGTTGTTTGAGTTTGGTGATGATATTTTTTGGTTGGTTGATATTGTTTGCGAACAAATTTATTTTATGTTGTTCGACATAACAACTCACCGTTTGTTCGATTAGTCTATTCTAGTGCTGTTGTGTCTCCATACTTGAATTGAATACGTGTGGAAATACGAGGGCTGTCTTTTTTATGCAGTGAATTGGTAGAAGTTCACTTTAAGAGAAAATTGACTGCTGAATTTTATAAAACAAATTATTTTTGTTAGCGAATTGTGTTCTCGTAAATGCAAAATTTTAAATTAAATAAACAAAGACTATAATAAAATCTAAAAGTAAATACCACATTTTAGTCAATAAAAGAAATGAGGTAAACAATAAAGGTACACGAAAACAATAAAATTTATAGAGTAAGGCTGCTTTCATTATGCATCTACTTTTTGAAAGATTCAGTTAAGAAACCAGTTCAACTACCGATTATAATTTCCACGGTCTAGTGCTGGTAATATCTACGACTTTCAATCACTCGATACTACTAAATACTTTTCAATTGGGTACTCAATATTACTCAATACTTCCGTTAACATAATAGCAAGGGAAAGTTATCGTCGTAATCGTTAAATATTCTATTCAATTTAATTCTGAAAGATGTACACCCTAGAAATCGCGATTAACTACTTTTGTGTATTGAGTACTCAAAAAAATGATCAGATACTCTCTACCCACAACTCAATACTTTGCCAGTACTACCATTTGGAACGTACTCCGACATATATTGTAATTTCAGAGACCAAGTAACCATTTAAAATTACCAATACTTATTATAACTTCGATTTTCAATTACCATTACCAATACTTATCATAAGTTTCTGCATGAATGTGTTAAAAGTTTCCGAAAAATTATAGTATCATGAGTTAAGGCTCAAAAATGATGATAGTGTGGACCGAAGTGTGTGTGTGTGACAGACTTTTTGACAGGTCTGTAGGATTTGATAATCTTTTGAAAAAATTCGTAAAATATATGTGATCAGATTTGCATAATTTTGTTTTGTATAATAGATTGGAACCTAAAACATTTTGAAACGTTTTTTTGCGATTAAATTGCATGATTGTGTAGGATAGTGAATCCTGGCCTTAATAAAATTCTAGTCATGGAAAATTTATCGAAGCTTATTATTAAAATCATTGCAAAAAATACACATCGTCTCTACTTAAATATTCTAGTTAAACAGTTGCATGAGCAAGCTCATCATGA